>CAKOAT010501821.1:6320-77026 GCA_932364175.1 Eruca vesicaria subsp. sativa
CCCCCCCCCCAAATCGTAACGTGCGCATTGGTTTGGTCTCTTCGACACGACGCCGTCGCGGCCGTCCCCGTTCGTGAGTTAATAATCGGCGAGTCAAGGCCGTACATCTTCCGATTTCTAACAATAGGAATATTCTCGCCGGAGATTCAGTTTCCCGATTGCAAGGTTCGATTTTCTTTATTTATTTTTTAATTATTCTAGGAAACGGGTGTTGTACGGAAGAACATCGGTGACGATTTAAGGTTTTAGGAAGAGTATTGATCAATCTTTGATAAAGCAGAGTCTTGCTGGATTCGAGAGGAAGAAAACGATTGATTTGTTTGCGACGTCAAGAACAGTTTCAGGATACTTTGGCTTCAGGACAAGTAAAACATTTTTCTTTTGAGAAGGTCTTGTGAAGGTAACATGGTTGATGAGAAGGTGTCATTGCAAGGGTGTTGTGGTAAGGAGGAGATTATGGAAGAGCTTAGGAACTGTTTGCCTAAATGGGTTACACAAGAGCAAGTAACAGATTTGATTAGAGGGACATGTAGGAACGTAGTTGAGATAGTCGATGATTTCTATGAACACGAGACTATCTTCTACGAGCAAGTTGCTGCTGTTGTATCATCTTTCACTTCTAGAGATGGGTTTAGTTCGGGTAACCAAGAAGCACTTGTTTCAAAACTGGAGCTTCTAAGTTGTGAAACCGAGCGAGATGAAACTTGCAAGTCATCGCAGTTTCATAAGCTCAAGAGCATGAGTAGTTCACAGAAGATTAGCCTTTCTCCTGTGAAAAGGAACAGAAAGGTCAAAGGTAAACCAAAGAAGAAAGGAAAAGCTTTTTCTAAATTTGATTCTGCAGGTCCAAAGCAAGCTTCGATTACTAAGTTCTTCAACAAGGTTCCCTCAGATGATACCAAATGATACCAAAGTTAATAGGCTTAAGAAGCGGGTTGTCAGAACATTTTCCGTGATGTCAAAGAATAATAACCTCTTTGATACTGCACCAAGAATCTTGGAAGATTTGTAGCGACCAATGAATCCTGGACTACAATGGTTTAATCCTCATAACAAAAATCACCTAACGATCTTTGCTCTGTCACGTTTTTGCTTTGTAATAAGCTTTAGTGTTTTGTCTACATTGGCCCTATAATCCATACAAAGGTGGAACGATGGTCATTTAGTTGCAGAGTTCTCAGTGTTTAAGTTATGTTTAGATTCCAAAGAGCATTGCATTTATATCTGAACTTTATCTGGTTCCTGATCTTATTCTGGTAATGAACGTATGTTACTTAACGAAATCCAGTATCTGATTGAAGTTCATTCCCAAAACTCATTAGCATTGTAGATGGGATGAAAGCGTAAAAGAAGCATTTGGACTTCTTTATAACTTAAAAGCTACACATCCTATCTATTACCGTTACAAGGCTAACAAAAGATAACTTTCTATTCTCAATATCATGGTTCCTCTGCAAGTCTATCAAAAGAGAACTTCCAATGTCTTTAAACCTGGTCTCATGTTGTCTTCTACGCAATTATGTTCTCTGTGTTCTTCACAGACTCAATTAACGGTGGTTAACATGAGCAGTATATCTCAACGAAGAAAAGATCTAAAAAAGAAGAGGAAAACCAAGTGAGGACGGTCTAATGGTCTCGACGGACCTAATACAGATCCGGGTTCGAATCCTGCTGGTCACTGGGGGTAAAATTTAAAATCTAGATTTTCCGGTGACCGAAGCATATTTCGACCAATAGTCAGAACATGATTATTCAAAAAATAAAAATAAGATAAAATAAAAAAAGAACAGGAAACGTATTTTTATTCAATTTTGGTAATAGTATAAAACGAAAACCCTTATCGTTTTTGTTCTAGCAAATACAAACATTTTACACACCCCACAAGCTTCTAGTTCTTATGCTGCAACCTCCCACTCTCAGCACCAGCAAAAGGATCGATAATAACATTAACCACCGCCGGTTTTCTTGCAGCAAACGACTCAGAGAGAGCCGATTTAAGCTCATCCGGTGTCTCCACAATATACCCTTTGCCTCCAAAAGCTTCAATAAGCTTGTGATAGCCTGCATTTGGGACAAAAGACGTTGGTGCTGGATCTTCTTTATAAGGACCAGAGATCTCTTCAGGACTCCTCCTGTCACCACCATAGACACCACCGTTGTTGAAGACTATAACCACCACAGAAAGATCGTACCGAACCAATGTCTGCATCATGAAAGACAATATCAGATATATTCAGACAAAAGACAAGTCTCACATTATGGTAATTACTACCTCAACTTCCATGGCGCTGAATCCAAAACCAGAGTCACCTTCAACAGCAACAACAAGCCGATCAGGACAAGCAACAGCAGCAGCAATACAATAACCCAAACCAACACCCATCGTCCCCCAAGTCCCTGCATCAAGCCTCGTCCTCGGCTCTTTCTGAACCAAAACCGATCTCCCAACATCCATCGTATTAGCTCCTTCCGACACCACAACAGGACTCGGTCCTTCCACCGCCAGAATCGCATCCCTAATGATCCTCATAGGAGTCAAGAAGTTAAAAGGAACCACATCTTTCACAAGCTGCAACTCCATCTTCTCACCGTTCTCTTTCGCCTTCTTAGAAATCGCCTCCACCCATGGATTCCCCTTCCCAAGACAAAAAGGATCGTCCTTTATCTCTCTGTTCAACAACCCAACAACTCTCTTCGCATCTCCTACGATACCCAAGTGAGGCTTCCTCAGCGCAATCTCCTCCTCGGAGACATCAACGAGTATAAAGCTCACATCTTTAGACCATTTCGGAGCTTCTCCAAAATGGAGAAGCCAGTTAAGCCTAGCTCCAATCACCAAAGCGACGTCGCATTTCCCAATAGCTAACGACCTCGCCGCAGTAGCCGAAAGCTCGTGTGTATCAGGCAACAAACCTTTACCCATCGGAGTAGGGAGGAAGGGTATTCCGGTCAATTCAACAAGCTTCTTAATCTCATCCTCTGCTCTTGAATACGCAGCTCCTTTACCGAACACAATCAACGGCCTCTCTGCTTTCCTAAGAATCCTAACCGCTGATTCAATCTCAGAAGCACGTGCCTCGGTCACGTGCTCATTTAACTTTCCCACTCTCGCCACAATCTCATCAGCCTCGGACTCTCCAATCCTCTGACGCAACACATCAGAAGGAAGATCCAAATAACACCCACCGGGTCGACCCGAACCCGCCCGATCCAAAACCCTAGAAACGCAATCAGGGATCTCGCGAACGTCCTTCGCCTTCTCCGACAGCTTCGAGAAGGCCTTCACCGCCTCGATCTGATCCAACTCCTGGAAATCCCCGCGTCCGGCGTCCTTCTGATCGCACGAGCCGGAGATCATCACCATCGGCCACGTGTTGGCCCAGGCGTTGGAGAGACCGGCGAGGCCGTGGACGCAGCCGGGGCCAGAGACGGTGAGGAGGATGCCGGGCTTCCCGGTGAGGTATCCGTAGGCGGAGGCGGCGTATCCGGCGGATTGCTCGTTGTGGAAGGCGATGAAGCGGATGCCGAGGGACATGGCTCGCGTGGCGAGGGATGTTACGGGGATTCCGACGACGCCGAACATGTGTGTGACGCCGAGGTGGGATAGGGACTTTGCGACGACGGTGTTGCCGTCTATTGACGGTGATGCTGAATCGTCTGTCATGGTTTTTTTTTTTTTAACGGATCGAAGTTTGTTTCTCGGTTTGGTGTTAGTCTCTGTTTTATAGAGGCTTTTGATTTGTGATTACTACTCACTGTTACACACTTAAGTATGTGATTAGTAGTATAGTGTTATTTGCATAAAGTGACATTACTAATTTTAAAGAGAGTTTCTTCATTTGTTTAAATTTTTTTATTCATATAAATGTGTTAATATATTCTTTTTATTGAAAAGTTAGTTGTATGGGAAAAATACAAAATACAAAGGTAGTGTGAACAACTTTGGTCACTAGCGAGTCTGTCTTAGTCACCTAATATTCTCAATAATTGAATTGGAATTTATTTTAAAAAATTAATAAATTGAATTGGAATGTGTTAAAACGATAAGAAAATTATTTAATTTTGGGTTTGGTACAAAGCGATGGCCTTCTCTCTCTCGTCCAGCCGTTCCAGTCGATATTTCCTTTTTTCTAATTAAAAGATTGTTTTAGTGACAACTTGTCCCATTGAAGGTTCAAGGTTCAAACTTTTTTCAAAATTTTTTTTTATTAAAATAGTGAATAGTGTTGAATCTATCTCTTAGAAGTTTTTTTTGTAATGAATCCGATTCATCACTATAACGCGGATTCCACGACACGTGACGGTCCACGATTAATCTGTTTTTTTTAAATAAGAAAAAAAAAAAGAAAAAAAAATTAATCTTAAAAAATTGAAAAGTTGAACCCGAAGAAGGGGTTCATTGATGCACATGCTGTTACCGATGATGGTGATGATTGGACTAATCTTGAGGTTTGCCACCATGGTTGGCAAAGAAAAACAATTCGAAATTGGATTTGTGCTTCTACATAAGGTAGGGGATTTTGACCACGACAAAACAAAAGCCACCCTAAAAAAAGAACTCTCATGAACAGAGATATACATGACACTACACGCGACTCTAGAGAACATAAACAATTTTCTCCAACGATAGTAAAATCCTACAAACTTTAACTGTATTACTAATCTGCATGATTCATGCAGCATGGATAAATTTTCGGATATTCTGACTCCACACGTCCAATTCAAACACAGTGTTTTGGTAACATTCAAACACGGTTTTACAATACAACTTTACACAGTGGAACCTAGTAAACTTGGACTCGGTTAATTTAACAAGCAGATAAGATATTGTTTAAATAAAAATAGAACATAAAAATTCATAGTTTTGGATTACTTGAGTATCTTTTGTTAATAATACTTTTAGTTTTCTTATAATATTTTAAGTAATGTGAAGCTTTAAATGTAAATATAGAGTTTAAAAATATTTTATTTTAATTATTAATAGTTTAATTTAAGTATTTGTAAAAGATTAGATAGATATGACAAATATCGACTAACTTTGAGTTTTAAATAGTGTTGAAAATTTTAAGTAGTGTTGAAAATTATTAATTTAGGAGTTACAAATTAGTTTTATAATAAAGTCATGTATAAAGATTTATAAACTAGTTTAGGACTTATAAATCAATTTTAAACAATGCATAAATGATAATAAAGACTTTAAAATATTGAATAATTTTTAGTGATAAAAACTCTCAACTATGTATGAACCGCAAAAAATCCATCAACTAAGTTTTCAACATTTTAAACTTTCAACTTATAAAACGTTAACATCACGGTCTTTTAGACATATGATAAAAAACATTAACGGAATTAAAGTTGAAGGTTTATTTCATATGATTTTAGTTTAAGATTTATTTTGTAATACATATTTAGTTGAGGGATTTAATTAATAAAAATCCTTTAATAAAACAATTTGAAATTGGATTTTGTGCTTCACATAAGGTGGGGGATTTTGACCACGACAAAACAAAAGCCACCCTAAAGATCTCTCATGAACAGAAATATACATGATATTACACGCGACTCTAGAGAACATAAACATTTTTTTCTCAAACGATAGTAAATTCCTACAAATATTAAACTGTATTCATAATCTGCATGGTTCATGCAGCATGGATAAACTCTCGGATATTCTGACTCCACACGTCCAATTCATACACAGTTTATTTTTTTTGGGTAAAATTCAAACACAGTTTTACAATGACAACATTACATAGTGGAACCTAATAAACTTGGACTCGGTTAATTTAACAAACAGATAAGATATTGTTTAATATATAAAAAAAGAAGCAACGTGTGGAACCATTAACAATCAGCACATCTTTAGTGGCACGCACGTCTTCTAAATTTGTCCTCACGTATTCATATATACACTTACGCTCAAACATTCAAGAACCACCATTAAACGTTGCAGAATCATTATTCCATTTTAGAGTTTTCGTAACAAAAAACATGGCAAAATCGCTCAAGAAATCAGTCAAGTTGAGTCTACGACGAGTCCGGATCAACTCACCGTCCATTAGGTTCAATCCGGACTCCAGTTCCATAGAAAGAGACCAAAGAATAGAGTTTCTTGGCCAAAATGCTGATGATGCTGAATCCACAGGAGAAGGAAGCAAAGGCAAAATTAGCCAACGAGAAGAGACTGAAGTCAAAGAAAAAGAAACCGTCAAAGTTATCATAGAGGAAGAAAAAGAAGAAGAACAAGATGATGTCAAGAGCTTTAAAAATGAAGGGAAGAAAGAGGCTGTAGTAGCGGTTGAGACGGTTAAAGAGGAGGAGACTGAAGGCAGTAACAGAGTAATGGTGGTGGTGGATAAAGCCCTTGCTTCTACAGGAGCTTTAGAGTGGGCTATTACACATACCTTACAACCACAAGACACTCTTTTTCTCTTATACTTTGCACAACCATTTACAAAAGGTTCTTCTTCTTCTTCCTATATACATCTTCTTGTTTAATCTTCGTTTGTTTTCGCTTATTAAAGTTGTGGTTTTAGGTAAAAGAAAGAACCGAAAACGCGAGGTGAAAACTGATGAATTAGTCCATACTCTGAAGAAACTGTGCCAAACAAAACGACCAGGGGTGAGTTCACTCTCCATTGTTTATTATAGATGTGAGGAATTAGAGATGTCTAGGGATTTCTTGAACATTGGTTTGAGTTATATAATGGCAGATAGAGGTGGAGATAAGGAGGCTAGAAGGGAAAGACAAAGAGAAAGGAGCAAAGATAGTTGAAGAATCAAAGAAACAACAAGTGAGTCTTTTAGTGGTTGGACAAGAGAAGAAACCTCCTGTATGGAGGCTATTGAAGAGATGGGCTTGGAAGAGACGCCGTGGACATGCTGGTGTTCTCAAATACTGTCTTGAAAACGCTTCTTGTATGACTATAGCTGTTAAACCAAAGAAGCGCAAGCACGGTGGTTACTTAATCACTACCAAACGCCACAAAAACTTCTGGCTTCTCGCTTAAAAGACACCCTGCAAATTTTCGTCTTATTTTTGTGTGTTGTATCATCAAACAAAAAAAATATCCTTCTTCCATGGATTATTGAAATAACAAATGTATCTGCACATGAATTATCAACAATTTTCCCTATCTTCATCTGTTTAAAATGATTAAGAGTTTCTGTTAATAAACACAACAACATTGGGATGTAAGTGGGACTTCTTGACCTGTGTTTCCATTGTAACTACTGGAGCCAATGCTTATGAGCAATACGGTGAAGCTGATCATATCCAGCAAGCACTCCTGCTCCAGCTACTCCAAGAAGCATGTTGGCAGTAACTCCTCTATACAGCGCAAAGAACCCTTCATACTTCATAATCTCTCTTAATGCATGAACAGCGTTCCTGTATTTAACAGGCTGTCCTGATGTAAGCATCATTCTCCTCCTAACTGTGTCAAAAGGGTAAGCAATGAATCCTGCAGAGGTAGTAATACTCCAACCCAACAAAAAACTAGCCAAGAAGTTTCCCTGTCACAAAAACCAATTAATAACTATTGTTTGCTCTTTAGATAAGAACATAGGAAGATGATAATATACCTCCAAGGAACCGACTAAAACAATAGGTTTGATAGTATCATACATCCCAAAATACATCCCTCGGTAAAGAGTAATCCCTACTATCGACACACCAAACCCACGGTAAAGACCTTTAACACCATCACTTGAGAGAGTCTTACGATACACATCAACCATCCCTTTAAACTGTCTCTTCCCACCAACAGAACATTCTTTTGCATCAGTACCTAAACGAGTCCTTGCGTAATCAAGATGATACAGAAACAACGAAGTTGTAGCTCCAGCAGCGCTTCCAGACGCTACATTCCCAGCGAACCACTTCAAGTAACCGTCCTTCTCTTTAGAACATCCAAAACGGGTCTTGAAGTAACCTTTAAATGCAAAGTTGGAAGCCTGAAAATGACAAATAAGAGAGTCTCTAACACACAAAACAACAAGATGAAGTTATGTTTTTTTAATCAGGAAAAACCTGTGTAGGGAAATAGCGTATGACATTGGCTTGGTTTCCTCTCCAGAAGGAGAGAACACCTTCTTCTCTGAAGATTCTGAGGAAGCAGTTGCCTAAACCAGTGTAGGGTTTTGTGAGGTGTCCTGTTTTGATCATCTCTCCTTGGTTTTGGAGTAAAAGCTTTACTCTTTCGATGGGAGCAGCTGCGGATTTGGCGACAATGGCTGCTGCTCCTCCCATTAGAAAATCTGTAGAGAATTTATCTGGTTTTCCGACAAAAGCCATCCTTTTTTTTGCCCCTCACCTAATCCAAGAAAGAAAAAAAGTTATTATTGTAAATGATGAGAAAGAGGAGATTTTGAAGTTGGAAAACCTCTGGAGATTTGTAACTGATTCTCGCCGCGGAGAGAGGAGCTCGGCGGCGAAAGATGGTATCCAGGTCCAGGAGAAGAGGGTGTGGTTTGCTTTTAGCTTTGTTATTGGTTTTAGAACGCAGTGAAATAGAAAAGGAAGAGATAACCATATTCTGTGAATCGAAAGCTGGCGCACAGAACAGACGGAACAGAAGGAAAGGTGTTTTCTTTTTCTTTTTTTTTTGTTTCCTTTAAAGGTTTGTCCTTTTCTATTTTTAATTTTCTTTTTTTTTTTAGAAATTGAAAACGAATATACGCAACAAGTGAAGTGGTGTTTTTGCCGCGGAGTCGGAGAGAGAGACTTTCACTGAATTGTGACCATGGAGTTTTGCTCCCTCCAAGTTTTCTGATTCTAAGCGGTTTCCTTCAGACTCGTCTAGGTATTTCTGAATCCCTATGCTGAAAGTTCATTGCTTTTTTTTTTTTTCCTCTTGGGAACACATTCCATAAAGTTACTAATCTTTTTGTTTGTGTTATGTGGTTTCAGCAATTCTGGAGTAGAGCAGGCTATAGGCTGCTATGACACACCGGTAATTCAGGTTTGTGTTATTTTACTAAGGCCATCTTTATCGCTCGTATCTTCAATGGTTTTTAAGCCAAAAGTAATGGGGGGTTCACAAAAAAAAGGAAGGAACGTATGCAAATGTCGCCAAAGAGAAAACGTTTTTAGAGGATTGTTTGTACTGTTTGCGGGTCCCGCTGACACGTGGCGGCCTGCGATTAGTTTTCTTTTAAATCAGTCAAAATATGAAAAAAAAAAGAAATTTTTTTTTTTGAAGAAACCCCAAATGGATTTTACCGATAATGATGGCCTAAGTGTCTCCTTTCTTTTTTTTTTTTTTTTTTCTCTTGGCTTCCATTTAGGGATTGTTATTCTGTGTTACCTTGAAACTGATGGTGAGATACTTAAAGCTTGAGTTTAAGGTGTGTAGCTTTTACAAGTTTGGCATAGTAGATGAAGATGGCTTCTAATTTTCGTGGAATATACTAGGGCAATTGATCTGAGCCAACTAATCGTGTAATTTGCTAGCCTAGGTTGAGACTTGGTGCCATCTCTTTCAGTAACCTTTTTGGCCCTTTTTTGGTATGCAGGAACTTATTGTCATCGATGATCTCTTGTCTGCTTTGTTGGAATTGAAGGGAGATATATATACATATATATATATATATATCAATTAAAAGATTCCATGGGAAGCAAGATAGTATAGCTTTCCATGTTGATCCATCGATGGATTTGGTATTACAGGCAAGTACTACTCAACACAGTAAATCTTGTATCTTGTATAGCTACGCAGTCAACGTCGTAATTCTTACTCTACTTGCCTCCTCTGAAATTATATTGGCTGATGTGAACAATTTTGCAGGAAATGACAAAACGAACATTCCCGTTGTGTGAATGTTTTCTGCTGATTGACCTATTTGTAGAGTCAAGTTCACAGTTCAAGAACGGGCTAGTTAACCATGCATTTGCAGCTGCACTCAGGGCACTCCTTCTTGTATGTGATATAGGTTGCTACTTCTGTGGTAATTGTCATGCATTGTTTGTTGAGTTATTTTTCTTTTCTTTACTGCTTCATGTGGGGACTTTTTGCAAACTGGATCGTATTCGATTAAAACAGTAGTCAAATTTACATGAACTTGGAGTTTTTGTCTAACCCATGTCAATTGCATTGTTTGGATTGAGAGATATCATTTCTTGCTAGGGCTGAGGTAACATGACAACACTCTTTGCTAATGCTGAAAGTATTGATCTTTTATCAGGATTATCAAGCCATGGTGGCAAAATTGGAACATCAGTTTCGACTTGGAAGACTTTCCATCCAAGGATTATGGTTTTACTGACAGGGCTGTCTTTTTCAGAGAATCGAAGCTACAGGGGTTTGAAAAACTATGCTGATTTATTGTTTTCGTTTCTCTCAGCCTATGATGGGATCCATGCGCGCATTGGCTGCAGTAATTCAGTAGGCTTCAGCGAAGCATTATGTGGGCTTTGGTGTGCTTAATCTCTTACAGAGCCAGGTAAATTATTGCCTTGGTCATAGAAGTGCTCTTTGTATTATTTTGTTGTGCTGGAACTAGCTTTCTTGTTGTATGTCCTATTCTTGATAACTGTCATGCCTAGGCTAAAGCGATGGCTGGTGATAATTCAGTAAGGTCATTGTTTGAGAAATGGACCGAGTGTGCAAGCAATGCATACCTGAGCATACTGGAAAGGTTGATTTCACATGCCTCTCTCTTGCTCGTAACTAGACTCATAGAAATCTCTGCTATTGTTTGTGGAAATGCTCAGATAATCTAAGTCCAACCTATGGCTATATATTTCCTATGGTTACCCCACTTTGCTAGATAGCTCTCATAGAATTCTCAGATGTGTCAGCTAACTTGATTAATGTTTAATTAAGGTGGGTCTATGAAGGGATTATTGATGATCCGTGTGGGGAAATTTTCATTGCTGAGAACAGACTCTTGAAAAGGTACTTTGATTTTTCATTTCTCAGCTCGCCTGCACAAGTTTCAATTGCTTGATCTTACAATTTTCAAAAAAAAATTTTGTACAGGAAAGACTCAGTCAAGACTCGACGGCTGAATACTGGAGCCAAAGGTACAGCCTCAAGGAGACTATTCCTGGCTTCCTTGCAAACATTGCTGCAACAATATTGACCACAGGGAAATATCTAAACGTTATGAGAGAATGTGGGCACAATGTTCAGGTATCATTGTGGATAACATTTTTCTTTTAAGGTGATACTTGTACAAATTAACAGTGCTTGTGATATTGGCTGATATTTTGGACAGGTTCCGATCTCAAAGAGATCCAAGTTAACAATATTTGGTTCAAATCATCATTATCTAGAATGCATAAAGGCTGCTCACGAATTTGCCAGTACAGAGCTTGTGAATCTCATCAAGGATAAGGTAATAATTGTGTTATGATGAATGCTTCTTTGATGTCAAACCTCATAAATACACGTCTCTGACCATCAGTTTGTGATTCAGTACGACCTCATTGGAAGACTTCGCTCGCTAAAGCACTATCTTCTTCTCGACCAGGTATACTGGTTCTATTCATTAATGACCAGTTATCTTTGGTGTTCATCATACTATTCTAGGCACAAATTTATCAATGTGAAAAGTTTGTAACTGAATTGTTTTCTTCTGTCATTGATTGTATATCAGCTGTTTAGTTTCTAATTATCTTTGATGCAACAATGTTATAAACTACAGGGTGATTTCTTGGTTCATTTCGTGGACATTGCTCGAGAGGAGCTGAACAAAAAAGTGAATGAAATCTCTGTTGAAAAGTTGCAGGTAGAACACAATCAAAAGATTAGACAAAGCTTGCTGCCATTATTCAATCGTTAGGGCTCTCTTTACATGTTCGGTGGGATTTGAATGTATGTGTATTATTAGCCTTTGCTAGATCTTGCTCTACGCACCACAGCGGCTGCAGCAGATCCTCGCCACGAGGACTTGACTTGTTGTGTGGTGAGCAGTCAATTTGTCTTTTCCTCCATGTGGTCACTGGTCAATATACATAGTTCGCACCTAACTTGTTCTCACTTGGCGTTAATATCTTAGGATCGAACTTCAGTGCTTGCAACTTTGGAATGCAGAAGGACTCTGATAGCAATAGTATAGAGGACCCAGTGAGCATCACTGGTCTTGAAACATTTTCCTTGAGCTACAAGGTCTGCTCCTTTCTTGCCTTGTCTGCAACTTCCTGTTGCATCCGGATTCTAACTCCACAGCCTAAATACTATCAATGATGTTTATAGATAGCGATTAAGTTGCTTGTAGAGTCACCATTGGTACTAAGTAATTTACAAATGCATATTTGATTAGCTACTCAACTGTTTGATATGTTTTCTTAACCATTTGTATGGTATGTTGGTTGTGGCTTTGTGTTTCAGGTTCAGTGGCCACTATCTATTGTCGTATCAAAGAAAGCCTTGTCAAAGTACCAGTTAATTTTCCGGTTTCTGTTTCATTGCAAACATGTGGAACGCCAGCTTTGTGGGGCTTGGCAGATGCATCAAGTATGGACTAATAATTATATAGTAGCTAGCGAATATTTTGTGTTTGTTTATTATGAAAACTTTATTAGGCTATTTTGCTTCTTTGACAAACTTCTGTGTAATTCAACAGGGGATTCAATCTATGAACTGTAACGGTACAGCAATTCGTAGATCATCGCTTCTCTGCCGTAGCATGCTTAAATTCATCAGTAGCCTTCTACATTTTCTTACATTTGAGGCAAGTGGTGAAATTTTCTCATTGTGGTGTTTATTTTCAACTCTTATTTTTGCTTATATAATAGAATTTAGATTTATTTATGTAAGATTTTGATTGTCTAGCCGTAGATCCTATATAATTCCTTATGAGATGATTATGGTGTTTAGTTCAGCGTAACATTGTATCTGCTTCTATGTGGGATGTCTCTTCAGGTTCTGGAACCAAATTGGCATGTGATGCACGATAGACTACAATCCGCAAGGAGTGTAGATGAGGTAAGTGTTTAGAGGTCTGCTTTGTTATTGTTGGAAGGGAAAACATGCTTACACTGAACAACTATTGTGCCATTATCTTACACAGGTGATTCACGACTTCTTTCTTGATAAATGTCTGAGAGGATGCTTGCTTCTTTTACCTGATGTTGATGTTGCCAACAAAATTGACCAAATCACCACAATGGTTGGTGTTCTCAGTTCTGTTATGTCTTTCCCATCAGACCTTTGAAAATGAATAATGACCCAAAAGGAGAAGAATTTACCGAACAGAGATACCCAATACTGATAACCATCGTTAATAGTACTAGTACCTATATTCGTGAAAACTTTACTGTATTAGACAGTGAAAAAAAAAAAGACAAAGTGATCTTTAATCTGAAAATTTATCCAACTAATGGAGACTAAAACTAACAAGTCTTAAAAAAAAAACATACCAAGAAAGAAAGAAACAAAACAGAATCCAAGTATCACCAACACACAACGCATACAACTAAAGATTTTAAACTTTTTTTCTCTAAGTGTCGTTCCAAACTGTAAACGTTGGAGCCCCTTCTCCACCACCACCTTCTCCATGGAAGTACATATTAGAGCCAACATTATTCGAGATAGCCCCCGGAAAATCTCCTTCTGGCGACGGCTGGATCTGCTGCTGTTGCTGAGCAAAGTAATAATGGTTTCTTGCGTTATAAGCAATCTCAGCAGCAGCGTATGCATCGCAGTTAACCGGGGCTGCAAATCCTTGATAACCACCATAACCAACTCCATTTCCACAAACAGTAACCGAATCATCCGTAGCAGAATTATGATGATCGATATTAGTCAAGAAATGGTGCTGATCCTCCTCTTGTTTGAAACAAGCCCTAGCACTCTCCAAAGACAAGTTTCCTCCATTGTAATAACCGTTGTACCTCCTCTCTTGATGTTGCTGCAATAAGCTCAAATCGACTCCCTGATGATGCTGAACCGCAACGTTTTGCCAACCGCTAGCATTGTTTTCACTCTCTGAAACGTTATTACTGATCATCATCATACTTGGAACCGGATGGTTAACGTCCTTGAGACGTTTCGCTGCGCTACCAATAGGAAGACTAGGGCTTTCGAGGATTGCTTTAACGTTGTATCTGTTCATGTCGAAGTTAGTCACTGCGGTTAATCCTCTAAATTTGATGGCCGCAATGTCGTATGCCTCTGCAGCCTCTTCTTGTGTGCCTTCACATAAAATAATTACAAGTTACTTAGATATATATTTAAGTGTTTAGTTATTAACTTAATATATATATTGTTATAGATTTGTAAGAGAATATTAAACTTACCAAAAGTTCCTAAATAGAGGTCTTTGTTACCAGCGACTCTTCCTATCCTAGCTTGCCATCTTCCATGTTGGTGATGCCTTTTGGACCCATTAGAAAAAAATCTCCGTTATATAAAATGTGACATTTTGTATCTTTATGTATATGTATGAAACAAAACAGGATTGAAACATTGTATTCGTTCTCTATATATGGATACCTTGTTACTCCACGATAAATCGATGCACCACGAGAGAAACCACTGCTTTTCCTGCATATTTAAATGTGTATTAGCATGTGTATGCTGATTATTTGATGTGAATAATGAAATATTTAATAGTATATGCGTGAGCGTGATGGGTTTTGATATATATAATAGAATAGGGTTGTATTATTATAGATGCCATATGCAATAAATTGAGCAGTTCTATTATATACCTGCGCAGAGAGGCAACATACTCTTGCCTTGTCATGTGCTTCATCTCTTCTACCTCTTTCTCATATTCGCTCATCTGCATATTATATCAAACCACAACTACTTTTTATTTTAATAAACGCAACGATGTAAACATGGAGATTATTAGTAAGAAAATACCTTAGCAATAATTATATAATTCGACCAAAAAGAATAAAACTGGTATAGAAGTTATGAAATCTTATATTAACTTACGGGGAAATTAGTAGTAGTGGTGGTTCCCCAATACTTGAGTGCGGCGAGATCATAAGCCCTAGCTGCTTTTTCTTCTTTGTCATAACCTCCTACATGATCAGAACACAAATAAATTAGATTATAGTATCATTTATTCATCATAGCTTTATCGAATTTATAATAAACTACTTACCCAAATAAACTGGAGAACCACCAGGAGAAAATTTGGATAAACACATGAAAGAAAACTAGATTAGTTGAAAAGTAAATGGTGTATGAAAATGATTTACATAGTTTGAATATACATACCTTGTCTTCCTTTGCGAGTTTGGCCTTCTCTTTTGCAACTATTATCCCATAAATGTGCTTCATATCTTCCTGTCCACCGATGCCTGATCATTTAATACAAACATATATACATGTCATCAAGAACATACCATATATATGTATTATTCTATATAAGCCCACATACTATAAAAACAGTTTCTCTTTTGATATATATCAAGGAACATTCCATAGCCCTCTCCCAACGGAGCCACTAAAATGTGAAAGACTTTACCAAGAAAAACACGATTCAAGCTATACATTTTACACACTGTAATTAAATAAATGAAGGGCACCTTGTAACGCCACGGTATATAGACGTCCTCTGTCCAAAACTCTCAATAGTTTTCTTCGGTGTAGCTTCTGCGATATCAGCAATAGTCTTCCCTTGGAGAACAACATTATTATTGTTGTAGTTGTTGCTATCACAAGACGTAGATGAGTTCATTGAGAGGGAGAGGCCTCTTGCACCATTACCATTGTCTTGATTATCAAGATTAGCCACGGGTTGATTCCTCAGCCATGTCTTTATCATTGAAAGGCCTAGTGAGCCACCACCACCGTCTCCTCCTCCACAACTCACACTTCCATCTCCACCGTTTTCGTTGGTGTTGTAAATAGTGGTGTTGCGGCCAAGGAAATTCTCAAGCTTTGGTCCATCTTGCTCATTATTGTGAATATTATTGCATGCACCACCATTGATATCCCAATCTAAATAGAAAACATCAAAAATGACCTATATTAATATCATGGTTTGTTGAATCTAATTTAAATCACCGATCTATAATAAACGAACTGGATACTTGATTATTCTCTCCTTAAATTGTAAGAACAATAAAAGATACAAATTAAAAATATATATGTATGTGGTCATATAATTAAATTTCATTTCAAATCTATATATAGTATAATTGCCTTTCGGTATAGTATTTCATGATATGCAAAACAAACATCAAAATCCACACATGGAGATTCTCAAAATATATGAAATCGATAAAATAGGGCCAAGAAAAAATAGGCTACGTGCGTGCGTGTGTCTTGGTCTTTGTTCTACGCATTGGAAGAAGAGGAAAACTCAACAAAAAACAAATAAAATAAACAAGTAGTTCTAAGACAATAACCTCGGGAGTGACTATTGTTGTCTCTTGTGAAAGCATCGAGGACAACACCAAAAGGAGAAGGAAACAATGTTTGAATGGCTGAAGACTCATCGGAGGCAGCGGTCAGATCATAACAGTATTCACCGGCGACATCTACTCCCGTTGTGGTGGTGGAAGCGTCTACGTCCTGGCGGTGATGAGTTTGGTCATAAGGAGAGAGAGAAAAGCCTAGCCAGTTATTATTCATCGAGTTCATAGAATGATCTAACGAGTCCTTATGAAAGATAAGAGGAGAAGAACTTAGTTAGGGTTCATGCATGAAGAGGAGAAGAAAAAGGTTTTGGTCTTAAAGAAGAGAGATGAACAAGATGAAGAAAAGTCAAAGATATAATGTTTCATCTCTTCCGAGGCGACATATTGTGCGCATTTATATACACGAATTTTAATTAAATTCAGAAGGAACAAAAAAGAGTTATTTACTTGAAAAATGTGGAGATGTATTGGTCGGTTTGAATGGTGGGGGTGGTAATGTAATTCGACTGCCTAATATATTGCTTCCAATTTGGTTTAATAACATTTAAATTAATCAGTTAAAAGCCCTTTCAAATCTCTCTTCATGCGATGTCAAGTGTAAAGAGACAACAAAAAAAGAGAGTAACACGAGGACCAATAGTAAAATCAAACTCGCTCGCTGTCGAATTATGACCAATAATGATGTGTCTGTGAGAGACATGTGTATGTGTGAACCTATGACCGAGTGAGCGATTGCGTTTGGCGTTTTCTTCCAAACGTTAATTCAAAGATTCATGGTTTTTTCCTGCCGGTACTTGAACTACATGACATATACGTTCCCTCTAAAGATAGATAATACTAATAGTATGTAATCCGCTTCACATGTGCTCTCTATCACATAAGGTCGGCATTTCTCAGCCATGCTGATAACTTTTACAAAATTGCAATATGACATACTATTATATTGTTGTTATTTTGTACTAGCTATTTGATAATAGAAGTAATAAACTTAAATATTTAACGAAAACAAATACTGTCCAGTGGCTGAGGTACAACCAATTAAAACGTCCCAAAAGTTCCAAAACCAAAATATGATTCCGTCATCCAACTATAACATTGTAAACGCAAAAAAAAAGTAAACAATACTTCTTAATTACTTAAAACGAGTATAGGGATGCTAGAGATGTGTATCCTAAGCGATAAAAGTAAAGTAGTTGAGCTTATCCGGTTAATATCGAGTTATAAATGATCTAGGGGAACTAGAGTAATTAGGGAGGAGAAAATAGGGTATACACATGGATCAATGAAACGATAGTGAGCATGTGCATGGGTTTATAGTCTTTCAAATGTTTATACAATATTTATTTTGGACTTTCTTTGGTAAGTAAGATACGATTCAATGGATTCTCTTTCTCTATTTTATAATTTAACTTTATTTCCTCCATTATTATGCCTACGATATCTAACACACCACCAACACACGTTTGAGAATTGCCTCGTACCTACAAACCCATACTACTATTATTTCCTTCAATTTGTTCATATATGTGTTATCACCCCGAAACCTTTGGCACCTAATTATTTAAACATCTCAACCCAGTTAGTGGATCTACTAATTAAAAGATCCTTTATGTTTTGTACGGGACAATATTTGAATTGAAGAAATTAAAAAAATTAGTTGTAAGCATATTTATCATTCACGACAAACCTCACTGCATGTGTTTTTTTTAATAAGATTTAATTTCACTGCATGTATTAGTAATGCTGATCAGAAGTAAAAACGAGATGTTGCCCAAAAAAAGAAAAAAAAAAGTAAAAACGAGATATCGGATGGTACGTTAAAGTTCTGTGTAAAACGATAATTCTTTTTTTTTTTTTTTTTTTTGCCCAAAAAAAAAAAACGATAATTCTTTTTTCCCTGATGTAAAACGATTATTACTTGACAAAAGCAAACGATACGAAGGTATAACCAATTATTTTGTTGTGTTTAATTTGTAACTACAAACATTAATTTGTTGGGGTAAATTATTGTAGTGAGAAACACCTGTAGATCCCATCTGAAAATAAAGGAAACACCTGTAGATGAAGATATATACAACTGACAAGAGCGTGTGACCAAAGAAAATCTTGAAGTAAGTAGAAAATGAGATAGAGAGACTAAAAAGTGGTAAGAAACAAAAGAAAAAGAAGATGCAGAAGAGGAAAATATTATTAAAAGTTAGATGGATGAGTTTGAGATATTTGTCAGTATAAGTGCAAGTGTTCTGCTCTACCATTCTTCCACCCAATACCTTTTACTTTGCCCATTCATTGTGCATCTGCATGCACATTTTTACTATTTATTCAGAGATATACATACACAACATATTAGTAACATGTTCTTATTCAGAAGTATTTGTTATACTCCAGTATTTGTTAAATGCCATCTGA
Organism: Eruca vesicaria subsp. sativa; assembly: GCA_932364175.1. NCBI lineage: Eukaryota > Viridiplantae > Streptophyta > Magnoliopsida > Brassicales > Brassicaceae > Eruca > Eruca vesicaria. The sequence continues at coordinate 25,057 of CAKOAT010501821.1, forward strand.
TATTATGATAAATTCTAGGTGGCTATATACATACCAACTAATTAGTTTTCTGCTGTAAGAAGGAGGAATTTATTTTTGTTTTCTGACAAAAATGTATATAAGAATAATAGGTGGATACCTAGACCAACTAATCCTATGTTTAGTTGATCAAAAGAGGTTTCCTTAACTAATTCTTATAAACACTAATATGGTTTAGAACTCTGAATAAAATTAGACTACAGCGACAATGTTATAATAGTTAACTTATGAGACTGAAACCCTGGTTTACATAATCTTAATATTGCATGAAATGGCATATAATGACACAAACAAATATGTTAGATGTGGACGGATGAATTAACTGTAAATTTGACCAAGCCAATGAATCAAAATCATGGTTTTTGCGAAACCATTCTATTTAGTATGAACTTATGAACAATCAAATCAGATCATGTCAAAAACATTCGTCCAATTAGTGTGAACTCTTCTCAAGCTATCATGTTTCTTCTTACCAGTAAATAAATAGAGATATACTATACAATGTTTTTTTTTTCATTTTGGGAATGTAAAGACGAATGTGGAAATGATGAGTGTCTGCAAGAGCCTGCCTTAGCGTACGAAAACCCATAACACTGTCACATTGCAATATTTGCACCAGCCAATGTCATTGTCATACTCTATTATTCCATAAATTTCCAACTTTTCATTTTATAGTATATATAAGAAAGAAGCTTTATTTTGGTTCCCCCGGTTAAAGCGGGCGAGTTCTTGTATTTCCCTTCCACATCAGACCTATTGTTTGCATGACTGACATCTCATTTTAACTTTTTCTTTCTTTTCGTTTTCTAATTTATTATTTCTTGGAAAAGAGAAATAAAAAATCATTCGTTCAGATTTTTATCATCAACAGAATGGTTAAAACTGGCGTGCGCATACACAAGGTCCCATGATTGGAGTGTTTTCCCCCCTTTATGAAGAAAAATAACAGTAGAGATTCACTTCTCAATTGGGCATTTTTGTGATATGCAACCTCTGTTCTAAAAATCAGTCGACACATTGTTTAGGCGATTGTTTAGGCGATAGGCAATCTATTTCCGTCCAATTTATGCTAAATCACTATAGAAAATTAATCGTCTGATTTTGTCCATCTAAACTGTTTAGATATTGCCTAACTGTCTAGACGGCCTCCTAATCTAGTTTTTTATATATTTAATAATATTTTATCTATTTATTTGATCTAAAATTTAATAAATATAACTTATAATTATAATTTTCATGAAAATGATATCATATTAATTTTATATATTCTAGTTGTGTGTTTTATAAGATTTTAAACATAAAAAATTTCATGTATTAATGTTATATACAATTAAAGATTAATATATTTCATAAAATAGTCTAAAAAATTTTCCTTATATAATCTCCACTTAATCTTCGATTTTCTCTTTATGCGCTAGGCCCAACCGTGCCGTCCGACTAGAGTTGTTCCCGAATTATAAATCCTTGAGACAAGCTCACAAGAGCCCATATTATAAATCTCAAAGCCCACTTAAGTAGGCCCATACGTATATAACTCCAAAAACGTGGTGAGATAAACTCGGATCCAAACCCGGATTCGGGTCCATTCGAGAAGCGAGCCGACATCCACTTATCTATTTCCCACAAAAAACCCCATACTCTTGAAATCATTAAAATAAACCCCAAATTTTATTTAGGGAAAAATCTGTAAATTATTAAATATTAAGGGACTATAATTGAAACAGACTGAACCCTAATTTACAAAAACCAAATCGATACCCAAATCACTCTGTCCGCAAGAGAGAGAGAGAGAGCAAAAGGAAGATGGACGCCATGAGAAAGCAGCTCGATGTGCTCATGGGAGCTAACCGTAACGGAGACGTGACGGAAGTGAATCGCAAATACTACGACCGTGACGTTTGCCGTCTCTACCTCTCTGGTCTCTGCCCTCACGAGCTTTTCCAATTAACGGTGAGTTCTATAATTTATAGATCTCCGATGCTACATGTTGTTTTTCGTCTTCGAGGTTTTGATTCAATTGAGTATATTTGGTTTTGTTAGCTTGCTTTGAGCTTCTAGAAGTATCTGTTTTAGTACCGTTGCCACTTGAAATTTGCTACTGTGTGTAAGTCATCGTTTTTTTGCTATTTTATTCAAATTATGCATATAAAGGTTCAAAATTTGTAAGTTTGTTGTACATTTAAACCTGTGTTGGCTTGGCTCACTGATGTTTAATTTTTTTTTTTTCGTATATGTGAGTTTGCTAATGTGTTTTTTTGTTTGGTTATTTATCAGAAAATGGATATGGGGCCTTGCCCAAAGGTGCACTCTTTGCAGCTCAGGAAAGAGTATCCTTTTTTCTAATGAAATTTGAGTTTTTTTTCTTTGTCATATGCACAAGTCTGGAGCTTTTTGGCTTAAGATGTCACACGTGTTCGTCAGTGGAAAATTTATTTCTTTCTTTGTATATAGATTGTTTTTGCTTTAACTTGTGCTTAGATATAAAGAAGCAAAGGCAAAAGGTGTTGACAACTACGATAGGGAATTGGAAGATGCGATAGACAGGCTTATTGTTGAGTGTGATAGGAAGATTGGTAGAGCCCTTAAGCGTCTTCAGGAAGAGGATGCAAAAGCTGCAATTGCGATTTCTGTTACTGAAGTTACTCAGGTGATGGTCTAAGTTTTAGTTCGTTGAGTATTTTTTTGTATTATTTTTTAACTCAAGTCTTTACCTGATTATTTAATTGTATTACTGCAGTCACCCGAAATTCTCGAACTATCAAAGCAGATCAAAGAGAAGATGAAGGAAGCTGACCTTCATGGTAATTTAATTTATGTCTTTTTAAGCTGCTTAATTTTTAGCATACTCTTGGTTTCTTTTCCGCAAATCGATGTTCGATGGTTTACTGCTCTTGTAATTCCACAGAGATAGTTATGGTTGTCTTGAATGCCTAGCTTCTGCTGATGATGGTTGTGGTTGTATAAAACCTGCATGCTGCTTTAACATTAAAAATGATAATGTCATATCGCAGATCTTGAAGGAAAAACGGATATGAAGATTAGGGCTCTTGAGTTAGTTGAAGAGATGAGGACTAAGAGAGCTGACTTACAGGTATTTGATTACGTGCTTTGCTATTTGTCGCGTCTGGACATGTATTAACAATCCAGTTTTTTTGTCTTTTTTCCCTACAGGCTGTGCTGCTGTTGGAGGCCTTTAACAAAGATAGGGCAGCCTTGCCACAGCCCATCCCTGGTCAGCAGCCATCTGCAGCATTGCCTCCTCCGGATCCTCGTACGCAAGAGATGATCAACGAGAAATTAAAGAAAGCTGAAGAGTTTGGTAAGGGGCTAACTTCTAACTTGCAACTCCTTCGCAATATGTGGTGATTTTGGATCTATAGTTCTTTAAGTGATCACTTCCATGGTTGAATATTACCGCCTCTCCAATTTTTGCACTCTAGCTTTATTTGCCAACATGGGAGTTTCTGGTTGCTGATCGAAAATTTTACTTTGCGTTAACTGATTGCTTCTATATATGAATGTACAAAACTGAGCTTGGGAAACATTTGTTACATGCAATTGTGGATACATAAAAACGTCTGAACTTTTCAATTGGAAAACAGCTAATGTACAGTTATAATATCTATATATGTTATTTCAGGTGAACAAGGAATGGTTGATGAGGCGCAGAAAGCACTGGAGGAGGCTGAAGCTCTTAAGAAGGTTTGTGGTTTTCCGTAATTAGTTTTCTGTTTCGCCACTTATTTTCGAGATACGTCACACCTCATAGGGTGTGTTGGTTATGAAGTTGATTGCCACAGGGATATTTCTTATATCTTGTTTTGGGTAAATTGCTTGAATAGTTCGACATGCTTTCTGTTCCCCCCTACTTCACTTAATGTATACTATTTTTTCTTGGAAATTTTCAGCTGGCTCCTAGACAAGAACCTGTGGTGGATTCAACCAAATACTCTGCCGTTGATGTGCGCATTGTAAGTTGAAGTTGCCAATTTTTCTCTCTTTTTCTTTGGCATGATAAATTATTGATTTATTCCTCGTACATGCCCTCAAGATTCATTTTAGTAGGCATTCATTTCGGAAAGGTTTTAGCTATATGACTGTTTAAAGACTGTTTAAGGGATACGTTTTTTTTTCTTTATTTTGCGGAAAGCTTGCTTGCATGAAGTCTTCCAAATTGTCAAACAGCTTATTAGAAATTGCTTCTTAACAGAAGTATATCATCTTGTCGTCAGAATCTGTGTACCGTCTCTGTTTCTTTTGTCGGTTTGTTAACTGGTAGCCTCACTCCCTGTTACATCCTTTTGTTGTCTCAGACGGATCAGAAGCTGCGTCTATGTGACATATGCGGAGCATTCTTGAGCGTCTATGACAGGTTAAGTTTGGTTACTTAAAATTTATTTATGCTTAATGGTTCCTTGGCATTTTAAAGAAAAAGCTAGAAATAGATCTTGAGTTGCACGCGGCTCATTATTTGACACCGACTGTTGTACCTCCTTTTCACCAGCAGGCTATTTGGGCCCAGTTTTACGAGGATTACTTTTGCAGCTAATGAATGTGCGTTCTTTCTTGATTTATTGTGCCTGTTTAGAGAATAATAATAGAGTTTTAAACTATACATATCTTTGGTCATCAATCTGTGATTTGCATTTTGGCAATGTCAAAAAATCTTTTGTACTGCATTTAGTGATCGTCGGTTAGCTGATCATTTTGGAGGGAAGCTTCATCTGGGTTACATGCTGATCCGAGATAAACTAGCTGAGCTTCAGGTAAAATACATTACAACTTCTGTACTAAGATTTTCTCAGTGTAGACTGTTTAGTTATATCTTCTTTGTCTTCTTCAGGAGGAGAAGAACAAAGTTCACAAGGAACGTGTCGAAGAGAGGAGGTTTAAACTTTCTTAAGCTTTTCAATTTACTTCCTTTAATGCTCAACATTTCTTTTGATGAAAACTTACTAATCATAGATCAAAGGAGAGGAGCAGAGAGCGAGAATCAAGTAGAGACAGAGACAGAGGAGATAGCCGTGACCGTGGAAGAGATGTTGACCGTAGGAGTAGAGATCGCGACAGGCACCATGACCACCGTGAACATGACAGAAACTATAATCAGTCACGTGGTTATGACTCAAGAAGCCGGCGTAGCTCGAGGTCCCGGTCTAGGGAAAGACCGAGGGATTATGATCGCCGCAGGTAATTTTTGATTCACAAACAAACGCATTATTTTCTGCAAATTCCTTTGGTTGCATCTATAAGCTTATCTGATTTTAATTATGTTACAGACGTCATGACCGCTATTAAGAAGCTTTAAGAGAAGGTTGCAGCAAGTTTGAGAGGTTTTCAAAGATGCATGCGTTTAGGATCAATCTGGAGTTACAAACACTTATTATCGTATGTGTTAAAAGATATTTGAGATTGTAAGTTTGTAAGAGGAGTTTCGTCGGATTCTTCAAAGCTTTTAATACGTTGTTGTTGACATAAAAGACTTGCGAGTAGAAAAGACTTGTGGTGATTACATGGCTTTTTCAGATACTACTTTTATCTTCACCAAATTTCTCATAAAACATAAGTATTTTTGGGCAAAGTGGTTTATTCCACTTCCAAAGATGACACAAGTGGCGTAGAATCATGAACTGTCCGACACAAGTGGCTTAGAACCTACGAGCGATTTAAATGTTTTGTTTAATATATAACTCCTATAAACTACACAGAATAAATAGCATGGTTGGAAGTTGTGTTAAAAAAAAATAAGCATGGGTTGGTTCAACGTCAAGTCTACTATGTACTTCTCTCGGTTTTCTGCGTATAACTTGTTTTTGAAAGTTTTAACGAATTATTGACGTTTAGATATATCAAGTTAAAAATATTAGAAAAGACAAAAGAGACATATACTGCCTATTAGTTTAACCGGGGAAAACTACCATTGAAATTAATCATTTCATTTTTCCCATCTTCTCGTCTCAGGTTGGTATGTTAATTGAAATTCAGTGTCGAAAATAACCATTTCATTACATTTACATAATGATATGACATAAAGTTTGTACATCTTTACATATTTGTTTTTTTCTTTTTGAACATATTTACATTTTTCTTATTCAGCAGAACAACCAAATAATCACGCAAACATATTTCACAAAATATATCTCTATATAATTACTTTGGTTTTATCTATTTATGTGTAGAAAATATGACCTGAACCTACATATATTCATTTGTAGAAAACGGGAAGGTCAAATATCATTGGTAAGTCAACATCACACTGTATGATGTATCACAAAGCATCTAAAGTTCTAGCATTGTTGAATGATTATATTCAAACAATAAGTAACGATCATCGTTCATTTTATTTTTGATTAAAGCATCTTGTAATAGTATTATATATAGATTAATGGTTTCTGATAAACGAATCATATTAGACAATTATTGAGACTTTATTTCGAATAGATAATAAAATGGATGACAAAGCCATAACCCCATAACCTTTGAATCGAAACGAAAGCAAATGCCAATAAAAAAAGGAACTTTGTTTAATAAGGCCAATAAAAGAGCTTTTAGCAAATCATTCCTCACTACAATAATCTATACAGATTAGTCATGTTTCTTGTTTGAAGACTACGTTCCAGAACTATTTCATCTCTCATAGATTAAAAATGATACACAATCCATGAAAATGCATGCACGAACAAAATAATTGTTAAAATAAGATGGATTTTTTTCTTCTTTTATTGATCTATTATTGTTTTTTTTTTTTAATTTCACTTTCTGTTCATAGTACATCTTTTCTTCTACAACATTCTCGTGGAAAATAGTTATAAAATAAACCACTAAAAATGTCAAACAAGCCTATATATACATGGAATCTTGAATGCATGTCACGTAACTCACTTCTCCTTCTCTATTAAGAAAGGCTCTTTCTTCTTCTCTCCCTATATATATATACACACACTCATACACATATTTATATTCATACCCATTTGATCATATATTAAATACATATTGTTTTGGGAGAAGCTAGAATAATGGGTGCATTTGATTATATCTCTAGCTTTTGTTCATATACATACTCTAATGCCAAAACCAAGCGTAAGCCACTGCAGGTTTGTTCATCTCATAATATATTTGCTTCCCTGCTTTTTCATTATTTACAATACATATATATTACCTATACACATATATGAACATGGTTAAATTCAAATGCCAATAAGTTTTAGAACGTGTCTTTTTGAAGAAAAACAATGTTTTTAGAACGTGAACATGTTTTATTAAACCAAATAAAAACACTAATTATTCCTATCCGTGTCTTATTTCGTAAACATGTTTCTTCAAAACTTCATCAAATTTTTCGCTGTGTATATTATTTTATCGGTACATCACAGAAGAAATACATGATGAAATAAAATAATAAATCATAACAAACAAGAAACTAATGTGAGCTACATGAACTACTGAAATGCTTCAGATTGCTACTGAACTACATGACAGCAGCAAGCTTCGATATTTAGTTTTAATGTCTATAAGAGAATTTGAAGATTAAATATTATTTTATGTATGGTAATGAACTTTGTATAGACAGTGGAAATCAAGGTCAAAATGGACTGTGACGGCTGTGAAAGAAGAGTTAGAAACGTGGTTCGTCGCATGAAAGGTTCTCTTTTTCATTTCTGTCTGTCTTTGAATCAAAACTTTCGCCAATCTCTCTTTTCCTTTTATTCTCGCTGCTTTAATTTTCTCTTTTTAAGATCCTTATTCTATCTTAAAATCAAATTTTCATGACTGGTCCAAATATATAACTCTAATTACTAATCATTTGCTCAGATTTTTCGTCTGAACTGATTAATTATGGTTCAAAAAGTTTGGAATATATTTTCATTTCTATAAAAGGTTTTCTGATATCATTTTGTTAAAGTTTTAACTAATTTTTGCAAGTTATTTGTAAATATAACAATTTTGATAACTTTCAAAACTTAAAAGCTAGATTCCTCAATCAAACTCTAGTAAAATAAAATTGCTAAGGGAATATTTCCTTAAATATAATTTTCAAAGTTTAAAAGTTTTTTTTTGAGAAAGAAATATAGATTATACTTTTTTATTAAATTAACTATGAAAGAGTTTAACTATTAAATTAACTATCAAAGAGTTTTAAAGTTTTTATTCATCTTAGTTTTTTCAGTTTTTCTTCAAAAAAACACATCGTTTAAGATAATCGATTACTTATTTTCCCATGTGTGGAACCGACCGGTACAGGCGTGAAATCGGTTGAGGTTAACCGGAAACAGAGCCGGATAACGGTGAACGGGCACGTGGACCCAAACAAGGTGTTGAAGAGAGTGAAGAGCACAGGAAAGAAGGCAGAGTTTTGGCCATACATACCTCAGCATATGGTCTATTACCCTTTTGCCCCTGGCATGTATGACAAACGCGCTCCCACTGGCCACATCCGCAACCCTACACAAGCGTTTCCAGCCGCAAACACACCCGGTGAAAACTACGTTTCCCTCTTCAGCGACGATAACGTCCACGGCGCTTGTTCCATCATGTGAAATTTGTAAGAAGCATAATATATATTATCTCTATTTTCTCTTTTTGTGTACGTATACACTTCTACTTTTGCTACTACTCTCTTAATACATTAAAAAGTCATGTATAAAGTATGAAATAAATTTTTAGAAACAATATTTTCACATCTGGACTAAGATGATCTACGTTCATATTTGTGTGTTTGTTTGGAATGTTATAACATGGTAACGCAAACATAAACATAAAACCAAATGTGGCCATAGTATTATGATTTATCTATTATGTATGATGGCCTAGCTCTAACCTAAGCTTAATAATAGTTCACTTATGCAAAATATCTTTGTGCTTTGCTCAAAAAGTTATATTTTGTTTTGTTTTTTTCTGTGGTTGAGTGATGTTCCATGAAGTCAAACAATAACCATAAGCTAAGTGGAATCTTAAGAGGTGAATACTGGAAGCATAATGGACCATTTAAGCAGCAAATGTTCTTGAATTTGTCTAATTTCTGTTGGACATGAATGGTAACTTTGACAATATATAAATTTAATAAAGAATATTAGGAAAAGACCCAAAAATCAGCATCTTGTGATTTGTTAAGCAAATTACTTTAATATTTGGTTTAGAATAAGCTTCAAAAGGTAAGAGAGTGTCAACATTACAAGTTCCAACTTCTTTTAACCAAAAGAAAAAGAAAAAACTTTTGAAGATCAAAAGCTCATAAAGCTGTATTCTTCCCTCCCCACAAAAAAAATGTCCAATAAGGACCAAAGCATCTCTAGCTTTTCCTTCAAAGCTTCTTTCTTTAGAAGAAAGAATACTAAAAAGGAGCAGAATCACTCCAAAGGAAAGCTGCTTAATCACGGTACCGATTATTTACAGGATTGACATCAAGATGAAACAGTCACAAGCTTTTACCGTTTCTGAGCTTTCCTTCTTCTGGACTGTGCCTTCTGCCATTTCTTCCTAGGCACTAGTTTACTCTTAGGCTTCAACTTTATCTCAGGTGTGAACTTAAAGTTTGGATCTCTCATGTGAGTTTGTATATCTTTAAAGAACTGCATGTTCAGTCTCTTAGGTCCACCTTTTCTCAGTTCTTCATATTCAGGCCCTGAGATAATGTTCTCAAACGCTCCAATAAGAATGTCGACGTCACTCATCACTTCCCACACGTTTGTGTAACGCCCGTCAGGCCCTTTGTTCAGCTTCTTCAGCGCGTTCTCAACAGCAAGCTTCCTTGCCTCTTTACCAGGTGAAAGGTCCTCAGGTTCGTTTTCAGTTTTCAACAGCTCAGAGATTGTCCTGTACTTTGGTTTCTCTTCAAACTCAAACAACTTGTCTAAGTACTTATCAGATGCTTCGTTTGGGTGTAGATCTGTTGGAATATCATCGTCATCATCACCTTCATCTCCAGTCCATAAGGATTTCTCCTCATCACTTCCAGACCAAACACTGTATAATTCGTCACTGTCATCTGCATCTATCAGATCAGAGTTGTCTTTAGCTTGTTTCCTAGCTTTCTTAACCTCTTTCTCAAGCCGGTTTCTTCCACTTTCTTGCTTTGTATTAGCATTGCTTTCGTCCTCACTTCCTGACAATAGAGTATCATCATCATCATCATCATCATCATCATCATCATCATCATTCTCCATTTCTTTCTCCCAGGCTTTTCTAAAGTCATCATCACCTGGTTTCACATTACCAAACAGGTTGTAGTCTTCACGTCTTCCACTCGCATATGATCGAGTTCCTGCAAGACAAGTAAATATAGAGCCATGAAAGTCACTAATAAACAACACAACATATAAGCAATCCATAGATGTATTGGCAACTACAAGAATCCTAAATCAAGACCGCCATTCTTGTCAACCAATGTATGTCGTTACTCTTGTTTGTAGTTCCCCAAATAAACAGCAATATAGTCGGACAAAGTTTTTGTATAACATATGTTACGAATTTGATCACTTCATTACTTAAGAAGCAACACATAAACTTAATGAACCAAACAATTATTCAAATAGTTTATACCATTTTTCTCATTTTAGGTACTCCTATATAAGACTAATAATACTTATGTAGCTTCCTACCACAGTTTCATTATATATCATTATTCAACAAAAAAATAAAACGAAACTTTGAACAAATGGTATAAGTTCTCACTGCGGCATTTCCACGAACACCTTGTCAACACTACTAAATCTGATGACACGAACAGAGTAAGAGAGTGCGTAATGAAACCTTGTAAGTTCTGGAGAAATACCCAGTTTCGAGCAGAAGTAGCTTGACTCGAAAGGAAGCAACTTTGTTGATCTACAAACAAAAAATCCGTCAGCTTCGAGAACTCATTTAGGGTTTTTTAATTGAGTTTGAAATTGAAGTCGCTCGCTCTATGGAATTACTGATCCATAAGCAGAACCAACCTTTTGGCGAGGATCATAGAGAACAGAGGAGAGACTCTTCGCAGCAACAACATATCTTCTTCTCGTCGTCAATAGTCTTTTTTTAATCGACGGTTATAAAGCTGAGATATTGTTACAACAGTAACTTTTATTCTCCCGCGCTATCTTAGTTCTGTTATATATATTTTCTTGTATTGATCTGGATTAAAAGTTTTGTGATGTAACGCCACTTGTCCTGAATACATTTATACTAATATATCATTTGATTCCAAATTTCCAATATACTAGTAATTTTTATTAGCTTTCACGTAGTGTATACGAATACAAAAAAGCGACAAAATAACAGTATAATGAGTTCCATCATTACATAGAGTAAATCTTTAGTTGGTTATTATTATACATATCAGAAACTAATCCATACTTGGATAGTTGGGTTCGAAACTTTTATTACAAAAAGAGTAAAAACATTTGTTAACCAAAGACATACAATACATACATATCATATTAAACGAAGACAAAGTCAAATGGGAATAGATCTTGAGACTTTAGGATAAACCACGGTGGCTGGATGACCCATTATACGGCGACCCTTTCCGTGTTTAAATATATAGACCACCGCACCAACTGGCCATTCGATGATTCCGGTCACCAGAAAAGCCACGAATCCTAACGTCGGTCCCACCACTTTGCACCGACACGGGTTTTGTCTCGTTCCACACTGTACACACGACGGAAACGCCATAGCCAACTTCTTGTTAATTCTTTTTTTGCAGATTCAGAGAAAGAAAAGAACGAATAGTGAACGATTGTGATTTGTTGTTGGAAGAGTAAAACTAGAGGCAGGTCTTTATAGAGAATACTGCTTTGAGTTTTATTATACTTTCTTCTTCCCACGTAGGGTCGGTTTGTTACTATTTTGAATTATAATATCTATAGATATTTTAGATTTTAGGTCGGCTGATTATTATTTGATTATCGTCTTTTTTTTTTTTTTTTTTTTTTGAACGTCATTTGATTATCGTCTTAAGAAACAAAAGGAGATATCAAGATGATAGACACGTGTCGTGAAGCCACAAAGGTAAATAGACATGTGGCTTAAAATTGTTGGAACTGAGTTAGGAAACTCTCTTACGTTAGCCACTTTTACATTTATGATCGACTATCCACGTGAGACGACTATGATTGAGGTATTTTATAGTCCTTTCAAGTTTATGCACAATGATCCTTCATATGGTAGGGATTTTAACCCTTTCAGGTTGCTAATAACTTATTTAACACAATAAATTTAGTTATATGAAGTACTAAAAAGCAAAGCATATATATATATATATATATATATCCATGTAATCTCTATATATAATTGAGAATCTCAACTTTCTTTAGATGAGCTATGGTACAATTTTGATTGGAGTTCTTACAACAATACCAGCACTGGAGTTCTGAAATGTTTTAAGTTCTAACAGAGCACTTACACCGTCTCTAGAGCCACCCCACTCTTTCCATGAGAGATGGCGAACGGCTACTACCATATGGTCTCCTCCATGCAAGACCCATAATTAATTCCCTTTACGTTTCATCCTCTTCTTTAGCAATGATGGACGGGCATGCCCTCCACTGCTCCACAGACAGCCACATGAAAGGCCACTCAGAGCCAACATTTCTTCTCTCAAGTACTTGCGCATAAACACACTATCTAATGTGGAAAGTTTTTGCATATAATGTTGAATTGTTTTTTTTTTCGTCGACAATGTTGAATTACTTTAAGCTTATATTATCAATTTTTGGTATCATCTAGGAGAAAAAATTTGAGCGTGCGAGAGAGAGAGGAGAGAGAGAGAGAGAGAGAGAGAGGAGGAGGAGCTTACTTTGTTCTTCTTCGATGACCACCGTCGGCGACTCCTCACTGGAACCACCAGACCCAGATCCACCAGATCCAACTTCAGCATTTACTATCCCTTCCACCTCTTCTTGTTTCCTTGTCCTTTCTCTCACAATTTCAGATCTAGATCTAAAAATTCAAATTTTTAGAGAAGCAGATTTGAGTAGCCAAATCTTCAAAGACACTCTTGTCTCCAAAGATTTTGGTATTCTCATTGTCGTGTTCATACGACCCTTTTCTCCAGTATACAGATCCTTCTTCATCACCTCTTATTCTGAAGCTCAACCTTCTGCTACCGGATCTTACTCACTGTCATCATTAGAACCATTCATCCTTCTACTGGATACATCCCTGCAGATTATAGATTTGAAACTTTATGTCTCTATCTTGCTTGCTTTGATGTTGTCCTTCAGGTGTTCTCTCGTACCTTGTTACGGTACGCTCGCCTCTGTGCGATTCTCTGCAGTATGCAGCCTATGTTCTAGTCTCACTCCAGCAATTGATAGTTTAAAGTTGCTTCCTTATCGCTTGTGGCAGATTCGTAAGAAAACACTTGTTGTTTCTATCTTTTCTCTGAATTGTTTATCCTTTGTGAAGTATGATTGTCTCCCATATGTTCCATTCGGTTTGAGTGGCTGTGTTGAAGGGAGTAGTGTGCCCAAGATTATGTACGCTTCCAGGTTTGTTATGTTAAAAGGCTCATCCATTTGGTGCTTTGTCGCCTTTGATGCCGAACTTCTGATTGTTAAAGCTGCTTCGTTTGCGGTTTCAATCTGGGACGTTAGACCAGTACTTGTGTTCTCTAATTCCCAAAGCCTCATTTCACTTCCTAGCACGATTGGCGTTGAGTTTCGAGGACTGCTCAGCGACATTAAGTGTTGTTTATGTGTTATGTTTGCTCCTATCTTATGGTGTTGTATCTCATTACTCTGTTTTGCTATGGAAGCAACAGATGATTTAGCCGGTTTGGCCTTGTTATCATTTGATGTAAACAATTTCTCCAGTTATGGAGACTAATGATTTATAAAACTGTTGTTTGATCAAAAAAAAAAAAAAGGTATCATCTAGCTAGAAAAACGGAAATCTAAATAGACTGAACATATAAACTGATCAGTTTAGATTTAATTTACGTTTTCGTATAAATTATTAACTAATCCGAGTATTAAAATCTCTAGCTAGCTACTTGAATATTTTTTTCTTTTATGAAAGACCAGGTCACATCCTATTACTGGTAAATTTAGTTTTAATTCGGACTATTTGAGTTCAATTGTTGTTTAGTGTTATTCCTCCAAAAGTTCCTAAATAAAAGCACATCCGCAAACTTTTTTGTCACTGAAATAGTTATATAATTAGATAATTTTTATTCCTCGACCAAAACAAAGTTAAACGAAGAAACTTTGAACATCATAGAGATACACAAACACACACATTATGGCTGATGAGGCAGAGAAAGCCGATCACGACCTTATTTTCAAGAAATTTGATGCCAACGGCGATGGAAATTTTTAAGTGTGCTAAGACTATTTCAATGTTAATTATTTAACTTTCAACTCTAAAATGTATTTGATTAGTCATTTATATTTTATTATTTAAAGATAATTTCATTGATTAACAAATTTAAATAATTAATTAGATAGATTTATTAATAAGTGATTAGAATTTCATCAGAATAAGTGGTCATAAATTTGTCAAGTAATGATTAGAAATTATTGACCATTTTCTTATGACATTTTTGACGACATTTCTGACCAAATATATGGTTAGAAATTAGTGAACATTTTCTGATTAAGCACATTTCTAACGGAGCTTTTTTATGACAATAAATAGTCAGAAAGTGGATAAAAAAACTTGTTTATGACCAAATTACGTCGGATCAAGTGGTCAAAATTTAAACTATTTCTTGTAGTGTAAAATCTCAGCAGCCGAACTCGAGGAAGCTCTTAAAAAACTTGGCTCAGTGACTCACGATGACGTGAATCGTATGATGACTGAAATTGATACTGATGGTGATGGAAACATATCATATCAAGAATTCACCGATTTTGCAGGTGCCAATCGTGGACTTATGAAGGATGTTACCAAAATTTTCTAGAAAAGTATTTGCCATTGTCTTTTGTTTGAGAATGTCTATTACCTTTTCGATAAGCATTGTTAAATTCTCCAATGTGATAACTGCGATGAGAGGTATATATATATATATGATCACTTTTTGTTAATTTTAATGGTATGTTTCGTTAAAATGTTTTTTCTTCAATTTTTTTCCTTTAAATTCACTAAAGTTCAAAGTCCTTTAAGCAAATCAAATATCTCAGATTCAGCCTAGCACAATTAGAAAACATAGTGTTGAACATATAATCTCTCACATAGATGGAGATGATCAGTCCGGTAAAGCCAAGAAAATGCTCTCGCTAAAGTGGTGCAAGTAAGCATTGTGAGGAGCTTGAAACACTTGCAAGAACGTGCGTCTATAGTTCGCAAAAACCTAGCTTGTCGCAGTCACGATCCATGCTTCCTATTAGGTACTTCCTACAGTCCATTCCAAATAAAGAATATATTCTATCTTGATGGTTCAGAAAAAAAAAATATATACTATCTACCGTTTTACTTCTTGTTAGAATAGCTCTATTGAGGATATATAGATAGAGTTCTCATAATTTAAGAAAAAGAAAAAATAAGTAAAATAGGAAAGAGAATGGAAAAAGAGTTTCACTGCAGAACTTTTTAACACTATGTCTATTCATAGCATTTCAATTGATTTTTTTGTTAAAAAAATAAAGCCAAAAAAACAATATCATTTTCTTTTTTCTTTTAGAAACCATCATGGTTTGTAACCAATATAATCCTGCTCTTAGATATACATACTAAACAGTGATCTTGATGTACATGTTAAGAGTTTAAGAGATTGATCTATATACAACCCTGTTCGTTTAACGGACGCTGCATTCAATATTGGCGTCTGAGATTTGTTCATAAATTTCCTTATCGATGATTAAATTAAATGAAGAATAGAAACTCCGTGTCAGAAAAAAATGAAGCTTTCCGGTGTTATTATCGACGCCAAAAAAGTAGCGACCACTATTCTTCATTTCTCTTTCCTCTCTGCAACAGAAAACAGAGACGCGCGTCAGATTTCTTCCCTCTTTCCCGTTGGATACTCTTTTTTCCTTCTGAATTTTGATCAGTAGTCGCTGCCGCAGCGTTCGTTAAACGAACAGGGCTAATATATGATTCGGATGACTGGTTCAAGAACGAGTACTTCTCGCGGTGAATCCGAGCTAGTGATCCTGTGGCAAGTAAATATGGTTGCCATGCATTAGTATATGTATTATGAATATATACATAATACATGTATTTTTTGGGTGGTGATCATCCACCGTCTATTAAATTTTTGTTTTTGCTCCAATTATTGAAGATATTACTGTAGGGGACAAATTTCAAGACTCGTTTATAGTTTCTAGTTTACACATTTCTAAGCAAAAACGGTTCACCCATCTGATCAAAACCTGACAAGTTAGACCTCAGAACCGAAAAGTAGAGGCTGAACTCCGGCTTTTCAGTAAAGATTCAAGACCTCAAGAGAAGGTTAGCTTCTACCTCTCCCCTAACGTTAGCCTCTATTAAATAACCGAGTGGCTCCAAAGTCTTCGCATGCGTTACCACATCTTAGGAGGTGCAATTAAATAACGTCAATTCTTCATTTTATTTATTCAAAAAAAAACACTAGCTCGTGGTTACATACACACATTTTCCTCGTTCTCGAATCTCAACGACAATTGGGCCCAAAGTTATTAAAAAAGTACGGAAAACGCGGGAGAAAATTATGGGCCAAAAAGTCATAAACGAAACTAGCGGGGTAAGTCACAGTAAACACAAGAACATAAAGGTTACGATTTTGCAATTTTATATTATTATTATATGTTTTAAGAAAACACGTTTTCTTCTGACGACATATGTCTTAATCCATCCTCTACCGCCGCCACTCCGCCGCAACGTCGCTAACTCTCCACGCCGATGCAGCTATGAGCGGTTTCGTCTGCCACGCAAGCATTAAACTCCCGTCATTCTCCTCCACTCTATACCCATCTCCACCACCAGATAGCGCCAGCAACAAACTCGCTTGCTTAAACGCGTCTGATCCGAGACTAACCGGGTCAAACCCGGCGGATCCCAACCGTTTCCGCCACTGCTCCAACGTCTCATGCCTCTCTACCCGATCATCTCCTTCCGCAGCCACCACGTTCAGGATCTGTCTCCCTAAGTAAACCTCCGACATAACACGGTCTCGACTCGGTATTAAAACTCCATCCTCAAGCGAATCAAACAAGCTAGAGTAATAGTGAAGCGCCTCATTAAACCGTTCCAAGAAAACGACGCCGTTGTGATTCGCTTCTTGTTCCACGACCGTTACGATACTCGGTCTAACCGCTTTAACAGTCTCCAACAGCTTTTCAATCGAACCGGGTCGAGCTAAAACCCGATGTAACTCGAAAACAGAATTAACCACTACAGTCTCCGATTCCGGTCGGATCTCGAACATTTCCGGTTCGAGATCGGTTAACCTCTCAACGGTTAAACCTCTAAATTCGAATTCAACTCCAATAGCTTTCGCCAGCTGAGCTAACTTCCACCCTAACTCTCCAACCCCACCGCCGCCAACGCCGGTGAGACGGAACGTCGGAGAACCTCCGGGACGGAGAGCCAATGCCTGCATCAACGCCGGCCACTGCATCCCTTGATTGATCCCTAAATCGATCACGTGCACGCCACGCGCCGTCGCGACTGCTTCTAGAATCGCCTGGTTCGCCGTGAAATGCGCGAACTTGAGGTAAGGGCACGACTCGTAGAAGTGCATCTGGAGAATCTCTTCGAAAGAAGGATCGATTACGGAGGGAGGGTGGATTCGGTAGATCCGGCGAGCGAGCGCTTCGGCGAAAAAGGCGGCGACTTTACCCATCGCTCCCGCCTGAGTTGCCGCGAGTGATCCCACGCGTTTCACGAGCGCGTCTGCGAGGATGAGATTCTCTCGCTGGACGGCTTCGGCGCACGCCACTAAGGCCTGGACGAGTCTGACTCCGGTCTCCTGAGAGTCGACGGCGGGTATTACCACCGGACGAGTTGACTCGGTGGTCACTGAGTCGCACCAGGGACCGAGTCGTCGGGTCCTCTTGCTGCTGCTGCTGTTGGTGGTGCTGCAACACTCGTCGTCGTCTGGTGTCGGGTTGAACATCGGGTTCGGGTCTAGATCCGGGTAGTGGTTGAGCTCGGAGAGCATTGTCTCGGCCCAGTTAGAGAGATCAGAGGGATTGTAATGAACGGTGTCGTTTAATGCGTTGGAAATTAGAACGTCGTCGTTGGACAGAACCATTTCGAGATGTTCAAGCTTCTGTGCCACGTCAGCCATGTCGGAAGATCGAACCTTGTACCCTAAAACAGACAGAAACTCGTCCATGTTGTCCATGTTATCGTCTTCTAGCTTCTTGCCCATTGAATGAGATTCTTCTACAGACGTTTCTTGATGGCTTCTCTTCATAATCAAGAATGTTTTTTTTTTCTTTGGTCGGTTGATATGTGGTTATGGTATGGGAATGAAATTATTGGTGTTAGAATTTAGTAGACAAAAATGTGGAAACAGAGGAGAAAGAGAGGAGAAGAATTTAAACACGAGAGAGGAAGAGAGAGAGGTCCAATAAGGGCAGTGAGGGACCTGGAGAGTGTGCAAGTAAAAGAGATAAGGAACACAGAGACAGGCCATTATACTTAGCCATGTGTTTTCTCTTGTTATATCTTTCATGATTTCGAGATATTTTTTTTATAATAGTACTGTATATGACTTATGCTATTATTATTATCTCTTTATGCTTTTTTGAATTTCTGATCCAAGTTACAAAAAATTCTTCGCTCGATGCTCTATTCTTATGATTATCTCTTTGTTTAATGGTCCAATGAACTGTCACAGTTTATTAAACTATTTTTTACTTTCCACTAGATGTTGAATTTAAAGTTTCCAAAAATATTAAAATGAGTGCTCAATGAGATATTTTATTTAATTATCACCATAAGCAGTTCTCGAAATTGAAATACTGATTAGTCACAGACTCACAGCTGAATAACTTGAGCAACTTTGTAACTTTCAAAACTAGTTTGCTTTCCTAATTTTTTTTTTTTAACACTAATTTGCTTTTCTAATTATTTTGTTTAAATAGAGGTAAGATACTAGTAGTACAGTAACACTAGTAATAAACAGGACATAATTATGTAATTTTATTATTTAACTTGGCAAAACTTTAGTACAGTATATTTCAAGAAAATGAGAATAGATCACAGGTCCCAAAGGAAGTACAGCTCAGAGTATTTGAGTTTGTGAGACAACGTGACCAACCTCACGGTCGACATGTGGCGGCAGACATAGCTTACGAGACGTCCACAACATTACGTTAGTTTCTTATTTTTCTTTTATTCAAAACTGCAGTTTATATATTACTATACCAATACATACATCATCAACATGCAAATCACATGCGTTCTTGAAAAGAAAAAGACTTCTCTAAATTGTTGAATAAAACGCACAAGATGTTAATCTATAAATACCGTATATAATCAAACTGATTATAACGTTTAGATTCCTCAACTTTTAATCAGTTTCATAAGACAATAAAAATTACTAGTTATTACATTTGATGAAGGTTCACCAAGTTACTTGCCGAAATTTCAGGCGACGATCCACTGATTTATCCGCTTTTAACCTAAATAATTATCCAAAATGTGTGGCAAGAAGCTATTTATCCACAATGTTCCTTAATAATCTCAAAAAAACTTTGAAGTCTATCATCAAACTAAAACCTCATATATATTAGTCAATTATCTTTTAAATAACTTAACAAATCCCCTAATATTATGACAAAACCTTTCTATATATATACTAGATGGTCATCCTCAAACAAAATCACTGAGAGATTAACATGGCAAAAACAATGTGGATGTTTTAACTAGTAACTTTAACTTTATTTTCTATCTACAACCATATAAATCGCCAATTATGCTTTAAATAGTTTTTAAAGCTAAAGTCAAAAAATTAAAAAAATGGTTGTAGGAGCGATTGCTGTAAGAATATATTTCTTTTTTTTTTTCTCATTTAATTTCTACAGCTACATTAGATACAACTACATCCAAAATTTATAAACAGACTAATTTCTACAGTAAAATTTCTACTGTCCAACCAATCGCCCCCATTATTTCCTTTAACTCTTCTTTTGTCCTTGCTTTTGTCATCAATATATCTAACCCTAGCAACATATTACCCACTCTACACAAAGTCACGATGGATAGTAAACAAGAGTGGCCACCGCGTGAAGCTAGCATGCGTGAACTGGCCTTCACACCTTAAGCCAGTGGTGGCCGAGCAGCCAGCCAATGGATAATATATATTTCGAAGAAAATAAGAGAAATGGGATTCAATTGTGTTAGACTCACTTGGCCACTTGAGCTAATGATTAATGACACCCTAGCCTTTAATGTTACCGTTAAACAATCATTTGAGAGATATGGCTTGGATCATGAGCTTCAAGGGATTTACACTCACAACCCATCCATTATCAATACACCTCTTATCAATGTATTCCAGGCAAGTATACATAATTAATCATATGATTCATGAAAAACAGTTTTTAGCAATCTCCGGATTCTTGTTTTACTATATGTTTAACTTCTAACACAAGCAACACTTTTCTCAGGCCGTGGTGAATAGTCTAGGGAGAAATGATGTGATGGTGATACTTGATAACCACAAGAACTTACCGGGTTGGTGTTGCAGCAAAACGATGACCCGGACGCGTTCTTTGGCGATCCAAAATTTGATCCGGATCTATGGATGCTAGGTCTTAAGAAGATGGCCACAATCTTTATGAACGTGAATAACGTTGTTGGTATGAGCTTGAGGAATGAACTCAGAGGTTACAATCATACTGCAAAAGATTGGTACACGTACGTAATAAATTCCTTTTTTTTCTTTATCATAATGCCCATGTGAAGCTTAAAGACCAAGGAAATTATGCACGTTAATTAGATCTTAACTGATTATATTCCCTTTGTGCTATAAATAATTAAATCCCCCAAAATAATTTAGTACAACTGCATCTATAAGAAAATAACCATATGTATAATAAATATTATATATACTGGTTGATATGGGAATCCAAGGTTCATAGATTAAACAACAAGAATCAACGCAGAGAGATAATTTATTAATTTACATGATTTTGTTGATTCTAGCATTTTATATTATTAATGTACTAAATTATTAATATGGGGAAAAGAATTATTAATATGGCAGTTGGAAATGATATTTTTCCTTTTTTGCATGTACCTGAGGTTCATAAACTGAACAACAAGAATCAACGCAGAATAATAATTTGTTAATTTACTTGATTTTGTTGCGTCTAATATTTTATAATATTAATATCTAAAATAATATGGGAATTGGAAATGATACTTTTTTCACTTGGTAGGTACATGCAAAAAGGAGCAGAAGCAGTGCATGCAAAAGATCGACGCTGACCTAACTTTCGTAAAAGATCGCCCAGTGAATCTTAGCTTTAAGAAAAAGCTTGTCTTTGAGCTTCATTGGTATGCTTTCACCAATGGTACTGGTCAATGGAAATCGCACAATGTCAACGATTTTTGCAGCCACATCTTCGCTAAGGAGCGTCGTACCGGAGGTTTCCTTTGGCTTTCCTTTGTTCTTGAGCGAGTTTGGGACTGATCAAAGAGGTGGTGATTTTTTAGGAAATAGGTATATATTACATATTGGTTGAATACACATTTGAGGAAAGTCCAAATATAGTCTATAGTATTGATTTCAAATTATAAGAAAAAAACAAACGGGTCAATTGTTATTTTTGCATTGACATTCACTTTGGGTTATATAGTTTCCAAATGAACCCATGATTTTAATTTTTTTAAACATATTGGTGTCTGAAACAATCATGGCTCTTGAAATATTTTATCAAACGTGACATTAGGTACATGAGTTGTATGCTAGCATGGGCAGACGAGAAAGATTTCGACTGGGCGGTTTGGGCACTTACGGGAGTTTATTATTTCCGTGAAGGCAAACGTGGTGTAGTAGAAGCTTACGGTATGGTAGATGCTAATTGGCACCATGTTCATATAACCATACTTATCTCCAGAGATTCTCTGTCATTCAACCACCGCATAGAGGTATAGATCAATCTTGCTTTGCTTGTAAATTAACCTAACGTATCATCAAATACAAGTTTGAGAAACTAACTAAACTGTCAAACAGGACCTGGTATAAAGCACAATCATCACAAGAAAGTATTCCATCCATTATCCGGACTATGTCTAGTGATAAAATCACCGTGCCACGAGCCAGAGCTCACGTTGGGTCCATGTACAAAGGACGAACCGTGGAGTTATTCTCATGGAGGCAGACTTGAAATCAAAGGAGGTCACAAATCTTCTGTAGAAGGTGAAACATCAGTTGGGAAGAGTGTGAAACTCGGAAAGAAATGCACAAAGATTAAGCTAATATCGGCCACAAAGATGCATTTTTCGTTCAAGAATTACAATGGTTCGTTGGTATGTTTAGACGTGGATTCGGATAACAATGTTGTTGCTAATCATTGCAAGTGTTTGACGGGAGATATTAGTTGTGAACCTGCAAGCCTTTTTTTTTGATCAATTGGATACTTCATTAAGACTTTTAAAAATAAAAAGTTTATGGCCTCGGACCCAAAAAATAAGACAGACATGATTTAGCTAGCAGATCAGCCGGCCCATTAGAGGCCCGTGGAATAAAGACGAAAGAAACAGAGGTGAAGGGAGAAGCGGTGGAGAAAGCCAAAGAGTCGATGTCCGATAGGATCCCGTAGAGATCCGTCGATCTTCTTCTCGATGTGATAGCTCTGACGAGCACTTGTGAGTCTGTGCGTAGACAGATGTCTGTGAGCCGGAGTGATGACGCTTGGAGAAGGGCTTCTCGAATAGCCAGGGCCTCCGCCATACAAGCAGATGAGACGTTGCTCTGGGGGGAGGAGTCTTTGTGGAGTACCTGCATGTTTTGATCTGTGAAAATCCATCCCAAACCCGCAGTCCTGCTTTCCGATCTCCACGCTGCATCGGTATTGCAGAAAATAGTGGAGGTGTTGATTTTGGCGTTGAGAAGACTGTGTCTTGGAGGAGGTGATTGTGTCTGGATCGGTCTAGTCGTCTGAGCTTGTTCCCACTCCTTTTGGGAAGTAATTGCTTTCGTCACTGTCTCCTGTGGTGAGAGGATCCTGCTCTCGAAGATCCTAAGATTCCGGGAAGTCCAAATCATCCAGCAGAGCCACGGAAAAACATTACCTGTGATTCCAAAGGGCGGGAGGATCTTCCATGAGGCTGCTTCCTGGATCATCAATCTGAAAGTAGAAGTAGTGTTGATGCTAACATCATCTTCCCACGGTCCCAGCTGCCAAACTTCTTTTGCAAAAGCACAGTGGAAGAAGATGTGGTCGATTGTTTCACTAGCCCCGCATAGATCACACGTAGTGTTGCTGAGGAGACCTCTGGTTTGTAGGTTAGCTCCTGTTGAGAGGGCATTGGATGCAATCTTCCACAAAAAGTACTTGAGTTTTGGTAGCAGCTCCGGTGTCCAAATGTGCTTCCTCCAGTTCCAGGAGTCTTGTGTGTCGATGGGTAAGTCTATTTGTCTTGTTTGATTTTTCAGAGCTGAGAAGTACCCAGACTTAACTGTGTAGATGCCAGAATTGTGTAGGGGCCAAACGTACGAGTCTGAGGTTCCAAGCAAGCTCGGTCTTAGTGATAGGATGTGGGATGATAACTCTGGGAGCAGCTGATTAATACGAGTTGTGTTCCATTCCTTCCTTTCCCTTGAGAGGATGTCCGCCACCATTAAATCTTGGTCCATTATGAAGACAGGTCCAACTGGTTTTAAATTTGTGGAGGGGTCTATCCAGGAGTCGCGCCATAGATCAGTTGATTCCCCATCTCCTATGGCTTTCCCAAGGTGTTGGAGTAGGAGATCCCGTCCTGCTAAGATTCCTCTCCAGCCGTGGGAAATCGAAGGTCCTGCGGTGGTTCTAAGAAAAGAAGTCTTGTGGCAGTACTTACCAAGCAGGATCCTTGCCAGCAAGCAATCGGGTTTGGTCAGAAGCCTCCAGCTGATTTTTGCTAATAAGACGTGGTTAAAGGCTCGGATGTCTCGAAAGCCCAGTCCTCCAAGGTTTTTAGGCAAGGTTAGTTTATCCCATGCGACCCAGCAGATTTTATTATCACCCTCCTTAGGATCCCACCAAAATCTCGTTAGAACCGTTTGAATACGTTTGCAAAGGCTAATAGGCAGTTCAAAACAGGTCATCGCGAAGGAAGGCACAGCCGAGAGGACAGACTGAAGCATCGTGGCCTTTCCCGCGGTAGAGAGGAAGCGTGTTGTCCAGCAAACTGCTTTCTGTTTCATCCTGTCCACTATGGAGGAGAATAGATCTTTTTTCTTCCTACCAAAGTGTTCCGGTAGGCCGAGGTATTTCCCAACTCCTCCTTCTTTCTCTATTCCCAGCTGTTCCTTGACCCGAGCTCTAACCTCAGGTGGTGTTTTTGCAGAAAAAGAAATAGAGGATTTTTGCGCGTTTATCATCTGTCCCGAAACTTGCTCATAGTTCTGAAGGATCTCCATTAAGGCAGTGCAGTTGTGAGTGTCCGTCTTGGTGAATATCATGGTGTCATCTGCGAAGAGTAAGTGGTTCAGTTTCGGACATTGTCTTGCCACTCTGATACCCGGTAGAGAGCCATCTAATTGCGCCTTTTTACACAGACCCGAGAGGACTTCTGCGCAGATGATGAAGATGTATGGGGAGAGAGGGTCTCCTTGCCTGATCCCCTCTGTGGGATTACTTTGCCGACCACTTCATTATTGAGAAGGAAGGAGTATGATACTGTCGACACACATTGCATCGTCCACATAATGAAGGTATTGTCGAATTCCATTCTTTCCAAAACCGTACGAACAAAAGACCATTCAAGTCGGTCATAGGCTTTACTGATATCAGTTTTAACAGCCATGGAACAATGCTTGACTGCTCCTGATCCCTTTAGGTAGTGTAGGACTTCGTGTGTAATGAGGACATTATCAGAAATGATGCGCCCGGGTACGAAAGCTGACTGTGTTTCTGATACTATGTCTTGTAACACAGGTTTGAGCCTTAAGGATAGTATCTTGGATATCACTTTGTAGTAGACGTTACAAAGTGCGATTGGTCTATAATCCGAGACAAGTTTAGGGCTTAGGATTTTTGGGATAAGTCTGATGTGTGTCGAATTGATGGAGTACGGTAGCATCCCTGTAGTGAAGAAAGCTGAACCTGCAAGCCAATGGTTCAATATCTCTGAGGTTTTTATTTATTGAGATAATTGTGAGAATAAAACAAAATGCATAGAATAAATTAGGATTAGTGGATTGTTTGTGTTTTTTTTTGGGTTCGGGAAGACGATTTACAAATTAAGCTTTTGTATTCTTCAAGTTTGGAGTTCGGTGGAAAGAAAATTAATATATAATTTTTTCTAAAGATAATAAGTTTAACCAATTTTGATTATATTGTTGTGACCGAACGTCAAAACTCATGATCGTAGATTCATACAGATTTGTGACAGTCAATAGCGGCCCTGGACAAAAGCCATGAAATCATATGTTTCCGACCATACAAACGTTATATAAAATTTCTGATACCATATTAGAAATATCACATTTAGTTCCTCTACATGTCATGACGCACAACACTTTGTAATCATTATCGATGGGTCTCCTCAATGAATCGATCTCTGGCAGGTAATGGGTCATCTAGTGCAAGGCTTATATATATCACAAGCCTAGTAGATTGTCCATAGCAAATTTAACCGTGGACGAAAAGAAGCAATGGTGGTCCACTGTGCGGTGTGGCAACTCGCATGGAAACTGGTCAAAGCATTTGACTCATGCGTGTAAGCGTGTTTTGGGAAAGAACCGATGAGAAATCTACACTGCGATCTCCATGTTTCGGAAAGTGGTAAACGTGTTCCTGTTTTGGAAATTTAAATCGTAGACGTTTTTGAGGGTTTACGTAACAAAATACCATTTTGCTATTACAATCATCCATAACAAAAACATAACAAATCCACATTAGTACATAATCTTAACTACTACAAGCTTTAGAACCTGAAGCTCTTACACCTTTGACAAGATTCGCTTACTAGATAACAAGCCACTCCCATCTCCATGAAAATAAACAACTCTATTTCCCACAAGACACTATTTTATAAAATTCAACACACATCTAACTAAAGCTTACTTGGTTTAACATTTGCTGGTTCAGCTTAGCGGCTTTGAGCCTGACCATCCCAGTAAGTATAGCATCTTGAATCTATAGTTGTTTCAATCATAACTTCTACAACAACTTCAAACTCATGACACTTCAAACAGTCTCTCCACAATGATCATTTACCGGCTGTTCAAATCGAATTCCCCTGCTTCACGCCAGTTCTCCTGTTCACCCGTCTCTCCATTCTCATTCTCCTCATCATTCAAGAAATCTTCAGAAGGCTCCTTCTCATCTCTCTGACTATTATTCCCCCATCCATTCATCATCTCATCAGGGTTCATGTTCCTTCCATGCTCTCCCATCTCATGACTCAGCTGAATATTACTCCCCTGATTCCCAACCGCATTAGCCCTCAAAGGGTTCCGAGCCATTATCTCGGCATGGGACTGTGACTGTCCAGCCTGAGCCAAAGCAGCCATTCTCAGCTTAGCTTCCTGAGCCTCCCTACCAGCCTTCTCCCTATCCATCTCTGCTTTCAGCTCAAGTAAACCCTTTCTTTCTTCTTGTAGCAAAGCTTGCTCTACCATAAGCCTTTCCTCGGATCTGAACTCTCCCATTGCTCGCTTACGTGTTATTATGTTGAAAGCTAGGGCTTGTTTCTCAAACGTTGCAGTGAACTCAGCAACTTTGGCGGCGATGTTGTTGTCCCATTGCTGAGAGCGGGAAAGAGCTTGGCCTGTTGGGTCTGAATCAAGGATTCTATCGTCCTCTTCTGCTTCGTAATCTGCTACGACATGGTAAGGCAATAACCTGCATAGGGGAACATGTATGAGGTAAGATAAGAAACAAAACATATACAGAAATGTTCAACCAAGGCAAGAAATCTATCTAACAAAATTAAAACAATACTATGCCAATGGAAAGTTGGAAACTTTCAACACAGAAATGAAATGTGAAGAACCAACTATTAGTACCCGGGATTAACGTAGCTATACTAAAAAAGGAAACATTCATAAAGTTTGTAATTTTAAATCAACCACAAAACAACAACAGCCAGAGACAGGGCTGGTTTTGAGAGTTTGGGGGCTGTAGAAGATTTAGAAAAGATTTCTATTTAAAAAAAAAATTAAAACAATTTTGGGATCCTATGTCTATATTTTTCTTCCCCAAAATTTTGGCGTATAGATCAATGTTTCAATTGACTATGCCCAGTACCGGCTCTATGCAACATTAAACTCAGAAAGAGATTGAAGTTTAGCATGAACACCAAAAGAAACAGGATCTATAGGTTCTAACACAAACCATATCAATCAAAAGAAGTATAGAAATTAACGAAAAGGCTAAACCATATATCAGTAACCATAATACCAAACGGGACCTAAAGAAAAACATATAAGTTGCATATATTTCTACACGGTCAGTATCAATGTTTCATATCACAGATCACAGAGCCATTCATTAAACAATTTTGACTACACGATAGATTAATTAAACGGGTGAGATACTCTAAAATAGATTCTATAAAAGGAAATATCACATATATACATGTAATAATTCGATAATTAGAATTGACAAAAACTTTACCTTTCGCAAGCGTCTTCGAGAGAAGAGAAAGGCCGCTTGAAATCAGGGTGGCAGACACGCCAAGCATCCTGATAAGCGAATTGAAGCTCTATATGATTCAACGGCCGCATCAATTTCTGCTGCTGTTGCTGCTGCTGCTGTTGCTGCATCATCTGCTGACTCGCGACAACCTGTTGCTGCTGCTGCTGCTGTTGTAGATTCGGTGTAGCCTGTCCCAAGCTAGGGTTGGGATTAGGGTTCTGCTGAGGAGGGACAATTGGTCGGGTTTGAATTGAGCCTGGAGGGCGGAGATGGACGTCGATGTTGGAAGGGAATCTAGACATGGCGGCTTGTTGTTGTTGCTGTTTCTGTAGCTGTTGTAATAGAAGCATCTGTTGCTGACGCTGTTGTAATTGGTGTTGATAGAGTAGTTGCTGTTGTTGTTGTTGTTGCTGTTGTTGCTGGGGATGATTCCCTACCAATGGCTTCGTCTCCTCCATCTTTCTTTCCTTCCTCCGTTGTTTTGGGATCTCTAGGTTATTTTGGGAAAGTCGTGCGAGTCATGGTGGTGGTTTTAGGTCGAGAAGAGAAAGAAATATGGGCCTTAATTGGGCTCTATATTGGGAACTAGAGGCCCAATAGTTTTAGCTCCTATACTCGGTCTGAAAACAGGGAAGTTAAACCAATCGATAAACAAGTTGAACCGAGAATGTTTGACCCGATTTGATGTTTTTAAATCTTATTAACATAAAATATCGTAGGAATAAACAAATTTATAAATGGTTTAGTGTGATTCAGCGTAGTAATGAAGTGCATTTTATATAGGAACTTGGGACAAATACAAATAGCATAAATAATACATATGGCTTGGTCCTTGATACAAACAAGTAATCCTCTATGTACTTGCTTGCTTGCTTGAAGCAAACGGTGTTTAAGCTCTATTGAGTTATGACCCAAAAACCAGCTCCTTCAAAGATCTAAACGGCGAGTTGAGACCATGAGCTGTTGAATCTCTCCACAAAGCAAGTCCTGTTTTTAAAAACAATCAAGTATGTTCAGACAAGTGTTGAAAACAAAGGATGATGATGATGTAAGATAGTATCTTTGAGTGTTATCAACCTATCCATGATATCAAACCAATTGTGGATGCCACAAAGAATGACTTGCTGGTGCAGTTAGACCTGCATTTTTGGATGATCCCGGGTAATATGATAAACTCATGTACTCACGACAATAATCATTATAGCCTCAAGAGAGTTGTGCGGAGGATTCTTACAAGTATAAGCACAGAATGTTTCCATATCCATAAAAGAGAGTTGCCCATATTGAACCAGTGAACCTACATCACAGCAAAGATGAATATCAAATAAAGACTTAGCTTAGGCCTGGGAGATTCTCAAATGGGGAAGCTTAGCTTTACCACATCAAATCACGGATAAATAACGCTCTGGGGAGCATAAGCCCGTTCCCCATCATCGAAAGCAACATTGTGATTGGTGATAAGCCTTTTATGTTGTCTGGACTTAGGAAATTTGTCCACTGAAACGTAGATGAACATCAGATATCCAGTAGCTGGGAGAACGTTCAAAGAACAAGAGAAGTAAGACAAGCTGTTATACCATTTGGGAAACAGGCATCCACATGAACATAAGTGTCGCTGTCCATCCAGATAAAGACTCGACAAACTTAACACCTTCCTCTGGGAGTTTCCCTGTTCGAGCCTGCATTCTTACCAGAATAAAGTTAAGATAAAAGGAAGACTACTACATATCTTAAAAGTTGTTGTAAAAGATCTATGAACCTACGACTAAGATGTCAGAGAAACCAAACACAGACCTACAGAAACAACATCTGGCAAATCAATGATCATTTACAGTGCCAAGGCCACCATGTCCTAACATAGTGTTTTATGTTTATCAAGTCTGAAAACTCAGCAGTCAGCACAGAAACTGAAAATAAATTTGCAACGGAAAAGAAGTCGAATTTGTAACTGATAACTCCTATGTACTAACATAGAGCTTCTGCATTTAGCTCTATTTAACACCAAGGTCACAAAGTTCAAAAGCGTCAGTGGACCAATTCAATTCCTGTAACCACGATTCTTTTTAAACTAAAAATAATAATATCTCTTCAAGATGCTAGAGACGCGACCTATGAAGAGAAAATAAAGCGGAAGTACTTGAAAGCTTACCATAAATACAGCCGCTACAGCTATAACAAAGGCAGTTGTCCCAGGCAAGATACTGTTTGGTACCAGAGGGACAAAAGTTGACCACATGACCTGCGATTTCAAAGTTCAGAATCTCAGTGTCCACCTTACTGTATATGTGTCAGCTCTAATGCCTCTATCTCAGTGCAACCTACTGTACAAAGCCAAAAACTATAGGTGAAGGATAAATAGACTCACTTGAGGTAGAACACAGAGTCCACCAACAGTGATAAAGTCTTCCCAAAGTCGCCAAAGAGTTTTGCTCAGCTTACCGAAATAGAACAAACAGTTCAATATAACACCAAACGTGACAACAACCGAAGTAGCAACAAAATAGGGCATAGGCATAGCTCCAGCCATGGTGAGCTGCGTAAGAACAACGTGAGTGGAGAGGACTCCAAGTGTTTGCACCACAGCTGCTTCTTTTTCCTTCTTCTTTACGAAATAAGAAAGCAACGAAAGGTTCCCTAACAAACCAGTCAACATCCCCTGTTTTCCAATTAAAAACGTTCACTTTCAGATTCTATCCGTCACAAGTTGTGACAATGAAGACTAAATCAAACGTATCTTGGTGTATATATAGAGTGAGATTTTGCATGTAACAAAGAGTTTTTTTTTTTACCAGCCATGGGACTGCGGAAAGTGCGGTGTTGTTTCCCGCCAAAAGATTCTGAGCATTGAGGATGATCTGTGGCAATTGAAGCATCAGAAACGGAATATTCGCTCCGGCGGAGAATTTGGCCGTCCATGAATCCCATTCTTCGTATTCCTTAACTTTCCCTAAACCTGGAGATCCCTTTGAGAGAAAATCCCCCAAGATAATATTAACGCAGCAACAAAAAATATTAGCAAAGAGACTACAAGTAGAAACTATTAGAGCAATTAGAATGAACCTAAAGATTCAATTTCAAAACCTCACCTCCGAGTCAATTGCACGAACAGGAGCAGGAATGAGTCGGCGCCGAGTCGAAACAATCGGATTCCACCGAGTCAGAGCCGATTCATCGACGCCGGAACAAGAGGTTACAGCACCGATACACGCACGCTTCAGCGGGAGGCGGGAGAAGCGAGTTGAGGAAACGAAGGAAGAGCGAGGAGAGGTCGGGAAAATCGAAAAGCGGTTACTAGGGAGAGACATTGCGATGGTTTTAGCTTCCATGAGAGTCGGAGAACTATTATCTACTTAACTTCTTGTAAGTTTGTAACAGAGAGAGACGATATTGATGGCGACGAAGCAGAGGGGTTAAACGAGTGAAAAATCATCTTAGAGAGTGATGTTGGGAAATGAAATGCTGACACGTGGATCTTATTATATCGTAATTTGTGTTGCTTTACGAGCTCATGTGCTGCTTTTGTATTGATCCTAGATTTTTAGAAGATTTTTTTTTTTTTTCTTCAAGCTTCGATTTTCCCCCGTTCATGATTAAAAAAAAAAAAAAAAAAGAGTATCCTTGATTAACTTCGAAGAAAAAGCCCATAACTTAGGTTTTGCGTCTCTCAATCTCCTTTACAAACAACTACTTCTACAATAAAACTCACATCACTCGCTTCTATCACCTGGTTTGGCGAGATCAGATTTTCTTGAATGATTTTGCTTCTACAGTTTTCAATCTTTTATAACTCGATAATGCTCTGATTCGAATGACAAATAGTGGGCAAAGTTATGGATATATTATCTGTTATAAAGCTTGACTTTTGTTCTACAATAATCTCTCTTATGAATTCACTTTTTTTCAATAAGAGTAACATTATTATCAAATCAAACAATCCAAAAGAACCTGAACTGATCCCAATATAAAATAACTAAGCACTCAATTTTTAATTTAATACCTAAACACAAGCTTTGCATTGCACAATGCACAAGAGAGAAGGACACAAAAAACATGGTATCAAATGGCTTGACCAGGCCCAACAAACCTGTTTCCACTATCACATTACACAACAATTTGGTGAAGACTCAAGCATATCAGGAGACCTGTGAACATATACACAAACTCAGTCCAATTAGGTCTCTAAAGATCACAGAGATTTTTCAAAGAAGAAGACTTACATTTGTCCTAGACTAGCGAAATCAAAACCAGGATCCATCTCTTGCACTATATCACTCGGTGGTTGTCCACACTCTTGCATCTTCTGCATTATCTCCATAATCTTGGTCGAATTGTTTGGTTCGTTCTCGTACACCAAGTTGAGTTCCTTGATCAGTTCATATTGGCGCGAATAACGTTCGAAATCTTCTTTGCTTAGACTGCTTTCATGCTCTTCTAGCCATTTCGGGTATCTTGCGCCTATCTCTTTCATTGGTTCGTGAAGAATATCCTTGGATAACAGCTGTTGCATCATCGTGTCCACTATTGATTCCAAGTCCTAAACAATGAAAATATGATTCAGATACCTCTTTAAGTAGCTATTCCAATGTTATTATCATTAGCCTTGAAAGCTACTCTGCAACATGTGGTATTACTCTTGCCATAACCACAACTGTTTTTTTAAATCTCTAGCAATAAAATAACACTTCTCAGCTAAGAGGATGGCAGAACAGTGCTAAATAGGTAATGGCATACGAAACCAATCCTAAAGTTGAAATGAAGAAACGTAAAAATACAGAGAACAAATGAAGTAACAACTGATAATTTTACCTGAGATCCACTAAGATCCTCGAATTGTTTGATCCA
The DNA here is from genome assembly GCA_932364175.1 of Eruca vesicaria subsp. sativa. Classification (NCBI taxonomy): domain Eukaryota; kingdom Viridiplantae; phylum Streptophyta; class Magnoliopsida; order Brassicales; family Brassicaceae; genus Eruca; species Eruca vesicaria. Next base: position 57,621 of record CAKOAT010501821.1, read on the forward strand.
ATCTTCAACCAAAGCATCATCAGAAGAACCAGGCGGCGGCTGAAGCTGCTTGGAAGACAAGGACTCAAGCCCTTTGACAGTTTCTCTAGTTTGTTCCCTGAGTTTATCAAGAGCCTCAGCAACATGGTCCTCTTTAGAAACCTTGTTTTTTCCCTTTTTCTTGGTTCTCATATCAGGTAATCCCATTCCAAGACCTTGAACCCCACTAGGCAATGCCTCAATCTCTTCTTTTCCACTATCTTCTTTCTTCACCACTTCATCTCTACAACAAAAAAAAAACCCATTAAGCTAATCAAAAACCCTAACTCAAATAATTTTTTAAAAGTATTGGTTTTTTCATGCCTCAAAACTCACAATATTGTTATTAACAATCTTAAAACAAATCTAGGGCGATAAAGACAGTACCTTTGAGTAAGATTGAGATCCTTGAAATCATCCAAGGCGCCTGATAAATCCACACACAATTTAAAAATAATATAAAAATCAAACGCTTTCATCAATTAACAGATAAGAATTCGCAAAACGGAAAATTAATAAAAATTCGATTTACTGTCGAGAAGCTCGTCTAAGTCATCGGTGTGAGTGTCTTCGTTGGCCATTTTTAGGAAACTCTCTCTTCCTCTCACTGTGGTATAAGCACAGATGTGAAAGAAGAAGATGACGAGAGAAATATCGCAAGAGTGGAGAAAGGGCGGTGTTCCGATACGTCACGGTGAACTCATTCATTCAATCCAACGGCTGACCTTTTTCTCTCATTTTTTCCCTTCCCCTAATTTTTTTAACATCTATATAAATTATTTAGTGTGTAAAAGAATAGATAATAAATTTTAAATGCAAGAATTTAAATATTTTTTAACTAGCCTCCAAGGTTTAGAATCTGACTCACATTTATATAATCTATTAATACTAATTTTATAATCATAATTGTAAAAACACTATATGATAATATGAATAAGAATTAATTAATTACTAGGTAATAATCCGCGTCTTGCGCGGAATAAAATTATTACTTTTGTTACTTTTAAGATAAATATGATATTAGGTCTGTTGAGCATGGATATTGGTTCAGTTTTACGTTTTTCATTCTCCTAAAATATAACTATCATTCTAAATCTATATTTATTTTGGTTTGTTTAAATGTTTGATGTTTTTGATTTTTTCGATGATAACCAAAAATTATTGCTATTTGTTTGGTTTCATTTTATATAAATTTTAGACATTTGATGTCAAACTAATAGTTTCATATTATAATTTCCAAAGACATGTAAAATCAAATAAAATCTAAATAATATTTGAAGAAAAAAAATTATTAACACAAAACATTTCACTACAATTTGAACGATGGTGAAAGAAAACATTAAAAAAATATTCAACTTCAATAAGAATTAAAATTCTCACTTGTGGTGAATATTTAGTTATATAGTCGTTTATGCCAATGTGTACATGTATATATATGTAAAAGTATATAAATGTGATGATAAATATATGAATATACTGTTAATTAAGATTTTAAATATTTTTGTTCAAAATAACACATGATAGTAAATTCTTAAATAAAATTAAGTAAAAATAAAAAAAACTTAGAAATTAATAACATTTTTTTCATATGAAGAAAATCAAATTATACCCGTAAACAATAAAAATAATATATTACAAAGTGACATCTTCACTTGGTACCTGAATTCTATTTTTAATCAATTTTGTGATTTTTATTTCTTTGTAAAGCTTTTATGATTTCTGATTTTTTTTCTACCAATTTAAATTTGTTTCTAATTCTTAGTATGATATGAAAAATTTATAAAAAATGTTAATATTTGACTAAACTAAAGATGCGACTTTACGTGTTTTTCACCTCAGTTTCTTTAATTCATAATCAATCATTTTATTTGTTATTATTGTGTAGCGAATCCTCAACCATGACCAACTTCGGCAAGGTACAAAAATTTTAATTTCTACAAACATTTTTATCGCAACATTTTAGTTGATGCGAATCAATTATTTGGTAATTTTTTACAATAAAGATATTATTTCTTAGTTTCACGTAAAAAAATTTAATTTATTAATACAAAGACTAAAAATGTAGGAAAATGAATTAATTAAAAAATAGTGTATAAACACATTAAATAATGAATTTAAAAAATTAATATATGAACGCATTTATTGTCAAATTATTGTGAATTCGACACGTGTCTGTGAACGTATTTATTACAATGTTTCTCTTTTATTATATAAGAGATGAGTGCATAGAATTGATAAAACTTATCATTTGACTTACACTTGTAACATGGAAGGAAATAACCAAAATCTATTACTATAAAGTAATGTTTTCCCTCACATAAAGCTGCCATGTCATCAAATACTCTATTCTTGATGTGACACGTATGTGTTTTTCTGTAACTAAGTTCGGTTTTGGATTTTTACTGAACGATATATGGGTTTCGTTTTAAATAGAGCCCAATAAAGAGAGACAAGTATCTTCTTCACCAAAGTCACACCAAAATTTAGGGTTCATGACACCAGCAATGTTTTCTTCGATCTCTGATACTGGAAACGGTGTTAAATTGACGTGAAGAATCGCGGTGTGAATCTTCGATCCTAACGTTTTACCTTCTGTTCTAATAAATTGAAACGTATGCGTTATTGATTCATCGCCTTTATCATACCTCTTAACTCTATCAACCCACACCGACCACGTTTTGACTTTGAATGGAGCTTACACCAATAAAAAGTAAGACTTCTTCCCTTGAACATCATCCTCTCAAAACTGTGGATGTCATGAAAATTCTTTCCTCTTTTGATGGTTTCTGGCTCAGATCCTTGGTTAATAGGTTGATTATTTGACTGAAGCTTATTCAAAGTTTCGTTCTTATTAGAAGATTAAGGTCTGTTGGTCTATTAATTTACTTTATGAGAAATTTAAAAGCTTTTTTAGTATATGGAGAGGAGCTTATGTGGTTAAGTTTCTTAGTAGGCTGAGCTACGTACAAATGTGTGTTTAGGCAAAAAACAATTAGAAAGGTATTCATGTGTTTTAGGAAATTGAAGAATAAAGATGATGATAGAGTGGTTGAGAATAATGAAGGTCTGCCGCAGGCTTTGTTGGGAAGCTGCAATAATCCGATTATTATGATCGTGCAAGGCAGCTTCTGGCTTCTTCTGCAGGTCTTCCCCCAGGTTTAAAAGTTTTATCTTTCCCACACTTCATTTTTTATCATTCAGATATTTTATTTTTTTGTTTGTAGGAAATAGGGAATGGACTATATATATATAGATAGAGCACATCAATGATCCTTTAGTGACTTAACATGTTTTCTTCTCTGCAGCAAATAACAGTTTTCCATGTCTGAAGGCAGGCACCAACCAAAGTAAATGCATTCTAAAGGAACAACAACTAATGGATCTATTAAGGTATTATTGATTGTTTTTCCAAGATGTGTTGTACATTTATTCGCATGTAATGAATCCATTTTAAAATATTGGCTTCTAAGACCTCCATTGCATACTCTGAACCATATTTTTTGTTCTTCTTTGTGGAGCATTCGCTGTTAAAGGAAAAGAAAATTCAACATCAGAAGATTTTAATGGTTTCCAGTGTAAGATAACTTGCAGTTCTTCAGAGGTACAATGTCTTTTTCTGCTTAACACTATGGAGTTTAAGCTTCAAGCTTTCTCTTCGTACCAATTGGTGTTGTACATTTCCTGTAGGTCTCTTATGCAAGCAACCGATTTGATGAATTACCTCAGGAGATCACAAAGCTAGGTTGAGAAGAGAGCAGGCAATATGTACCGAGTAAGTTGAAGGCTCACACCAGATATTTGCCAAAGATACGGGATTATGCGGATATGGCGATGGATGTAAGTCTCACATGATCGTGGAGATACGAACCGAGATGAAGATAGAGAAAGAGTGGGAAGAGGGAGAAAAGGTTAGAAAGAGAAGTAAAGTTATGGAAGTTGAAGATAAGAATAATGAAGGTACTGGCAACTACATCAACGAAGTCAAAGATACATTCCCCTTTGGTTGCTTCTTATGCAGAGTGTCTTTCGTTGATTCAGTTGTCATTACTTATGCAAAGCATTACTTACGTGAGAATTGTCATTTGTCTTTATGGTTTAGCTAAGAGAGTCCTCTGCTCAACCTTTCATCACTTGGGAATTCACTTCGAGGTGCAGGGGAGGATCACAGAAGAGGACGTCTGAGAGGTCATATAAATAGTATTTAAAGTATCACCAAAGATGATGAAATAATACTTTCTGATAAAGAAGTTTTATCTTAATGTTAAGTGTTTACAAAACAGAAAGCAAACATGCACTCATTATTACTTGGGACAACAAATGATTTACAAAACAAAGTAATTTTTTTTTTAAAATTATCGGTGCTTATAGTATATGTTTAGTATAGATACAAGTTTACTATTTTTTTGATTTTTCTCACGAACCTTTTTAATAATTCGGTCATCCGAATTATAAAGATCTCAATATCTATTTATGATAATGATATTGGATTTTATCAAACTCAAAAAGCTTAAAATGTTTAAAAGTGAATTTAAGGAACATTTTATTTGTCATCAAATCTAAATTTTAGAAAATTCAAATTGATACAATACGAACCAAAAGTTCATATATTAAAAAAGAAAAATAAAATACAATATATGCTAAATAAACAAAAACCAACATTTATTAATCCATTGTATTTAATAATATTACTAATCCAAGGGTCAATCCAAATATATATAAAGCGATATGTCATAAAAAAAAAACATTTTAGCCATCTACATCATACTCCATCCGTTTCACTTTATTTGTCATTTTAGATTTTTACACTCAGACTAAGAAAACATTTAATTTTACATATTTTCAAGATAAAACACAATTACCTATACACCTAACCACTTTTCAAGCAATAGAAAAATAGAATATCATATAAAGCTAATAAATTTTGTCTCGAAACTCTAAAACGACACTTATTTTAAAACGTTTTTTTCTCTAAAATGACAACTAATTCGAAACGGAAGGAGTACTCTAACAAAATTTTAATATGAAAACAGAAAATTCGTTATCGCATCTATACCAAAAAAAATTATACTTTAATACACTATGCATTAAACAGGTTCAGCCATGTTTTAAATTCTAATCTAATTTTAAATTAAGTAGCTGTATATATGTAGAATCACAAATTTTATTTAATTTTTTTTATTATCATATTGTTAGAATCTAAAAATAATATGAAAATAAAATGAAAACCTCAAAATAATAAAAATTTAAAACAAATTGACATATTTAGATATATATTAAATAACCAATATGATTTGTTGAAATCTTTTTAAAATTTTAATTTTTTTAATTTTTAACTTAAATTAAAAAAAAAATTAATATCGAACCGAATCACCATTTTTTAACAGTTTTTAATTTTGACCGGATTTACTAATTCAATCTAAACCTATCTTTTGGCATAGCCCGACAATAAACAAAAAAGAATAAAAGTGAAATCAATAAACTTATACTAAATTAAATAAAATAATATATATATATATATATATACTTATATAATAAAAATAGAACAAAACTTTATTAATAACTGTAATAATCATATTAAAAATATAGTCAATCGAAACTTAAGTTGAGTAGTTTACAACAAACAAATTAAACGAAAAAACTGATATTATTTTTTGAAAAAACAACTATTAAATAACGATCAACACATAATATAAAAAAATCATTGAAATTAAAAGTAAACAGTAAATAAAAATATAATGGAATAAATGCTTGCGTGAAGCACGAGCTTACCCTGATCTACATATGCCACATCACACGAGAAATAAAGATCCATTATACACACATAAATATTCGATATGGCACTTACTGCCAACAACACCAATATCCAAAACTATAAACATTTACAACTCATTAAGATCATGCAAAATTTATAAATTCAATATATCCATAACCAAACCAAACTAAATTATAATAAACATATAATCTCACCTCTCCAAAACTTTTAAAATTACAAAACAAAAACACCATACCAAAACTTTCCTATGCACATATATTACAAAGCACCAAAACATACAATTTTTTTAATATATAATGTATATCCCGCCCGTAGGGCGGGCCGACCCTAGTAAACTATATTTTAAGACTTCACCTGAAAACGTTTTGAAAAAGGATATACAGTATTTAAGTTTAAATCCACTTACAATTGTTATATTATATACTTGTCAAACACAATATTACATTTTCATTGTAGTTTAGTTATTTATTTAAAATGTAAACAAAAATATAAATTTAAGTCAATTATATTGATATAAGTGGAGATGGATGTGTTAAGAAAACAATTTTTTTTAGTTTCTCAGTTAAACTACTCTTTTCTCGCATTTCTATGCTTTTCTACACTATAAGTGTAGAAACCATTGGGTGCTCGTGAGTAATGGTTGATAACTAAACATTTGGCTTAGCTTGTAAAACGGCTAATCGGCTAGGATATAAATATATCATAACATATAGACATAGCCATGAACAAAAAAATAAAACGTTTTAAAACAGGAAAATAAATAACAACATAGTTTTTCACACTCAAATCTTACACTCAGTTATCATCATCAGCTACAACAATGCTGATGGAAATTTATTGAAACCCGAAAGACACACACACATGAATGAATAAATGTAGACCAAAGGAGACCAATCGATGTGAAATTACTCACATTTTAATATTTGATCTGGTGCATTGGTAAAACCATTTTAACAATAGCAGTGACAATGAAGTGAACCGCCAGCTACCTCCGGTTCACATCTGCCCTCATGTGCTGGACTTTTGGCTGCCTTGCAATAAGCATCACAAGGTCCATCACCGCTAACTTCAGAACATAAAGCCTCGGGTCCTTCGCCGTCCAAACCAGGACATTGCCCATTCACCTTTGGTATTCCTGTTTGAGCCGTATGCAAAATTGTTAGTCGATTATCAAGTACTTAAGCAACGCAAGATATAAAATAAAAAGATTAGATATAAATATGATGTACCACTTGAAACAATCAAGACGAACATCATGAGAGCTGATAAATAGAGAGTGTTGATGAATATCTTTGCCATTTTGATTTGCTTTTCTTTTTGTTATGCTTCAATTCTGAGTTTGTTTTTGTTGCATGCTATGAGAAAGCTTGGAGTCAATATATAGGGCAAATTAATTGACTTTTTCTTCTTCCTTTCCTTCATTGTCTGTAACTATGCTATTATATAAGAACTTTGTTTTTTTGAGTGAATCTATTATTATTATTACTTTTCTTCATGAATATGTTATACATTGATATAGTTCCACGTGTCAACATAAGACCACCCCATTAGAATATCAAGAGGGGGGTTCACACAGTTCCCAAAAAACAAAACAATATAAAAAACATTTTTCTTGAACCTGTATCACAAAAATTCCCGGTGGTGATACCGGTTCGCCACGTAGCGGATCATGATACGTTGATTTTTTTTTTTTTTCAAAAAGAGTCAAACGAAAAAAAAATAATTAAAAAGTGACATTGGGAATCGTGCCAACAGAGTATTGCTGATGGAAATGCTCTAAGGTCGCCATTTTTGATTAAAAAAAATGAATTGATCCAATTGCCATTAGATGTTATAAAACCTACGTTTTATCTTATTTTATTTATGAACTTTGGAGTATGATTTTAAACATTATAATCAAAACATCACCTCCATAGATGTAGATGGGCTTATAAAATTATGTAAAAAATAAACTTCACATTAACGAGTCTCTCATCCAATGTACCACAAATCAGTATACGTGCAATCATGTTTAATATCATTCCGATCAAGAGAGCAAAGTATATTTAGAATGCCATATATCTTCTGATCTTACTGAAAGTCTGAAAGAATGATGCATTACCAAACTTCGTATATACCGTATAAACAGTCAGAAATGATTTTAATAATTAATTTACTATAAAGCTGAGACTGCCAGCAAAATGTCAACACACGACTTAATCAGATGACCACATATGATTATATTTCAACAAGTTTATTTATGTACTGCCGTATACATCAGGGCCGGCTCACTATCATTTTCAAACGTATACATTTTCAATATATTCTAATTCCTTTTTAATGTTTTCAATGAAAATTTAAAAGAAAAAAAAAAACTGAAGTCATTGACTTAAAAACAACTTCGTAGCTTCCAGCCTTCCACACATACATACAATGTAGTTCAATATATAGCCAATTAGGATTAAGCACAAATACTTGATATTCGATTTATACTCATTACTTAGTTCGGTTCAGTTTGAAAAATAAATACTTGTTACAATTTTGTTACAATCAAATTGAGTAACAAGTAACAGATTTTATTACTCGCAAATACAAGTCAAGTATCAAATTCATTTTTATTTTTAATTACTTGACGTGTTACTTAGTTTGTTACTTGTTATCATTTACTTGTTTCATTATTTAATATATATTATTTGGTTAATTAAATACTTAATTTCCATTTTATTAGTTAATAAAATTGATATATTACATTTTATTGGTGACCACAATTACTCGTTATTTACCTCTTATTCGCTATCTGGTGGATATATAATCTTTAAAATTAGTATTGTTATGAGTGACCAAGTTAAATATGAAGTAATCTATTTAAACTACTTGTAATATAAAATAAATATCAAATATTAGATAAATTAATTATTTGACGTTATTTTGTTTGTTACTTGTGTTTGTTAATGAACATAGATATATTTTCTTAAATCATAGTAAAATAACTCATTTTTATTTCCATTTTCATAAGTACATCAAACATAATTGCTATATTTATATAAGCATCTTGAAGTTTTTTCTTTCTTATATAATTTATTTCCGAAATGACTTAAATACAAGAAAACAATAATATATTATTTATATAATAATTTTATTTAATTTTAGATTCTAATGAACTATTAAATAATTACCAATAATTATGAAGGAATTTGTAAATAATTTACAAGTAACAAATAATAAAATAAATCAAGTAAATTTTTTTGCAAGTACTTAAAATTGCAAGTACTTATTTTTAGTAAACCCAATACAAATCAAATATTTACTACTCGTACAAGCTAAACTGAATATTAATTATACTAAAAATATCGAATACTCAGCTTATACCTACCCTATAGCCAATACCTTGAGTGGCCCAAATCATTTTGTTCACTACAACAAAGCTCCCTTAAAACAATTGCTTAGGGTTTTATAAGTTGGATTAGTGTAATGTCTCGTTCATGATTAAACGTACTCTCACAGTAGCTCGTTTAATCAAAATTACGTTATATCACTAAGTTAACGATCATTAAAGACGAATCATATCTCAGAAGGCATATGTTTTTCTTCGTTTATCTAAACTATTAAATCCGTAGTACAAATTTAAAATAATTTTAAATTTTATCATTAATTACATCTTTATGCCATTAGATTATCTTATGTGGTAACTCTCTATGTTTTCTAATTTAATTTAGAAGGATTCTATAGCACCTTATATAAACTATAGTCTAAAAATTATACTCTCTAACAATATAATATTTCGTAAACTATAGTTAGTCGCATATATCAAATATTTATTGTTCCACAGGCTTTCCTTAAACAGAACCTAGGAAATTACCTAATGTGACTAATATATATATATATATATATATATATATATATATGATAATTAATGATTTTAAACAATAAAGATTTGACAACAACCAATATACTTTTATCATCTTGTTTATATATTTTATTATTAAAATAAATTGCACAATTACTTTAATCATTAATAAAAATTTAGATTTTTTTGTGTATGTTGTATTACAAATTTTTCAAAATGAGTATATATTACTAAAACTGTTAAAAGTCTCACATAAGTTTTTATGATCAAAGTTTAATTTTTTTCTACATTAAGATACAATTATTATAAAAGCACATGAAGAAATAATTTATTTTAATAGGGTTTATGTTAATATATAAACTATAAATCGTATGAAAATATATATTAATATTTTGATATTTGAATTGAAAATATATTGAAAAGTTAGTATTTTAATTTTAAAATATGTCATTGTTTTTTTTTAAAAATGATTATAGATTATTGTAACGACTAAACATCTCACAAAGGTGTAAAATTTTGCCATACAAATATGCAAATAATCATAAAGTCAAATGAATAAAAATCTCTTTTAATAAATATACATATTAAAAGTGTGATATATATCTATGTTAATATCATTTAAATTTAATTATATATCATATTCAATAGATAAGATTGATTCTTTTGATTTATTTACCCTAACTGTGAATAAACAAGAGTAATCGGTAGATTTGTATGCACACACCAATTTATTACATAATAGTAACTGATTTCTTAGTTATTTAATATATATATTTATTATTTTATTATTTCATAATATGCAGAAAAATAAATAATAAATATAAAATATGTATACTGCAAAAAGTGCAGATCTTAGCAGATCTTAAGCATTATCTAAATCTTAGGCCAAAACAAAAAAAAAACGAAATGAGAATAAACTTCAAAATCAATATTTATATCGAGCAATAACCAAAATGAAAAATACACAAAAAATGAAAATATTGAAGATAGATAGGATTGACACGTAAACTTCTCATAACGATAATTAATTTTTAAATTGCTAAATCATGATATAAAACCAAGCTAGCATAGTTTCATTGTAACTAAATAAACCCGAGATTTTGACCTAAACGTTAGGTTTTTGCGGTAAGTGATATTTTTACCTAAAACATTTTTAAAAATGAGATCAGCTCATCAGTAAACAAATTATATAATTAAAAAAAATTTAAAAATGGTTTAAAGACCAAATTATTAAATCAATCAAGAATATGATTTATTTTTCCTTATAATATTTCTTAAATAAATTTTATATAATTTTATCATGCACAAGACGTAGATCTTATCCTAGTTTACTTGTAATCCTAATCTATCAAATTCAAATGACTTAATAAAATAAATATTCCACATAACTATTTATAAAGAACTAATCCATATATGGAATTCTAGTTATGAGAATTTTCCCTTTTTGTAGCACAATCCTCATCGTAATCATTTTAATAAATACATTTTCAAAAATTAATTGCAACTAACCAAATAAGTTAAGCTATTAAAACTAAAATGAACATTTATTAATAACTCACAAAATATGGATAATACTTACATTTAGAAATATGTAGAATAAATGTGCATACATTTATAATTAAAATATCATCTAATAGCTATTTATTTATTATTAAGAACTAAAAACGTATATCAACATAAATAATAGATTGTTATATTATAATTGGTAATATATAAACAAAAAAAATAAATGATAACTCACCTTCATTGTTATATATATATATACATTTAAATTATAACCCATATATATATACTTATCTACACAACTAAAAATATGACAATTTTAAACAATTAATAAAATTGATGCATATAAACTGTAAAACCACATTAACTATTGTAAGCATCAAAATGTAAACAATTCAATCATGTATGAAATTTTTGTAATAATATAATTTTTTAAATATTTGCACATGCGTGCATGTCAGAATAGTTTTTATTTAAAGTTTAACTTTTTCTCGGTTTATTAAAGCGTTTTCCTTTGCAGATCAAAGAACAATTGAATGCACAGTCGGCTTCTGTCAAGAATATGTCTGGAGATGGAGGCCACGTTTGGTAAATGCCCTTATGCATAACTCGTTCTATCTTTCCGATCGTTCGTTATTACACATATAAATAATTAAAGTTGCAGTGTGTGTGGTAGGAGTAATGTTTATTGAAATATGTCAGACACATAGATATTTCTTTTCCTTCATATTGATTTTTTTGTGTTTTGTTTCATCGAACAGTAAACAAAAATAGAGCTATAGTAAGAACATCGATAATTAATTTGCTTTGTATTGTGTGGAAACAAAATCCAAACAAATTTTTTAGTTCATAAATGCACAACCTTGTAGAGCATGCTTACGTGTCAAGCTCACAGAGCTTCTCAGTTTAAAAGTTTAATGGACCAACTTTGCTAGGAATGAAATAATGTAACATTTAAATTCTTGCATTTAAGACTATAATATATAGATATTTTTAAGGGACCAACTCTGCTAGGTATAAAACAACATATTTTCTTTCCTTAAATAAAAGCTACGGAATTACCTAATATGATTAACATATATATATGTAATTAATGATTATGAATAATACATATTTTTGTGTCCTCTCTCATTTTTGTTTAATTTTAAATTATTAAAATAAATTAAACAATCACACTAAATATATAATTAAAAAAATTAATTTTTTTCTTATAGGTTATATTTTTAATTTTTTAAAACGACCATAAATAACTAAAAATAGTAAAATCCCACATTGAAAGTTTTATGATCAATGGTTTAACTTTGTTTTTTCAAACAAGATACAAATTATCATAAATCGTACGAATATGAAGTATCATTAGTAGATATTCATATTATAAATATGTTAATTTAAAAATTTCAGTGAAAAGGTTTGAGATTAGTAGATACAAATTATAGTATTCGAAAGATTTTTGTAGTTTGTTTTATTTGATTTTTTTTCTAAATATCTTTTAGTTTGTTTAGATAATTTAACTAATTTTAAATTAGATTTATTAATAGTTTAAATATTTTGAATTTTTTGGTCAACTTTTAATGTTTAAAAAATATTTTTTAGGATGATTTCAGATATTGGTTACAATCCAATCTAAACTGAATTGAGAAGACCGAATCGAATTCAATCCGATAATTAGTAAAATTCAAATAGGATTTATGATAATAATACCAAAATCTGAAAATACGTCTCAATCAAACCAAAACCGACGAAATCTCAAACGTCCAGACTTGTGATGATTTAAGATACCAACATTTGTATTCATCATTTTATAATCGATAAATATTGTAGTATTGCAAAATGTTAAAAACCATTTAATAAATAAATATTGATATAAAAATTTCACCTCGCGCATGTGCGCGGGTTATCATCTAGTAAATAATTAAAGTTGCAGTGTGTGTGGTAGGAGTAATGTTTATTGAAGTATGTCAGACACATAGATATTTCTTTTCCTTCATATTGATTTTTTTGTGTTTTGTTTCATCGAACAGTAAACAAAAATAGAGCTATAGTAAAAACATCGATAATTAATTTGCTTTGTATTGTGTGGAAACAAAATCCAAACAAATTTTTAGTTCAACCAGTAGCATTCATTTTTAACTTTGTAGAATCATCAAAGCTGGAGAACGTATTCCATTTTCTGTTCATTATGTAAGTTTGAGTTCTTGTGTCAGCAAACGGAGATGAATACCCAGCGAGAATCTTACCTTTTACTTGTCATATTAGATGATTTTATTAATTAACATCAGGATTGCTTTAATGTTTTTGTAGCATCAATGTGTTATCATTGGCTTTTGAGGGACAATCCGCAGTGAACAGACAAAGGATGCAAAGCCATTTGGGAGAAGCTCTAGAACGTAATTCATGCCGTTGATCAGATGACAACAAAGACTCCATCCGAAGTTTGAAGCTTCAAGTTTTTAATGACACTAAATCACTTCTATTATTTGAACAGCGGACAAAGCTATTTTGTTCTATCAAAAGAAAAATTGTATCCGACTCTGACATCCTTTTCTGTGTTTAGTAAAGTTTAGTGCCAAAACAAAAAAACGTTTCAGTTTTTGTCGTCTGCCACTCAATAACATTTACATAGCTTGTTGAACCTGCCACTAAACTTGTCTCTACAAGTTTCATCAATATGCTTCGGGTAATCTGGAATTAAGATCTTGCCATTTTTAATAAAAAAATATCTCAATTCACTGAATAATAAAAACAATTTTATTTAATAAAAATAAATATAGGAAACAATTAATAGCAATTGTCAAAACACTCCACATAAAATTATTCTGTAATGAATAATTATAAAGCTATAGAAAATGTATATAACTTTCAATTATTTCCTTTCTAGCAATCTTTTTAAAAAAAACAATTATAGCAATCCACATAATGATACTATTTATAAGGATTATTAAGTTCACTTATACAAAAATTAAAAAATATTTTTTTTAAAAACAAAATCACTTATAAGGATTTTAAAACCATTTAAAATACTTATAAAATCATTTATAATATTTCAAAATCACTATTTAGAAGGATTTAAAAATCATTTAAAGAGAGAAGAAGAAAGAGAGAACTAAAGTTTGGATCTAGCTTTGAGGTACCAACTAAGCAAGTTTTGATGGATTAAAGTAATGCTCTAAGAACTAAGAAGACAACAAATTAATGAGACAATAAAGAAACTTTAGTGATGGATAATATATTATGAAAATAAAACTTTTGAAGATTTTATAGGATTAAGATAAGAAGATGAGTGATTTGATTAATATGTATACTAACGATATGACAATCACATGCATTCTTATTTTAACGGCCTTTTGTTAAAACTGAAATATAAAACATTTTTCACCTATTTTTAAGTAATTTCTTACATAGTTTATATTCTTTTAAACTAATTCTAGTTAGTTCATTTATTATATTTCCCAATTGCAAGAATTTAAATATTGTTTAACTAACTCAGAGGTTTAGAATTTGACTCACATTTATATAATCTATTAATACTAAATTTATAATCATAATTTTAAAACCACTATATGATAATATGAAGAAGAATTAATTATAAGTGCAGAGAATTGATAAACTTATCATTTGACTTACACTTGTAACATGGAAGGAAATAACCAAAATAAGTACTATATATTAAGACTTCACCTGAAAATGTTTTGAAAAGGATATACAGTATCCACTCACAATTGTTATATCATATACTTGTCAAATACAATATTAATATTTTAATCCAAGTTTAGAAATATAAATAAAAATAGAAAGTTAAGTCAATTATATTGTGATATGTGGAGCTGGATGTGTTAAGAAAACAATTTTCTTAGTTTCTCAGTTGAAATACTCTTCTCGCATTTCTATATTTTTCTACAGTATAAGGGTAGAAATCCATTGAAAAACCTACATTTTGGGTGCTCGTGAGTAATGGTTGATAACTAAACATTTAGCTTAACTTGTAAAACGGCTAATGGGCTAGGATATAAATATATCATAACATATAGACATAGCCATGAACAAAAAAATAAAACGTTTCAAAACAGGAAAATAAATAACAACATAGTTTTTCACACTCAAATCTTACACTCATTTTATCATCATCAGCTACAACAATGCTGATGGAAAATTTATTGAAACCCGAAAGACACACACATGAATGAATAAATGTAGACCAAAGGAGACCAATCGATGTGAATACTCACATTTTAATATTTGATCTGGTGCATTGGTAAACCATTTTAACAATAGCAGTGACAATGAAGTGAACCGCCAGCTACCTCCGGTTCACATCTGCCCTCATGTGCTGGACTTTTGGCTGCCTTGCAATAAGCATCACAAGGTCCATCACCGCTAACTTCAGAACATAAAGCCTCGGGTCCTTCGCCGTCCAAACCAGGACATTGCCCATTCACCTTTGGTACTCCTGTTTGAGCCGTATGTAAAATTGTTAGTCGTTTAGCGATAATGATTTTTACCAAGTACTTAAGCAACGCAAGATATAAAATAAAAAGATTAGATATAAATATGATGTACCACTTGAAACAATCAAGACGAACATCATGAGAGCTGATAAATAGAGAGTGTTGATGAATATCTTTGCCATTTTGATTTGCTTTTCTTTTTGTTATGCTTCAGTTCTGAGTTTGTTTTTGTTGCATACTATGAGAAAGCTTGGAGTCAAATATATAGGGAAAATTCATTGACTTTTTCTTCTTCCTTTCCTTCATTGTCTGTAATTATGCTATTATATATATGAACTTTGTTTTTTTGAGTGAATATGTTATTATTCTTACTTTTCTTCATGAATATGTTATTATTATATAATAACTTTATTATTATTACTTTTCTTCATGAATATGTTATTTATATTGATATAGTTCCATGTGTCAACATAATGATCCAATTGCCATTAGATATTATAAAACCTTCTCGTTTTATTTTATTTTATTTTATTTATTTTATGAACTTGGGAGTATGATTTTGAACATTATAATGAAAACATCACCTCCATAGATGTAAAAAATAAACCTCACATTTACCGGGTCTCTCATCCAATGTACCACAAATCAGTATACGTGCAATCATGTTTAATATCATTCCGATCAAGACATAGCATAGTATATTTTGAATGCTATATATCTTTTGATCTTACTCAAAGTCTGAAAGAATGATGCATTACCAAACTTCGTATATACCGTATAAACACTCAGAAATGATTTTAATAATTAATTTATAACTATAAAATTGACATTGCCAGCAAAATGTCAACACAAGTCTTAATAAGATTATCACATGATTATATTTCGACAAATTTATTTATGTACTGCCGTATAGATCAGGGCCGGCTCACTAACATTTTCACACGTATACATTTTCAATATACTCTAATTATTTTTAATGTTTTCAATAAATATTTGAAAGAAACAATAAATTAATCTGAAGTCATTACTAGAAAACATTGTTAGGAATTAACAAAAAACAATGAAGCACCTACCCAAGCTCTGTTATAACGTCTTGACAAGTCCGAGTATCTGTATTGTACAAGCTCGTTGTGGTTCTTTCCGTAGGGGATCAATCGTTGCATCCTAGAGTTTCATCATCCAAAGCATGATAAGCATCGTAGTAGTTTTCTCTAGGGCTGTGACTATGACTGGAGGAAGAGAACGATGACAAAACTATTTCAAAAGCTTCTGATGGAGAAAGAATAAGATGTGCCGCCTTGTGAAAGAAATCAAATATCGCATCTATAAAGATCTCAATACCAAGCTGAAGATCCTGCAAAAAAAAAAAACATATGAGTGTGCAAGAGCAGTGATTAGTAGTATGTTCATGCAACACAAACCTCAATGACACCACGTCTTCTGTCAGTAGTTCGGACTCAAAGGTTAAATGTACAAGCTTGAAGAATAGACGCATCTCGGACCGTACAAGTTTGATCTCGCTAGCGGTCTTGTAGTATATGTAACGTCCACGATTTTCTAGGATCAAACGTAGGTGTAACATACCAGTAATTAATACAACGCATGAGTTTACATATTTAATGGGTGAATAACAAATCTTATGTATTGTCATGGAAGTCAAGAGAAAAATCACAATATTTATGGAAATTTGCGGTAGATTGTTGAATCACCCGTGTGATAATCTACTCTATTAAAATAGAGTCATTCTTTTTATCTACTGATACAAGTTGTCATTTAAATTTGGACTCTTTCTAGAATGTTACAAATAATATAAGTCATATAATTGATTGAACCGTATTATTAAATTAAACCAACAAAATTAATGTGAAAAGACGACATTAATGTAAACTACCTTCAAAATACGGTAGATATCTATGTGTATACCAAAAACACATATTTTCTCCTACAAATATGGAATGTTCTAAAAGAATATATATCATCAAAATATGGAATATGAAAATCTACTAATTATATTTAAATTAAACCAGTGGTTATTTATGGAATATAGTTTTGGGCTTACTTTTATTTTTTGAACAAATTATTTAGTTGGGTTTTTGCGCTTAGTATTAAGAAAAACTCCAAAACATTGAATAAACTTTTCACCTTAAAATATCAAAAAATCAATTATTATTTTCAGACCCAAAAGGTATTTAATATTTTTAACTAAACAAAATTATCCATTATTAATCATTTATTTAAATCATGTACTTTAAAACATGTTGATATATTTTTTTTTATTTTAAATAACAATCACTTTGTTTTGATAAATTTCAATGGTAACTGTTAAATAATTTATTATTTTATTTTTCTTAAATAAATTACTGATTAAAAAATGTAAAGCAAAACCAAAAACCAAATCTAAAAACTAAAATCCAAAACCAAAAGCTGAAAACACATATTATATTTTTTTGCTTTCTTTGTTTACAAAATAAACTATTTCAATTTTTTTTAAAAAATTTGTTTTCATCTTTTCAGTTTTAAATTAGATGTTCGATTATTTGAGATTTGTTTGTTGGTAATATTTATTCAAACTAACTCAGCGGGTTTAAAAATTAAAAACCCAAACCAAAAACTGAAAATGAAAAGTAGAAACTTAAAAACTAAAAACCAAAATCCAAAATCTAAAAATAAAAACTGAAACTAAAAACTAATGAAAAACAATCATCACCACAAATTTTGGTGAACTGATTTTATATCAAAATATTATTTAAATTATGACAAAACCCAATTATATAAATTTTTAATCATAAAAAATTTCCGCGCTTTNAAATGAAAAGTAGAAACTTAAAAACTAAAAACCAAAATCCAAAATCTAAAAATAAAAACTGAAACTAAAAACTAATGAAAAACAATCATCACCACAAATTTTGGTGAACTGATTTTATATCAAAATATTATTTAAATTATGACAAAACCCAATTATATAAATTTTTAATCATAAAAAATTTCCGCGCTTTTAAGCGCGGTTCAAAATCTAGTCAATACTATTAAAAAAAGAAAAAGTCCTAAAAATCTACTTATACTAAATTGTTTGGACCATTACATTTTTTTAGTCCAACCTATAACATATAACAAAATATTATAAGTATCTAACAATTAATATTATTGATATTTGGTAATTTCCTTTTCTACCTCCAATATTCTTGCAACTTACTTCTCTTCTACCTCCAAACGAATGACCCGTTTAAGATCCGGTCGATAGAAGCTTAGGTGACATCAGTGGTGAACCCAGAATGATTTTAAACATGGGTTAAAACTAAATGGACCTTAAATTTTTAAATATACAAGATGTAAAATAGGGTGTCAGATAGGATTGAACTCGGGTTAAGGGGTGTCAGCCAGAGTAAAAGTACCATCAGAGCTGAAGAAATTTAGTTATTCAAGTTTAACATACCATATTTTTATAATTTAATATGTGCCTCTGGGTGACATGTCAAATTGAAATATTTTCATTGATTGATTAAATTTGATGATATGGATAGACTAAATATAATTTTTATTCTCTTTTTATTACTTGTTTGATTACTTTATTTTCATCACTGGCCCATCTAAAATCCACATTGTCAACGTTGGCCTTCTTTGACGTTAACGATGGTGATGATCGACTTCGGCACTTCCACTCCCTCCAAATCATTTTTTCTTCTCTAAAATAATCATGACCCAGTCTCAATTTTACTTCTGTTCTTAAATCTTTTTTGATGATTTCGTTTCACTTCCCACTGTTCCTCTTCCTAATTCAGTTTAAAAAATAAATTCCAAATCGCCTAATCCATAAGCATCTCCTCCTCCTCCTCCTCCTCCT
>CAKOAT010501821.1:77394-88831 GCA_932364175.1 Eruca vesicaria subsp. sativa
TCCTCCTCCTCCTCCTCCTCCTCCTCCTCCTCCTCCTCATTCGATGATATTTTCTGTACCATTATGCAACACCATTCTCACAGCAGGATTCTGTCGGCTGACCTACGTGGCTAACCAACATCTCGGGCGAAGCTATCCACGGCTGTTCCAGTTGTTTTTAAAAAGGTTAGGACATTCTTAAAATTACAATTCTCTCTCACACTTTCATCTCTATATAGCTTTGACTGGTTACATGTCTGCAATCTAGAGATTGGTTTTAGATTTTCCATTTTCATAACACTCATATTATCTTCTCTTTATTTGTTCCTCCGGTAACGACCAATGGTTAAGGGAGTGAGAAGAGGAACATACCATCATACTAAAACTTTTGATTTTCTTCTGAATTTTCTAAAACTAATAATAACGTGACTAAATCTCTGCTTTTGGTTTCAGCCAGAACATATGGTTTTCATGGACTCCACAACGAGAAAGTTCAAAGCTTAGTAGCTGAGTATTGGAAGTTTCTGTAGACCATTCTGATGACTAAGACAAAAATATTTTGTGAGGTTCTCTCTATTGTATATTTTCCCCTTCTGTTGTTAATTGTAATCGCAAAAGCTTTTGTTCCTCATCACTTCAAATGTTAATTGACTATTTCAACTTAGAACTCTTCTTCAGATGTAATACATAATCCTTATAACAGTGTAAATATCACATCTGCAGGAGAAACAATTTTAAATGTAGCATGTGGGACAAAGGTGCGGAAGTTAAACAGAATTAGAAGTACCCCTTCCTTACTTTTGGTGACAACAACGTATCCAAAAAGAGTTGGAGGTAAATCAATGTCGTCACATTTTCCACACTTAACACTTTTGTTACTTTTTATTATTTTGAGTTTCCATTGTGTAGTTTTTCTAAAACTACACTGCTTAGTTGTTTGTTTAGTTTACCACACCCTCACACGGCTTTTTCTGTCATGTTTGTTTAAAGTTATAAAGTTCATGTTTTTTTTTTAAATAACAGCTTGTGTTTAGTATGACTATTAGTGTTTGTTTTTAGATTAAACAACCAGTCGTGTTTCTTTTAAACTCGAATTAATTTTTGTTTTCAAATTGCGGATCATATTGTTTTTAAGTTACATGTCGTTTTTCTGTTTATTAGTGCTGGTGTTGAAATTAAGGCCGTGATGTAGCCACACGGGTGCATTACGGGAGATGTAAGACTGGTGACGGTTATCGCGAGTGACACTTATAGCAATAGGGTCTGCTGCTTCATTGCGCTCTGGAACTGCGTGGTCTAAACTCCATAAATCTATCCTGGTGAGGAGGAAAGAAATATTGTGACGAATATGGCTGAAAATGAGGTGGTCATTTGGATGTGTAAGTTCGCCATGGAGGGACTCGGAGGAAGTCTCGAAAATGATATTTGAGAAATGCAGATTGTGGATACATTCCACCGCCCAAAAAAAGAGACCACAAATCAGCCTCAGTCTTTGTGCGCATATAAGAAAAAGACCGACGGCTATGCATAACTGTACACCCATTTTCATCTCGTAAAATCCATGAAGCACCACTATGACGGTTAGAGTTTAACCAAGAGGAACCAACATTACATTTGAGGAAACCTTTGGGTGGTTTTTGCCATCGAATCATTACAGAAGGAGCCTCCAAAATATTTTCCTTTGCTCCTGAAAATGTATCAAACCATGTTGATTCCTCTTCATAGGCTTTCTTAGCAATAAAAGAAGCCTCGATATCTTTAGTTTCAAAAACAAAGGCATTTCTAGCTTTCCAAATTTCCCATAACAACCAAGGGAAAACATTCCTTGTATGAATATCCGTTGTTGATTTTTTGACAATCATGATAAGATGCACAAAATTTAAAAATGTTGAATTCCGAGAAAAACCGCCTAAAGGTATGGGGAAATTAGCTTGTTCCCAAGTAGCACGTGCTTTCGAACATGTAAAGATAATGTGACATATACTTTCTGCCGCATTACCGCATACTGAACATGTTGGGTCTACCGGAATCCCCCGAGTATTCAATTATTGTTTTACCGCTAAAGCACCAGATAGAGCGCGCCACATACAATGTTTTATTTTTGGTGGGGCTTTAACCTTCCATAGTTCTTTCCATAATTGTTTTTCAAGAGGAGTGAGAGAGTGCTCTGGAGGATGATCAAAGTCGACCAAAGCCTCTAACAATTTATACCCACTTCGAGTCGAATATGAGCCATTTTTTGTGAAACCCCATCTGATTGTATCTTCAAGTGACAGTGATGGTTTTAGAAGTAAGATCCTTTCAACATCCTGTGCCGTAAAAGTTTGATTTAATAAATTAATATCCCACTGGTTCGATCCCTGCACAAATAAGTCTGAAACTTTTAGCGCTAGATTTATGGAACTATTCTCCCGGTACATTGGTGGCCGAGGAATAGTATCAATAATCCAATTTTCAGCCCAAACATTGGTATTAACCCCATTTCCAATATGTCGGTATAAACCTTGTTTTAATAATTCTCTACCGTGCATGATACTCCGCCATGCATATGATGGACGTGTACCCATACCACACTCCAGAAAATTTCCATTTTTAAAGTATTTGCCTTTCAAAATGCGAGAGACCAAAGAATCAGGATTATTCCAAATTCGCCAAGCTTGTTTACAAAGCAAAGCCTGATTGAAACGACCAATGTCATGAAACCCAAGACCTCCCTATTCTTTGGGTTTTACACAATTTTTCCCAGAAAACCCAGGGGTCCTTCCTTTTTTTGTCCCCACTACTCCACCAAAACTCAATAATCGCACTCGTGATTCGTTCACAAAGACCTTTTGGTAACCGAAAGACTGACATTGCATATATTGGGAGAGCCAAAGCTACCGATTTTATTAAAACTTCCTTGGCCCCCATTGATAAAGTTTTGGAGTACCAACCCTGTAGTCTGCCTTCTAGTTTCTCTTTGATAAAATTTAAAAGATCTATTTTTGATCCCTGAAAACATTCAGGGAGACCGAGGTATGAACCTTCACCACCTTCCTTGTCAATACCCAAGAAGCTTTTTATATTTTCTTTTGTATCTACGGCTACGTTTTTTCTCAAAAATGATAGAGGACTTCAAAGGATTAATCATTTGCCCAGAAGCCTCCCCATAGACTTTCAGACAATCCAAAATTTCTACACTATCCTTGATAGAGGCTTCACATAAGAGCAAGCTATCATCAGCAAAAAGCAAATGATGGACTGAAGGACTATCTTTAGCTAGCTTTATACCATGTAATTTCCCATGTGCTTCAGCTCTGTTTAACAGATGAACCAAAGCTTCAGCACATAAGATGAATAAAAAAGGGGATAAAGGATCACCCTAACGTATTCCTCTCTCAGGTTTAATAAATCCATGAGATCGTCCATTTAGTTACACTGAAAAGGTGACAGTGGTGATGCATGACATAATCCAAACGACCCATTTCCGATCAAAACCCATTTTTTCAAGTAGAACTTCAAGAAAATTCCATTCAATCCGATCATAGGCTTTAGACATATCTGTCTTAATAGCCATACTTTCTTTACCAATTTTATCATTGGTACGCAGGCCATGTACCAGTCCATGTGCTATAATAACATTATCTGTAATTAGCCTACCTCCAACAAAGGCCCCTTGAGTATCCGAAATTATGTTTGGTAAAATCGCTTTCATTCTATCACAAAGAATGCGAGAAATGATTTTGTATTGTACAGTGCAAAGACTAATAGGACGCATATCTTTCATCTCCGTAGGATGTAAAATTTTGGGTAATAAAAATAAGTGTGTATGGTTCCAACCAGCAGGGAGTATGGCTGTTTTAAAAAAACTCTGAACATCACCAATAATTTTCTGTCCCACAATGTGTCAATATTTCTGGTAAAAATAACCAGTAAGACCATCTTCGCCGGGGGCGCTACTACTTTTGATACCAAAGGCTGTTTTTTTTATTTCATCGGGTGATACCTCTCTGGTTAACACTGCGTTCATTTCTGAAGTAACCCTAGTATCAAACCCTTCAAACAGAGTTTCCAAATCTCTTGGGTTTGAGCTTGTAAACAAATCTCTGAAATACTCAGTAGCAATATGACCTTTAGACCCTTCAGAAACTTAACAACCTGCTCAAATGCGGAAGAAATTTTTTATACCCATCCAAAATTGTTTGATAGAACAAAATTTACTCACTTAGCCATACATTTATTAACAAAATAAAAAGATCTTTGATAAAAAAATGGTATATGCGATCTTTAAACATGAACGATTGTGGTTTTTTTACATAAATTCAATGATTTTTTGTCAAATAACATATAAAATTTGTATATTTAAACAGATTATAAAAAAAAAAAAACAAAGCAAACCCTATAGTAGATAATCCTCGCATAGCGCGGAAAAAAACCATAGTAGTTTCAATGATTCAATATACTAACCGGTTCATTAGAATTTTCAACAAATGTGTAAGTATTTATTTGCTTCTTTAGTGTAAATACAAATCAGTTCATTGTTCAGAAAAAAGACTAACCAGTTCAAACCAATTATTTTATCAATATATAAAGGCTGGCCAGTTCAGTGTAAATGTATTAAGACTTGGGTGTTCAAGAATATTTTTAAAATATCATAAATTCAAATTTTAAATCCAAAATAAATAAAAACAGAAATTTATTATAGGTTATTAATAAAGAAAATAAATAATAGTATTATATCAATAAATTTTTCTTACTATTATTCTTCGTTTTTATCAGAGTTTAAAAAATCGCAAGTTTATTAATTTTATGTACTATTAAAAATTATATGAGAAATTAATCAATTTTTTATAATTTTATCATATTTTATGGATTTTGTAAAATCAACAAGTAACGGATCGCGGTTTAATAGCAGGTTTTTGTTTTTTTTCTCTAATTTTTAATTAAATTTGAAACAAGATTATATAAGGATTTGCCGGTTCAAGTACGAAATCAACTTAAATATTGTTTAACTAACTCCAATGTTTAAATCTGACTCACATTTATATCTTATATATTAAAACAGAAGTCATGACTTGAATTTAAGTGTGATTTTTTAAAAAATGAAAAATCATTTTGGGAGATATATTATATATAAATTTCCTAGAAAGTCATGTTACATTAACTCTCTTATAATCCTATCATTATTATATCTATAATAACAAATATACGCTTAACAATTTGGTTTTGGTAAATTACCCCACACCTTCCAACTTAGTCACGCAAAATATGTCAATAGATATAAGTTTAGGAATCTTCTATTATTTATAAGGAAATATGTCAATAATAGTTAAATATATCCTCAATATATTAACAAAAATCACAGATTCGTAATATGGAATATTTATATACCCTAACAAAATTTATACGCTATATATACTAGATAAATTTATTTCGATGTAAATTTTTAAAATTATATTGTTTTAAAAAAGATTTTTTTTTTTTTTAAATACCATTTTGATAAAATTCTTTATAATATTAATTTATGAAGCTATAAGTTTAGTTTTTAGCAAAAATTTCTTCAAAGTTTATATTATCTTTCTAAATTAAAGTATACTAATATTTAATCAAGCTCTATTTATATTAGTTTATCTAAAAATGAAATACTTATCTAACAAACAATAAAATATAGAAGAAGAAACAAACACATGTTTAAAAAAACATGTATAATATAGAAAAGTTGAAACAATCTATTTGATTAAAACACATATTATATAATATTATTATGTTTGAAAAACATTTACCATACATATCATAAATATGTGATTACTATAATATATATCAATTTACAAGTGAAAATAAAATGTTTATATAACTAACAATAAACAAAAACAACACTCAGAAATGATTTTAATAATTAATTTATAACTATAAAATTGACACTGCCAGCAAAATGTCAACACAAGTCTTAATCAGATTATCACATGATTATATTTCGACAAATTTATTTATGTACTGCCGTATAGATCAGGGCCGGCTCACTAACATTTTCACACGTATACATTTTCAATAAATTCTAATTCTTTTTAATGTTTTCAGTGAATATTTGAAAGAAACAATAAATTAATCTGAAGTCATTACTAGAAAACAACCTCGTAGCTTCCACACACATACAGACAATAAAGGTCAATATAGAGTTAATTAGGACCGGACACAAATGCTTGATACTCGATTTGTATTCATTATTTAACTCGGTACTGTTTGAAAAAAATAAGTACTTGTTACAATCAGATTGAACAACAAATAAACGAATTTTATTACTCGCAAATACAAGTCAAATATTATGTTTATTTGTATTTTTAATTACTTTATTTGTCACTTGTTAATTGTTATCATTTACTTGTTCAATTATTTATTAAATATTATTTGATTTATTAAATATTTAATATCTATTTTATTAATTAATTAAAATTTATGTATTACATTTTATTGATGACCACAATTACGCGTTATTTACCTTTTATTCGCTATTTTATGGATGCACAATTTAAAAAAAATAGTATTTATTATGACCAAGTTAAGTATCAAATAATCTATTTAAACTGCTTGTAAATATAAAATAAATATTAAATCTTAAATTAGTTAGTTATTTGATTTTTTTTTTGTTTGTTATCTATGTTTGTTAATGAACAAAGATATATTTTCCTAAATTATATCAAAATAATTCGTTTCTTTTTCTATTTTCATAACTACATCAAACATAATAAGTGCTTATATTATATAAGCATACAGATAATAAAGCCTAATAGCCCATAACTTGAATGGCCCAAATCATTTTGTTCACTACAAGTCTACAACAAAGCTCCCTTGAAACAATTTGCTCTGAAGTCTCAGAAATGGCGAACACCTTAGTGGCGACTACTCGACCCTTTATCTCCTTTGCCAATCTCCAAAGAGACCCTACGTTTGGTAAGTAGTCATGCATAACTCGTTGTGTCTTTCCGATCGTTGGTTATTACACATATAAATAATTAAAGTTGCAGTGCGTGTGGTAGGAGTAATGTTTATTGAAGTATGTCAGATACAGACAAGATTCACGGAGATTCCTTTTCCTTCATTTTGTTTTTTTTTTGTGTCTTGTTTCATCTAACAGTAAACAAAAACAGAGCTATAGTAAGAACATCGATGATTAATTTGCTCTGTGTTGTGTGGAAACAAAATCCAGACAACTTTCTAACTCAACCAGTAGCATTCATCTTTAACTTTGTAGAATCATCCAAGTTGGGGTTTAAGGTAGAACGTATTCCATTTTCTGTTCCTTATGTAAGTTTGAGTTCTTGTGTCAGCAAACGGATAAGTGATGTTTTTGTAGCATCAATGTTGTATCTTCGGCATTTGAGGGACAATCTGCAGTGAACAGACAAAGGATGGTCTACAAAGCCATCTGGGAGGAGCTTCAGAACGTAGTTCATGCCGTTGATCCGATGACAACAAAGAGTCCTTCCGAAGTTTGAAGCTTCAATTTTTTAATGACACGAATCCCAATCTATTATTTGAACTAGCGGACTGTTTTGTTTTATCAAAAACAAATTTGGATATTTCTTTTTGTTGTTGATGTTGGTTTATCCTACTCTGAGACATCTTTTTCTGTGTTTATTAAAATTCAGTGACAAAAAAAAGATGTTTCTATTTTTGTCGGCTGCCACTCAATAAGTACATTTACATAGCTTGTTGAACCTGCCACTAAACTTGTCTACAGTTGATCGTGATCTCATGGTAGCTGGCCTTCTGACGAGAGGAACAAATGACTGGAACACTACGAAAGTTAAGGCCCTTTTCTCGTTAATAGAGAAGGAGATCACCAGCATTATTCCTAGTAGTTTGGGAGCTTCTGATAAGTATATCTGGATTCCTAATAAAGATGGTATTTATACTACTAAGTCAGGATATATCACAGCAGCCAAATGCAGGGCAATTCTCGACAACGGAGAGGTGCCGTTACTCGAATTGGATTGGATTAAGAAGGTCTGGTCTGCTCCCTGTCTCCCAAAGATCAAGTTGTTCTTATGGAAATTATTCCAAGGAGTTTTACCACTCGGAGTTAACCTAGAAAAGCGAGGCTGCAGATCATCTGTTAACTGTCCAAGGTGTGGTCATCAAGAAACAGCAGAACATTTAATTTTATCTTGCCTTTTTGCGAAACAGATTTGGGCTGAAGCCCCTCTTCATAAAGAATTTTCCCTTGACCAATACAACTCCTTGAGTGATGCTTTATTATCGGGGATGAGAGCTCACTGTCTCCCACCTACGGGTGTAGCATCGCCGATTTTCCCTTGGATTTGTCGGGGTTTATGGACAGCTACGAATAAACTGATCTTTGAGAATCAGATATTGTCCCCTGCAGAAGTTATGACTATTGCCATCAAAAGCGCACAAGAATGGTGCTTGGCCCAACCATCATCGTCGAGTATAGTCACATTCCTACGTTCTATTACCTCAGCTCATCACTCT
The DNA here is from genome assembly GCA_932364175.1 of Eruca vesicaria subsp. sativa. Lineage (NCBI taxonomy): Eukaryota > Viridiplantae > Streptophyta > Magnoliopsida > Brassicales > Brassicaceae > Eruca > Eruca vesicaria. The sequence continues at coordinate 85,843 of CAKOAT010501821.1, forward strand.
CCCGAAAATAGTATTATGGTATTTACTGATGCAGCATGGCGTTCTTCTGATGGTGCTACTGCGGTTGGATCTTTCAAGACTCGGGTCGTCAGACCACTCAGCATGGTTCTAAGTGCTTCGACCATATTCCTTCTGCTCTGATGGGAGAAGCCTTAGCAGTCCGTCTGGCTCTCTCTCATGCGCTAGCGTTGGGTTTCAACAAAGTCTGTATTTTTTCAGACTGTCAATTTCTCATTAAAGCAATTCTTTCGAAGTCACCACCAGTCGAACTCTACGGAATTGCTCGGGACTTCGAAGTCCTATCCTCTTGCTTAGATTGTTGTTCTTTCTCTTTTATCTCTCGATCTTAAAACTCTGAGGCAGATTTACTGGCTAAGTCGGCCCTCTGTAATGTTGAACTTCTAACCTTATAATGTTCTTGTGATGCTATTTTAATATAAGTGCTTTGTGTTAAAAAAAAAAAAAAAAAAAACCTTGTCTACAAGTTCCATCAATATGCTTCGGGTAATTTGGAATAAAGATCTTGCCATTTTTAATAAAAAAAATATCTAAATTTGACTGATAATAAAAAAAAATCTATTTAACAATAAAGAAATATAAGAAACAATTAATAGCAATTGCCAAAACACTCGACATAAAAATTATTTGAAAAATTCCCTATGATAAATCTAAATTGTTTTTCATAACAAATATAGAACTGAAAAATAAATATGACCAAAATAGATTTTAATATTTTATCAAAAATTATTAAATATATAAACAATATATTTTGGGTTAACTAATCCTAAACTTTTTTTTTGTTTAGAGTTGAAGAGTAAAATTTTAGGGGTAGGATTTAAAATTTTAAAAAATTTTAAAAGATTTAAAATTATCAAAATAAAAATATCATTTTGGTCATTTTAGTTTTTGAGGTCTATTTTTATGATAAATACTTAAAAAATATTTATTTGAGAGATTTTCCCAAATTATTTTGTAATAACTAATTATAAAGCTATAGAAAATGTATATAAATTTTTCATTTCCCTTTCAAGCAATTTTTAAAATCACTTATAAGGATTTTTCATTTATAATATTTCTAAATCACCTTTACAACGATTTAAAAATTATTTAGAGAGAGAGAGAGGAAAAGAAAGAACCGAAGTCTGGATTTACCTTTGAGTTACCGACTAAGCAAGTTTTGAGGAATTAAAGTAATATTTTAAGAACTAAGAGGATAACGAATGAAACAATAAAGAAACTTTAGTGATGGATAAAACTAATGAAAAGAAATCTTTATGAAGATTTTATAGGATTAAGATAAGAAGATGAGTGATTTGACTAATATGTATACTAACCACAATCACATCCCCTATAAATTAAAAAATAAGCATTCATAATTAATGCATTTATACTATATTTTTGAATATGCTGACGTGTCTCTTTCACAATCTTTTAACTTAGCATGGTTGAGATTTTTCTTCACGAAAGTAAGAAATCATTGGGATTAGTTATGAATTAAAAAAAGTAAAGTAAAAAAAACACTACACACGAAGTCGGATCTTTGGTTTAGCCAAATATTTATTTTCTTTACGGAGTTTTCATATCATACAAAAAATTAGAAACATAATCAGATTACTAGAAAAAGTAAAAAAAAAAAAAATCAGAATTTTTTTAAAAGGAAATAAAATTTGTGATATCTATTGGAAACATAATTCAGAGGAGTGAAGAGATCACATTCTTTTGCATGCAGCTCTAACCCCTTTCGCTCGTATGTATATTGTTTTTACTATAGTTTCCAATATTTGTTTATAAGAAAATACACGTTATTAGTTATAGACTACGTCAATTTTGCAACATGCCCAACAATATTGACACAACCAATCATTTTTATTATTCCTAAAATTTTGTCTAATGATTATGAATGTCAAATAAGCTAATAATATTTGTTTTACATTTATTTTTCTTTATATTAGTAGAAGCAAGTAAGTATGGGTAAATACATGAATCCGATGGACCGAAGCTAACTAGAATTGAAAGTAATATTAAACACAAACTAAAACGTATTAAATAATCTGGATCTAAAATTTTAATATCCAGAAACAAGACTCGAATCTAATACAAACTAAACTATTTTGGATACCAAAATATGTAATTCATAATTGTATACTTAAATTTATTAACTATTTTAAATTTTATATCTATTAAATATTCAGAATTATGTAAATATCTAAAATTATCAACATAATCACAAGTAAATATCTAAAATAACATTAAATGTTTAAAATACTGATAATATTTATTTGTTCTTATCCAAAAATTTAAATTGTACTAATTTTTATACAAAATTAAATATTTATTCATGTATTATTCAATTTTTTTATGTTTTATATTATTTTATTTTTGGATTTTAAGGACTTAAGTATATTTGGATTTGTTGAAAATACGTAACTAAAACGGACATTCAGATTCAAATCTAAATTAAATCCGAAATGATTCTAATAAATGTAAACCAAATTTTGTGAATATTTGAATAAGATTTAAATTTCTAATTCTAAAATTCCATAATCTGAATAAAGATATATTAATATTCATCCCTAAAAAATTATACGATAAATCTATAAATACAACATACAGTAAATAATGGGGTTTTTGCAAAACCAACCTAAAATTTCAAGTCAAACACAAAATCAACCTCTTTTTTTTTGTCATTACTATTCACTCTTAAAAAACCTAAACTCTCCTCATGTTTCCATCTATTTACCAAATTGCCATTATTTTTAAATCTGATTTTATTTTCGAAAATTATAAAAGACCTATTACACCCTAAACATTTCTCCTTATTTACCATAATGCCATTGTCATCAATATTTGCAACCACCCAAAACCACCATTGATGAGCTCTTTAAGCTTGTGTTTATGAAATTTCAACCACTTATTTCACTTTCTAAACAAACAATACTTCATTTCCTCTCATTTCCTCTCTATTTTCATCTAAACAATCCTCATAACT
>CAKOAT010501821.1:89100-188293 GCA_932364175.1 Eruca vesicaria subsp. sativa
GCAGTCTACAAAACTTAGAAAAAAACGTAGACTGCATAAGAAGTCTACTATTTTGTTTTGGTCAATTGCAAAACTAACCTGTCGGGTTATAGTGTAGACTTTTACTGCAGTCTACAGTTACGTAGACATTTAGTTCTGTCTACTCGTAGAAAGTCAACTTTGGTCAATTGCAAAACTAACCTCTTTCAAATAAATTTAATAGTGTAGACTGCATAATAGGTCTACTTCTAAAAGTCAAACTCTGATCGAATTCTGGTCAATTGCAAAACCAACCTTTTAAAAAATGTAGACTGAAAAGTAAGTCTACTCGTATAAAATCCTTTTTTTTTTTCAAATACAGAAAGTAACCCGTGAATTTGGCAATTGCAGAAACCAACCTAAACGTAGACCAAATGTTCAGTCTACAACCTGTAAACTGAATAAAACGTCTACAGGTCTGTAGATTGAATATGTAGTCTACCATGTAAAATCTATCAAAAGTGGTTTTTTGTATTATTCATTAAGTTTTTTCAAAACTTTTTTTTATGAAAGTGTGTGTTAGTTAATCATAAAGGTCTTGAATGATTTTCAGAAGATAATCTGTTATAATTAGGAAGTTATCAAATTTTTTGTTTGTCTATCTTGTTAGCTTAAAATTTGTAGACGTACTTGTAAGTCTATGATATAATTTTATCAAATATGAAATATTGGTTTGCTAATTATGTAAACCATATTTTTTTTTTGCAGGAGATGGTTCAATTACTCGTTGTATACAGAGAATGAGTGGTGAAAAACTCTAGATGTGTAAGTGTTATGTGTCGAACTTATGAGTTTTCTTTACACGAGCTATGATGTCTCGTCCTTGCAGTGCATGAACCAACACAGCCATCTTCACACAACACAAAACAGTATGTCAATAAAAATAAAAGATAAGTCTTTAACAACTTTCAGACTGAAAGGAATTTTCCATTTTTTTTCTATTTATTGTTAACGACTCATTCCATCATTTGAAATTCATATTCATATGTCTATTTAATCAACACAGACTTTTCATTTTTTGATATTTTATTTATAACATTGATAATGTGATAATACTGAATGAATTTCGACGTTTTAGCTTATAAGGCTATATGGTTATGAACCCACCACAAGTGCCAATGGTTTCTTTCTTGTCTTTGTTTCCAAATGTCTCTACCAACACTTTAAAGGTCTAATCATTGTAATAACAGTTGAGTATCATTGAAATAAACAGAGTCTTTTGTTCCAACAATGTAAATGATGAATTCTTTTGAATTCTGTACATGAGAGACATGCTTTCAAGTTCAGTTCTCAATGTTTCACCACTATCAAAACAATTTTTTTTTGTTTTTTCCTTTTTTTGCCTTCTTCCTTTTTACAGTTTGATACGCAAAAAAACATTGGGAAAGTGTGTACACATAAACCAACACACCACAACCAAACATGCACGGAATGATCCCAACATCACCGCCATCATCATCACTTTAGTCATCTTCTTCAACTCTATTATTGTTCCTGCTCAGTGATCATTGAAGAAGAACTGGGAGTTGCTCTATGAATGTTTGGACTCACTATAGGTTTCTGTAGCTGCTTTAGAGAGGTCATAATCTCTGCAAAACTTGGTCTTCGTTTCTAAGTACTTCTGGAGTCATCCATTCTGCCTGAAATGAGCAAACACTTTATTAAACCTAGCTAAGAATCAATGTACTGGCAAGTAAGAGATCATATTGTTTCTAGTGAATTTCTTCAAGCAGCTTACCGTGCCTGCTGTTGACTTTGAAGAGAGGTATGTGCTTAGTTTCATTCTAGACAATCCAAAATCGCACAACGATCCCCACTCCAAGAGAGCAATTCTTGCTTTCCACTAGATATAAAAGCTGCCAGACATTCTGTCGCATTCTGACAAATTATAAGGCTAGTGATAAGTGATCATTTGTAGATAGATAACGCTGTAGCAAAACACGAGAAATACTGAAGTCCCACTTAGCACAAATAATATTATTCACGGTATATGAAAATCCAGCTAGTATAACTTGCCTTGAGAAGCATGGTTAAAAGATCCAAGGATCCACTCACTAGTCCTTCAGATTGCTGATGTGGCTGATTATCACCACCAAGATGTCATTTAAAAGGAAACTAGGGAAGATAAAATAGTAGACTCAGAAATCATAATTCAGGACAGTGCCTTATTTAAAGCTGGTCCGATGAATGGTAAAATCCTTGATGTCAGAGGGTGCAGACAGCCAGGTGAATTCTTTATTGCCTGTGTGACAGCCATATGAAAGACATTAGTCGCATACATAGTAATTTATTGCTCATTTTAATCAAAGCAATGCAATGGTAAGAGATTAACATAACAAGCACCGGAAATTGCATTTACAATAACGAGATAAATGATAACCACAATAACTACTCCCTCTGTTTCATTATAAGTGTCACTCTACAGCTGTGCACACAGATTAAAGAAACAGTTAATTTTACATATTTCCTATATAAAAACACAGTTACCTATACACCTAACCATATTTTAACCAATAGAAAAATTAGTTACATAATAAAATTAATAAATTTTGCATTGAAAACTGAAAACGACACTTATTTTGTAACACAAAAAATTCTCTACAACGACACTTAATATAAAACGGAGGGAGTATTTACCTCCAGGACGTCAATTATATCGATACTTATGAAGGGATCAGAGACATGTGCCACCCACACATTAAGAATCACTGGAGAGATAATAGACTCAATTGAGGCTGATGCTTCATGGCCTAGCAAATGAATTTCATAGAAAAATAAATAGGTGAAAACTTCTATCGAACTAGATTCTGAAAAACTTTAGCAAGGAGAAATTATGTTGACTTACCAGCCTTGATTGCTTGTTGAAGAGTTTCAAGTACCAAAATCAAAGTTTCATCTGAAGCCTATAGAAAAATAAAAATATCTAGTGACACAAGGAAAATAGACACACACACACACACCAATCCTGATTTGTTGTCAGGAGAAAAATTTACCTGATGGAGAAGATCAGTGAGAGAGGAGAATAAGTTCATGATCTGAGGAAGAATAACTGAACGGTTCATATCAGGTAGGAGCTGCAAAACTGCAGAAGGGTAGGAAACATACACGTCCATAGTGATAGCTCTAACAGCAACATCCTTCAAACCCTGGCTAGAGAAGGAGCTTGGCGAGCTGGCTAGAGAAGGAGCTTGGCGAGCTGGCTAGAGAAGGAGAGTACCATGACTTTAAAGGGCACAACTACAATAACACAATACTTCTTCTATTCAGATGCAGAACATCAAACTAGAAACGAGGCACAAAAGTAACAAGACTACAATATAGTACAACATTCCAAATCTGATATCAGCAATACTTTCCTACGTTGATTAAAGCTCAGATTTGACTAAGAAACTTTCGCCTGGGAACATCGGAGAAGAAGGGGAGAGGAATCGAGGGAGAGAGAGAGAGAGAGGCGGCAGCTTGTTTTTTTTGTTGCCCTTTTTTTTAATAAGAAATAGTATTTATATGTCAAGTAATTTTTCTGGTTAGGTTAAAACTTTTTGGTTTAATTTTGGTTTGGTTAAAATTATTTTGGTTAAAACTTTAGGTTAGGTAGACTTTCAAAGAAGTCTACTATAATATTTTTCTTTATTGTTTAAATACTTTATAATATATAATCTAAAATTTTTCCTTTCATTATATATTTAGTAGACTTAGTATATATATTTTTTGATAAAATTTTAATTCACATTTTAATTCATAAATAAATAAATTTAATTTTAAAATAATTTTTTGTTTGTAACCACCAATTATAGTAGACTAAAAAAGATGTCTACTATTGAAGTAGACTTTAGTGTAACTATTGGCGCCAATAAGAAAAAATAGGCTCCAAAATTCATTTTTGTTTCCCGCTTAGTTAATTTTAATTTTAAATTATTTTTTTTGATAAACACCAATTAATGTAGACTGAAATAGACGTCTACATATAAGTAGACTTTACTGTAAGTCTACTATACCCTATATATTGGCGCCAATATGGAAAAAATGGGCTCCAAAATTAATTTTTACTTCCCGCTTACTTAATTTTAATTTTAAAATAATTTATTTTGGTAAACACAAATTAACGTAGACTGAAATAGACGTCTACATATAAGTAGACTTAACTGTAAGTCTACTATACCCTAAGTTGGTTAAATCCGGTTAGGTTAATTTGGTATAAGTGTGTAGACTTACGGGTAAGTCTACAACTCCGTTTTTTTTTTTTGCTTTATTGTTTGANTCTGATACCCTAAATATTTATTTGATAATCAAAAATGTATTAATTATTATATTAAATATCTAAATATAGAAAAAATAAACTTCTCAACATTAGTGTGTCAAAAAAACAAAAAAAAATTAAAATCAAATATCTAACCCTAATATATGAATCTAACCCTAAAAGACAAAGCATGTTATACCATTTTGTTGGGAAACCATAATACATTATCTTTCACATGGTTACCAATTCAATATAAATTCTATTAAACTTTTCACTTATATGAAATTTTAATTTATATATTTCATACTAATCTTTATATTGATGATTTATTTAAAAACTTCCCAAAAATTATTTTTATACATTTTTAAAATTAAATTATAAGATCAAATGACGATGTAGAATGTAGAATACGTCTACAAAGTAGACTTCTAAGAAGGTCTACAAATGTGTAGACTTCTCTCTATTATGTGTAGACTTGCAAAGGACAGAACCGTAAAATAACTGTCTGTTTTTTTGTTTGGTCACAAGGGTTAAGTAGTAACTTCATAACCCCTTTAGATTGGTTTTGCATTTGACTCAATAAAGGGTACACCTTTAGGGTTGAAATGAAATTTTAGGTTGGTTTTGGCAAATCCCCGTAAATAATCTATAAACTATTTCACGATGCGCACAGCGCAAAATACTAGCTAGTGCATTCTTATTTTAACTTCCAAATTAAATGAGAGAGAGAGAGAGAGAGAGAGAGAGAGAGAGATCACCAAACATTGATTTATTATCATCAACTACAACAATGCTGATGTTAGTTTCTTGAAACCAATCATTTGTGGAAAAACAAACACCACACACGCACACATAAATGACACATGTAGCACAAGGATATCAATCGATGTGAAATTATTCAGATTTAACAAAAAAACATTCAGTTTGGTGCATTGGTAAGCCGGGTTAACAATGTCCGTTGTAGCAGCGGCACTGAAATCTGCCAGAATCCCATTCACATTCGCCAACATATGTTATATCTTCATTGATTCGCTTGCAACTAGCATCACAAAGTGCATGGTCCAAAGGCCTGTATTCACTGCATACATACTCGTCTCCTTCGCCCGCATGTATACATTGACCATTCACTTTTGGTAATCCTATTTGAATCGTATGCAATTGTTAGTCTATTAGCAATAAAGACTTTCGTCAATAAATTTAGCATCGCAGAATATAAATCAAAGATGATAAGTAAAATATGATGTACCACTTGAAACAAACAAGAGAAACATCATGAGAGCTGAGAAGTAGAGAGTGTTGATGAATATCTTTGCCATTTTGCTTTGCTTTTTGTTATTCTTCAATCTGAGTTTGCTTTGTTGCAGACTATGATAAAGCTTGCCTGCTGCATGGAGTCAATATATACCGCAAATTCGTTGACTTTCTTCTTCCTTTTTTATGTGATTATGCTAATATAAAGAAGTTTTTTTATTACTTTTGCTAAACATGTTATTTAGTTTGATTAATTATATGTGAAAACATAAGATAACTTTCTTAGAATAGATTTAAAAATTTTTGTCACAAATATAGAACTTAAGAATAGAAATGATCAAAATAGACCTAAATGTGTTATAAAAATAATTGAATATACAATTATATCTTTTAGGTTAACTAATCATATTTTTTTTTGTTAGAGATGAGGAATGAAGTTTTAGAGATAGGATTTCAAATTTAAAAATAAGTATTTTTTAAAAAATAAATTCAAAATAAAAAATGTTATTTCGATCATTTTAGTTTTTGAGATCTATTTTTGTGATAGAAACTTAAAAATGTCTATCTAAGAGAACTGTCCAAAACATAATGTTATTGGATCATAAAATATGAATTGATGCCTAACATATGATCACAATGATAATATTTAATTAGACAAAAAAAATTATGTAGTGCCCCCTCAGGACCCGGCTTTGTGCCTGTGGACATGCGGCAATTACTCAGGGTCCAAACTCATTTCATTAAACAAACTATACGTAGTGCAGCCAAACCCGGGTTTCGGCATGTGCAGGTGGCACATTGCACATGGTCTCATTTTATAGAAAAATTTAAACGTTTTACATTCTTTATTGTATATATTATACTCATAACAAATAATTTTATTTTATAAATCTAGGACCTTTTTTTAACTCATGAGTTTTTTTTAACTCCTAGTTTACCATTGAGCCAGGTCTACTGCCCTGCTGTCAAAAACTAACTTTTTCAAACATATATTTTCCGAATTTGGATATTTGTAATTGAACCGAGATCAAAAACAAACCTAAACTTAAATTATATTCGATCTAGTTTATAAAAACAAAAAACATGTATAATTGTAAGAAAAATTTGAAGCATGAGTTTTGAAATCATAAGCCTCTTACGTTAATATCCGAAGAAGTATTGAAATTTAAAAAACTAATAAAATATGTAATTTCATATGTTTATTCTGATATATCTCAAAATACATGAATTTGAAATATTATTATAAAAACTCAAAATAAATTTGGTTATTTAGACAAAGATATAAAATTTACTCAGACGCCTCATATATTAAAGAGTATTTGCACTCTACACATAAGTTTTATGTCATAATTCACTTCATACCCTATTTCTTCTTTTATCTCTCCTCCCTATACATTATTATTTTCTCCAACAAAATATGGCAAATCCCTAATTTCCCATTTTGTTAAGGATTTCTAGCAAATTCACTCTATATTAAATCTCTTGTTCGAAAACGCGGTTGTGGAACCCGATTAACCGGCCTCATAACGCTTTGTCGATTTCATTCAGTTTGGCAAAAAAATGGTTTCAATAAAAAATGATTGTTTAGTGTTTGAATGTTTAAAATCAAATATTGAAGAATATATCAATGAATTTGATGTAAGACACCATGAAAACTCTTAGATGTCTTTTGATAATTCTATTGTTGATGGTGGAAAAAAAGAGTGCATAAACGCTTAAAATTGCACGGGGGAAAATGATGTCGTATTCACGATTATGCCTGAAACAAACGCAATATTAAAACACATGACGGACTCGAACCCGATAAGTTGTGAAATGTGTACTATATCTAGCCCATTATTAAGCTATTAAATATGTGTACATTTAACCAAAAACTTAAGAAAAACGTGAAAAAATAATTCCTCGATTAATTCACCGTTCAGTTTGATCTGAACTTGAACAGATATTCGAATGCCAAGATCATTTCAGATCCTTTTTGTGACTTCCACACAACACACGACAAAGCCCATTAAAACTTGAGTAGCCCTTTTGCTGACAACAACAAAGTTCCAAACAAACCAAAAAGTCCCAGGAAGAGCGAATAATTTAACGGTAACAGACAACTCGTCCACTCGTTCTCCTCCACAAGAGCGAGCCTTCATCTCCTTTTTCCAATGTCCAAAGAGACCCTTCTCTTTATTCTTAGGGTTTGGTGCTGTGGTTGATTTTTCAAGTTATGCGCAGAGCTCTAAGCTCAGACACAATCTTAAAACAAGTTTTGACTGAGATTGAGATCCTCGAAATCATCCAAGGCCCCTGCGAAAGCCACAAAAGACAATCAAACGTTTTCACCAATCAACGAAAATACATAGAATTGACGGCGTAAAATGCAAGTAAATATATCAGAATGATTTTTTTTTTTTTTTTAAATCGATTACTATGAAGAAGCTCGTCTAAGTCATCAGTGTGAGTGTCGTCGTTGGCCAGAACAATTGTGGTTCAAGCACAATTGTGGAAGAGAGAAATATCGCAAGAGGAGAAACTGCGGTGTTCAACTGATCATTTCGATAAGTCACGATGAACTTAATGATTCTATCCAACGGCTGACGATTTTTTTCTCTCCCCCCAGATTTTCTTTTAACATCTATCTAAACTATTTAGTGATATGAATTTAAGTACGTAAAAATAAAGTAAAGTAAAAATAAACAAGTGTATAGGATTGATAAACCTCATCGATTCCGGTTGCAGATATTTGCGAATGCGGAAGATTGCGGTTTTAAGCATTAGTAAGAGATTTAGATGGCTGATTCAACGGTCAAAAGATGTTGCGTTTGCGGGATACTTATGATTGATTTATTACAAAATACATCAGTGATTAAATAATAAGTTAACAATATTTATATTTTATATAATTATCAAAATATTAAAGTCATATTTTTGTAATAAATATAAAAATTTTATTGATAAAATTACTATTATTTTTTTTGGAGATTTGATAATTTAAATATTTTGGTATTTCAATTATCTTAATTTTAAATTTTAATTGAATATTTTATTTTTATATTTATATAGTTTTCTGGAAAAAAAAATTTCTCCTTCCGCAACTTATTGAAAACCATCATTCTGGAAAACACACAGACATAAACACATGAAGGATAGATGTAAACCAAAGGAGACCAATCGATGTGAAATTATTCACATTTAAATGTTTGATTTGGTGCATTCGTAAACCATTTTAAGTACAAGGTTCGTAGCAGTGGCAGTGAAGTGCATTATCTTCCGGTTTACAAATGCCAGTATGTCTTATATTCCTTAGCTTGCAACGACCATTACAAGTTCGTGCACTGAGAAGTCCCCTGCATATAAACGGAGGTTCTGGTTCACCCAATTCAGCAAGACATGGGCCTGGCTGGCCATTCACCTTTGGTAATCCTGTTTGAACCGTATGGACTTGTTAGTCGTTTAGCGATAATGATTTTCTTCGTTACGTACTATATAAAATAAAATATAAAATATAAAATATAAAATAAAAAATAAAAGATTAGGTGTAATGTACCACTAGAAATAAACAAGAGGAACATCATGAGAGCTGATAAGTGGAGAGTGTTGATGAATATCTTTGCCATTTTGCTTTTGTTGCATACTATGAGAAAGCTTGGAGTCAATATATAGGGAAAAAATAATTAACCTTTTCTTCTTCCTTTTTTTGTCTGTGATTATGTTAATATATAAGAAGTTTATTACTTTTTCATGAATATTTTATTTACATTCACTAGTTCTATGTGTAAGAATTATTCCGATTGGAGCTTTTAAAATATGTATTATATATACATAATACATATTTCAAGAGCATGATTAACTTAAAAGTTTTAGGGCGAAGTTCTAAGTGAAAATTAAAAAGTAATTTTTTTAACTTCTGTCTTAAACTTCACCCTAAAAACCTCGGATTAATCATGGTATAAGAGTTTCAATAGAAAGAATTTTCACTAGAGGTGGTCTAATATCTCCATTTTTGGATCCATAAAATATGAAATGATGCCAATAGACATTATAGACATTCGGATTATATGATTACAAAACTTCTATAGATGTAGATGAACTTATAAAACTATGTAGAAACAGAAACGAAACTATATATCTATCACAAATAACAGGTATCTCATCCATTGTATAATAAATCAGTATACGTTCCATTCATATTAATCCGAGTAGGATATATAATGTAGTATATTCAGAATGCCATATATCATACGATCTTACTGAAAATCAAAAGGGTGATGCATTACCAAACTGTATATACCCTAAAATACACACATAAATGATTTTAATATTTAATTTCTAACTATAAAGTTTTTATTGCTAGCAAAATGTCAACACACGACTTAATCAGATGACCGACCACATATGTATATGATAATATAATTCAGACAAATTTATTTATGCACTGACGTATAGTAAATTGTTTATTATATTTGGAAAATTGTCTAATATACTACATTAATTAATATCACTTTTCATGTTTAACTTAACCATTTTTAAATTCACTTTAAAAAGATAAAAAAATATTTATAAATAATAAGATTAACTAATCTAGACTTTGGTGTAGAATTGAGGGATGTAATAGAATTTTGGAAGGTGGAGTTTAAGATTCTAATAAATATATAAATAAATACTTAAAAAGTTTTTTAAAAATTTAGTAAAATAGTTTCACAAAGAATTTTTGAATTTAGAAAAAAATATATAAAAATTTCAAAAAATTATAAAAGTTCAGATTTGAAAACGTATAATAAGAAAACTATAAAAAACTATATTTATTTATTTATTTAGCTAATTATTTATTATATATAAATATATATAACAAGAGTACAATAGTTTTTTGCTTATTAATGAATAAGGTATTTAACAAAATATCATTTCAATGAAAATAAACATGAATAGTAATATCAACAATGTGGTAAAAATGAAAATTATCTCCGAATTGTTTTTAGAACTCATTTCTGAAACACTTTTAAAGAAACCACAGTACTTTTCTATTCAAAGATACAACATGAACATGTTGCATGCACGAAGTTGCAATAGAAGGTGGACTTGAGAGGTTCTAATATTGCAACTTGAGAGGTTATAATATTGCATGCCTACGTTTTTGCAATAGAAGGTGGACTTGAGAGGTTATAATATTGCAACTTGAGATTAGTCAAAATAAAATATTGCAATTTGAGAGGTTATAATATTGCATGCTTACGTTTTGCAATAGAAGGTGGACTTGAGAGGCTATAATATTGCAACTTGAGAGCTTATAATACTGCATGCTTACGTTTTTGCAATTTTAGTTTAAAAGAGATATTGCATGCCTAACCTATAACATAATTGAGAATATTAAATGCAATTATTTTGGTGTATGAATATGACGTTGTAGAGTCGCTGGTTTATAATCTTTGGTGGGCCCTGATATAATGCTTCTAAGTATATATAGTAATAAAAATTGGTTGTATATAAATATATAATAGGTTGGACTAATAATGAATACAACAACCTTGTTTTAAAATAAATTTAAAATTAGAACCAAAACTAATGTGTTATATTCTAACATGATTCATATTTATCTTTTATTTATTATACTTTTTAACAAAAAATCTATTATATTATTAATTAAATATTATTTATATGGCGTTCAACCTGTCTTATACTTTATAAATATTTATATTTTATGAATAAATTATAAAAAACTGTAATTGTAAATTATAATATATAATTCAATATACTATGTAATCAAATAATATTAATGTAAATTAAATTTAGTATTGTATTTTATCAATTAAAATATATTAAATTAAATTTTAATATTATTATTAAGATATTATTTAAAATATAAAATTATTTATTATTTTAAATATCTTATTTTAACATTTTGCATTAGTATATTGCAGTACGTTGTAAATTGTATGAATATATGTTATTATGTAGATTTAATGTTTTAGTTTATAATGTACAAAACAGTAAGTAAATAGATTAATTTATTTTATATATATTATTTACTGTAATAACTATTGATTTTAACCTTGATAAAATTAAGATTTAATATCATAAATCAAATATTTAACCGTAAAAGTTGATAAATATAGTCAGAGAAATAAAAAATATTAACGATCTAAAAATTATATTTAGTAATTTAAAAAATATAATTTTTTAAAAAATCTAATGTTTCATAGTTTTTGTAATTTTTTAAAAATTATATGTCTTACTTTTATAATTAAACTAAAATAAAGATTAATTAATAGAAATTAAATTAATTATATTTTTATATAGTTTGAAAACTTTATAATTTATAAAATGAAATTTTAAATACATAGATAAAGTTTTTGTAAAACAATTATGAACTTCAATAACATTTTTATTTAAATAAATTATAAAAAAAATTATTATTAGTTTATGTACTTGCCCGCTAGTATGGCGGTTTACCCTAGTATAAACATAAAGTAGATAGATTTATCAAAACCTGTTTATTAGTGAGAATTTAGTTTAATTAAAAGAAGATTATATTTACCTGTTTCTATAAAACTTAACTATAACAAGACTTGCTTGAATCCACATTTTCCTTTTGATTTGTAAAACTCTTTGTTTCTAAATACAAGGATCGATTTAGGGATTTAGGTTGGGAGAAGATGATTTGGAGGTTTAAGAACAAATACCTATTAGTATTTATTTAAGTTAACAAAATTGTAATTGGTTTAGTGGTTTGGGTTTACAACGTATATGTCTTTGGTCATGGTTTCAATTCCTTTCAGATACAATTTAAAAAAAAAAATTCAAACGACGCCGTTTAGACTTAACAGAGATGAGAGGCGGCGATTTATTCCATCTAATCAATCCGTTATCCGAGTTAACATCGTCTTAAATTTGGTTTAGTCAAATTAAGTTGAGGTTAAAGTGGTTATTCAAACTAAGTTGGTGTTTTAAATGGTCTAAAAGAACATTCATATTTTTTTCAACCAAATTTAAAAATTGGTGATTTAAATAATTATTTAGTGATATAAATTCAATACATAAAAATAAAGTAAATAAAAATATCAACTAAATAACACAAAACCTTAGAAGCTTTTGCAAATAAACAATCTAATAATAGTAAATTTTGAAATTGTAATTTAAATTACTGATTGAAAATGACTTTTAGATTCTATTAAAATTCATTATTTTGTAACAAGTGTATAGGGTTGATAAACCTCATCGTTTAACTTTTAAAATTTGTAACATCACAGGAAAGAAGCAGAATTTCGAGGGAAATTGAGCATTTTATTTTCAAATATTTGATATTTTGGCAGTTTTAATACTAAAGTATTATTCACATATAATTATTATCCAACTAATAGTTGATTGCACGACATTAGAAACAAAATAGTTAACAGTTAGCTGATTAACGAAAAGATAACGGTTTCCGTTATTTTTTTAAGGATTGACTATTCAAATCATATTTTGTGCGGTTAATGATTAGTTGAGGAATACATCTATGCATGTAATATTTGTGTATTTAATTTGTCGATCGAAAATACTTCTAAGGAAATTAAAGTATCAAACTCTTTTTTAAACCATAATTTAAATAATTTTCAATTCAGATACAATTAATATATGAGATTTTTTCTTTTTGAAAGAGATTTTGAGTTCTTATAATGACATGTACAATAATACAAATAATTATAATTATATTGTATTGTTGATGTATTTCATGATTGTAGAGATCCAATGTACAATATATGATTCTTTAAATTATATGAAATCATCCATATGTGATTTTATAAACATAAAATACATCAACAATACAATGCACCTATACTTATCCATATGTGATTGTACTATTGTACATGATGTCATTGTAAATGCTTAAAAATCTCTTTCAAAAAGTAAAAATCTCGTTTGTTAATTGTACCTGACTTATTTAATATTTTTTAAAGAGATTTTTGCTTTAAATTCCTCAAGTATTTTCAATTGGAAAATTAAATATTTAAGTATTATATGTATATATTTATTTCTCAATGCGCAAAATTATGATTTGAATAGTCAACCGTTAAAAAATTGACGGAAACCATCATCTTTCCGCTAACGGTTGACTATCTTGTTTCTAATTTTACGAGTCAACTATTAGTTGAAGAATAATTATGTGCGAGCAATACTTGAGTTTTAAAACCGCCGAATTGGGGAATAAAATGTCAATTTTCCCAAGAATTCAAACTATATATTAGTTTCATTTGAAAAAATAATTAAAGCAAAATAAGTGTTTAAGCTCAAATCTAGTAAAAGTATGAATAATCCTCCCACTATATAAGTGAGTAATAGATGATAACTCACCATTTAGTTGAAAAATTAGGATGGAAGATTTGGTGGGTTTCTTAACCAGTGTTGATGCTTTTTTAATCAATCAAAACTATATTTACAACGTAGGACCATACCGGTCAGCAACAAAAACTCAAAAGAAAATGAGATTGTGAATAAATTGAAATTATAAATGGCTAATCGGCTGGGGCACTAAGATATGTAAAATATATCATAAACATATATGCAATGACAGAAAGAAAGGAGCCATGAACAAATAAATAAAAAGTTTTAAAACAGAACAAATAAATGACAGCATATTAATTCATATTCAAATCTTACATTGATTAATCATCAGCAGTTACAACAATGCTGATGGGAATTTATTGAAACCCATCAATCTGGAAAACACACAGACATGCACACATGAATGATAAATGTAAACCAAAGGAGACCAATCGATGTGAAATTATTCACATTTTAATGTTTGATTTGGTGCATTCGTAAACCATTTTAACAAGGTTTGTAGCAGTGGCAGTGAACTCCATTATCTTCCGGTTTACACTCGCCAATATGATCTGAACCGAAGCGTGCCTTGCAACTAGCATCACAACGTGGTTCACTGAGTAATCCAGGGCATCTAATCCCTTCTAGTTCACCCACTTCATTCTGACATTGGCCATTCACCTTTGGTAATCCTGTTTGAACCGTATGCAGTTGTTAGTCGTTTAGCGATAATGATTTTCATTAATTACTTTAATATAAAATAAAAGATTAGGTGTAATGTACCACTAGAAACAAACAAGAGGAACATCATGAGAGCTGATAAGTGGAGAGTGTTGATGAATATCTTTGCCATTTTGCTTTGCTTTTTTGTTATGCTTCAATTGTTGCATACTATGAGAAAGCTTGAAGTCAATATATATGAAAAAAATAATTGACCTTTTCTTCTTCCTTTTAATTGTCTGTAATTATGTTAATATATAAGAAATTTATTACCTTTTCATGAATATTTTATGAATACATTGACTAGTTATTTTTGGATCCATAAAATATGAATTGATGCCAATAGACATTATAAAACCTTCGGATTATTAATTTTATTTAAAAATCTTCGGGATTAAAATCATATACTTTTAAATCAAAACATAACCTCTATAGATGTAGATGAACTTACAAAACTATGTAGAAACAGAAACGAAAACTATATGTTAAAAATGAACTTCACATTAACGAGTCTCTCATTTTTTTTTTGGGGGGGGGGGGGGCAAACAACGAGTCTCTCATCCATTGTATCACATATTAGTATACGTTCCATTCATATTAATATGCATTCAGATTAGGATAATATCGTATAGTATATTCAGAATGCCATATATCATTTGATCTTACTGAGAAATCAAAAGAATGATGCATTACCAAACTTTGTATATACCCTAAAACACACACATAAGTTATTTTAATATTTAATTTCCAACTGTATAAAGTTGTCACTGCTAGCAAAATGTCAACACACGACTTAATCAGATTATCGAACACATATGGATATGATTATATAATTCATACGAGTTTATTCATGCACTGCCGGCTAGTAAACTGTTAATTATATTTTCCATATAACTTTGTCAAGAAGTAACTTATTCAAACGTTTACTTTTTCAACACGTCTAATCCCTTTTCATGTTTTTTTCTCTTTTATCAACCAAGAGATGAAAATTTTGAAAGAAAAATAAATCATCTGAAGTCAGGCTTGAAAAACAACATCTGTAGCTTCTGAGACACATACACACAATAAAAGCCCATAACTTTGAGTGGCCCAAATCATTTTGCTCACTACAACAAAGCTCCAACACACTCTACTCGCAAGAAGTCTCAGCAATGGCGACAACTCGTTCTCTCGTTCCCCTCTCCTCCACAAGAGCGAGCCTTCATCTCCTTCTCCAATCTCCAAAGAGACCCTTCTCTTCATTTCTGTCGAGAAGCTCGTCTAAGTCGTCGGTGTAGGTTTCGTTGGCCATTATCTGGGAACCTCTCTCTTCCTCTCACTATGGTTCAAGCACATATGCGGAAGAGAGAAATATCGCAAGAGGAGAGAAAGGGCAGTGTTCGACTGATCATCTAATTCGTGTGTCAAGATACCAAATCTAAGCTGAGGAATTCAAAGCCCTTCCGCCTATTTACTGATGTATCATGTGCAGTGCAATAATACAACCCACAAAATAGATATATATTATCTAATATGCAAACTCTGTTTTGTTTTCATATAGAAGAGTTTTTGATGTTTCCAGGAAAAAAAAAATCCTCAAGGAAGCAAACACGGAGAAGAAACCATATTATGCTTTGTGTATACAGTGGGAATTTGCGCTCAGTTGAACAAGACGGAAAGACAATCAAACTCCAGATCGTAAGTGTTCTTGATTACATATTCATTTAAAATTTAGAAAAAGGCATATAACTCGTGCCAGTGACCTGTGTATACAGTGGGATACAGCAGGCCAATAACGTTTCAGGACTATCACCAGTAGCCTACTACAGAGGCTTTCATGGGATCATTATATGTGCTCTATCTCACTAATCAATAGTGTTTTTTTTTTATACATCCATTCTTTTTGGTTCTCCCTCATCATCTTTGGCTTTTCTTGGCAGGTCACCTACGACGTTACAGACCAAGAGAGCTGCACAGCGTCAAACAATGGCTGAATGAAATCGACCATGAAGAAGCTTTCATGGCCATGACAGCTGCAATCAAGTGAAACCCTTTAATCAGGCTGTTGCTCATCTTGATTTCATTTTGTTGATGTAGTGAGGTCAGAGTAAAAGTAAAGAAATAAATATGACACAAGTTTTCTCTTTTCGAATACACTAGAACAAGAAAGTCTTACACCAATCTTTTCTATTACAAAAATCTTTTAGGGTTAGACCAATCATAAGCTAAAACTCACCTAGAGCCTAGACTTTGTTTATCAGGATCACCCAATCTTCCAACACTCTGGAAGTACGTCAACAACTACGTCAGCAACTACGTCAGCAACTATCGCAGAACATTAACACCAAAAGCTTGATCACACAACACACAAAAGATCTTTCAACTTTTCTTTTTCCCAGAGACACCTTTCTTCATAGAGGCACGTTTTCACATTTGTCTCAAGAAGTCTCTTCGGATGATAACACTACATTATAATAATTTTGTTTGCATTGCATGTAAGACTTCTCAAATTGAAAACTTTCTTTTCCTTTCGTTTTATAGATTTTCTCTTTTTCTTTTTTCTTTTTGATGTATTTAGAAGTTTGAAACCCATAAACTCTATAGTGAAAAGACCATTTATGCAAAAAAAAAGCACTAGCCTTTCTAAATTCTCCACTCTTAAAGCTAAATCCAAACATATAACTGAAACATTATTAAGAGTATGTGCATTGGAGAGTATCATGAGGAGTCTGTCAAGTATAAAACACAAAACTTTTTTTTAAAAAATTATTCATATAAAAGTTTAAGAATCAATTTACAAATAAAAAATTAACACTAAAATGAGTTTGTAAATGATGGTTTTTTCTCTCTCAAAAATTTTGCATCACTGTGAAAAATTTCATTATTTTTATAAGATAACTCATAAAAGTTATTCGAACAAAAAAAAACTCATAAAAGTTAGGAGTAAAAGAAGTCATGCCTAAAGCTTCAAACTGAGAAGTTATACTGGATGTCTAAATGTAGGATAAGTTGCTTCACATCCCGATCCAAATGTAAGCAATTTTAGACTTCAAGACTGAGATGAGAAGCAATGTTTAAACCTCATGCAATCACTCATCGTTTTTACATTACGATCCTGCATAAAAGAAATTGATTGATTGTGATTCAATTTTTTTATTTGTTTAGGTTTACATCTGATGGTGGAAAAAATACTAAACATGTTTTTCATATGCTTAAATCCAATGATTTTAATTAATTTGATGTAATTAATCCAATGATTATAATTGATTTGATGTAATTAATCAATTAATTTGATTTTAATTAATTTGATGTAATAAATCAATTAATTTGATGTACTTAATTTTATTTTAATTAATCTGACTAGATCTCGACCCGCACAACCGTGCGGATATTTTAATACGATAATATTTGAAAATATATAATACTCATTCCTTTTCAAATTAGATGATGTTTTAAAAGATTTATTTATTTCAAAATATAAGATGTTTTGAAATTTTAAGATATAGTTTAAGGTTTTAAGGTTACTTTTAACTTTATTGAAAAATGTTTAACCAATAATTTACTTGTTTTTTAATAATTGGTTGAATGATTTTAAAATTATATCTGTAAAATACTGTTGTAAAAGAATGTAATTATTTTTTAATCTTTGTGCAATGATCCAAAACATCATATATTAAAAAACGGAGGGAGTAAAATTTATCAATAAATATATATAGTATTTATGTGGCCTATAATATTATTAATATAAATTTTATAAATTTTTT
Source organism: Eruca vesicaria subsp. sativa (assembly GCA_932364175.1). Lineage (NCBI taxonomy): Eukaryota > Viridiplantae > Streptophyta > Magnoliopsida > Brassicales > Brassicaceae > Eruca > Eruca vesicaria. Next base: position 107,359 of record CAKOAT010501821.1, read on the forward strand.
ATTTTATAACAATTTTTAAAACCATTACTATGTAACATTACTAATTTATATATTTTTTATTTCTAATTTTGCAATATATGTAAAAAGTAAATTAAGTTTGGCCTACATAATACATAAACATAATTTTGGGATATTGTTAAAAGTATTTTACATAACTTTGATTTTTTGTTTTGTAAACAAAAATGAATTAGAATTTTAATTGTATTTTATGATAATTAAAATTTTAATCAAATATTTTTTAAAACTATATCTTGAAAAGATTCTAAAAGATTTTTTAAAAGATTTTGTTAGAATGTTCTTAAAACTATTTATTTGTATTTCAAATAAAAACTAAAGATATGAAAAGATATTATAATGATGTTATATAAACTTTTATACAATTTCTAAGAATGATCCAAACTAAAAAATCACACATGAAGTCAGTCATGACTTCTCTTTTAATATAATAGATGGTGGAAAAAATACTAAACATGTTTTTCATATGCTTCAATTTTTTTATTTGTTTAGATTTACATCAGATGGTGGAAAAAATACTAAACATGTTTTTCATATGCTAAACATAATCTCTTCCGCAAGGAATGAAAAAACTGTCATTGATGTAATGATTTTAATTAATTTGCATTAATCTGATTATGGTTTTTCACTTGCATATAAGACCGAGGCAGCTGATGGAATAAATCATGATATATTTTGGATTATTGACAATATTTAGTCCAATCAGATCTTGAAGTGATATTATTGACATATATTATACAAGATAGATGTATTCTTCAATTTGATATATCCAACTCTGGAGTTATTAAAATACCACTACATGTAAATATAACAAAGCTATATAATAAAATTCACTTTCAATTATTCTTCTGATATTACTTATTTTTTGCTTTTTACATAAAAAATATAAGATTTATAATAATATTTATGACAAAAATTCTGCGCATACGCACGGATATTCAGCTAGTTTAGTTTAAAAATTAGGATGGAAGATTCGGTGGGTTTCTTAACCAGTATTTAATCAATTCTCTTGCAATTAATGAGCATAACCTTTCTCTTGCAAGAAGCTCCAACCGCATTCAATACAAGATGAACTATATGAAAAAATTCTTCAACTTCAACATGTTTCTTTGCAACCGCCATGACAACCAACTAAAGTTTATGAGCAAATCAGTGAACATAATTTGCAGACCTATTTTCTTTCAAATCAGTATGTTAAACCATTAAATTTTCCTTTTATATTGCTAGTTCCATCATAACCTTGTTCTCTTAATTTTTTCATACTCAATTCATGTTTAGCAAATAAAACATCAATAGCATACTTCAGGTCAAATAAGATGTGTCTTTAACATGACTAATGCCAATAAATCTTTCTTTTACCAGCCTAAATTTATCAACAAAATGGAAGACCACAGCCATTTGCTCTTTATCTGAGACATCAACAGATTTATCTACCAACAAGCCAAAGACATCATTATCAATTTCTTGGATAACCGACTTGGTTACTTCTTTTATAAAGCAATTTGCAATGTCCTTTTGGGTCAGAGGAGATGTCGTCTGATTATTTTTAGGAGCATTGTTCAGCACAATGTTTATACAGCCTTATTTTGTCTAGCTGTATACTTCATAAGCTTTAAGAAATTGCCATTGTTTGTTGACTCTTCTTTCTCATCATGAACACGAAAATATAAACCTTGATGTAATAAGTGTCTAGAAACATCAATTGAAGCATCCAAGCGGATTCGATAATAACCTTTCACAGCATTAGTTTTCTTATGTAAAGCATGTTTGATAGACTGACCTTGTCTCATCAAATCTTCACATTTATTTTTAATGTCATTGTGAAAACTAGAATGATCTCCCACATGCTTACTGAAACTATCAATCTTATTTCAGCTAGAAAAACATGGTGATACAAAAGTATCACTCCCACGTTATTTTCCAGCTTGAACTTTGAACAAGTAACAAACAAACAAAAGACCTTTTTCTTCCTCGACACTATACTCTAACCAATCAGGATGCCGGTTAAATCATTGTGGATTAAAACGTCACCATACATTCCTTATTGATTTTTGTTGAAAAATATGACCGCGAGGTTGATAATATCCTTTAAGAAATTGTCATTATTTGTTAACTCTTCTTTCTCATCATGAACACGAAAAGATAAACCTTGATGTAATAAGTTTCTAGAAACATCAATTGAAGCATTCAAGCAGATTCGATAATCACCTTTCACAACATTAGTTTGCTTATGTAAAGCATGTTTGATAGACTAACTTTGTCTCATCAAATCTTTTATTTTAATATCATTGTGAAAACTAGAATGATCTCCCACTTGTTTACTGAAACTATCAATTTTATTCCAGCTAGAAAAACCTGCTGATACAAAAGTATTACTCCCACGTTGTTTTCCAGCTTGAACTCTGAACAAGTAACAAAACAAACAAAAGACTTTTTCTTGCTCGACACTATACTCTACCAATCAAGATACTGGTTGAATCATTGTTGGTTATAACGTCACCATACATTCACTACTGATTTTTGTTGAAAAGTATGACCACGAGAATGACAAGGTCCTTTAGTTAAATATTTACGTCGTCAATTTTTTTATTGCTATAATCTTGAATTGGTTTTCGCTTAGTTGAATCACAAGGAAAATCATCCAAAGATTTTCCTTTTATCAGAAATCGGTCCATTGTTGTTGATACCACCTACATAAAAAAATAAAATGAAGTACAGTTTTTATCAGAATATAGATAATAATATGATAATAATCTACGTTTCATTCACAAAAGCTTTAAAACAATCTTAGCATAATCTAATTTTCGTCTACATCCCACTAAAGCTAAAAGGGGATTTATTCTCTATAGCGTTTACTTTCTAAATTAAATTACAAAATCTAGAATAGCTCAATGTACAGAAATTTTAGAATTTTGAGAAGAAAAACTAAATCATACATCAAAAGATTTTGTAAAGATAAAATACTAATTTTGTATTTGTAAGAAGAGGAGAAACATAAAACTATTCATAAAGTTAAAAACATAAAATAATTACCTTTATTTTAAAACCAAATTGGATCAGGTTCAGGTTTCAATAGAGGTTCATCGTTCACGAGTCACAGACAGGGAGAGAAAAAAAAAAGGCTGAAGAAGAAACTAAATAATTAGGAGTTTTTAGTATTAGTTTAACAATGATGATTGACTTGATTGAGTTCATTATTTTAATGGATTTTAGTTTATTTTATTTTGTAGTGGTTTATATAGTTTATTGGGTTAGTAATTATTTTTTATAGTTTATTAATGAATTGAACAAGTTGGATTAAATTAATGGGGTCAATAAAAATAATGGACTACGGTCAATTTAGAATATTTAATAAATGTTACACTATTTTTTAAAATTTCACATGTGTCATTCGTAAACCATTCTAACAAGGTTTGTAGCAGTTGTTATATAAACAAAAAGATTTGTAGCAGTGGTCGTGAACTAAATTATCTTCCGGTTTACACGTGCCAATATGGTCTAAACCGAATTGTAGCTTGCACCTAAGAGTACAACGTAATTCACTGAGAAATCCAGGGCATGTAATCGATTCTATTTCACCCGCTTCAAGAAGACATGGTTGGGATTGGGCATTCAGCTTTGGCAATCCTGTTTAGCCGTATGCAGTTGTTAGTCGCTTAGCGGTAATGATTTTCATTAAGTACTTTTAAGAACGCATAATATAAAATAAAAGATTAGGTGTAATGTACCACTAGAAACAAACAAGAGGAACATCATGAGAGCTGATAAGTTCTGACTGTTGATGAATATCATTCAAGGCCCCTGCGAAAGCCACAAAAGACAATCAATGTTTTCACCAATCAACGAAAATTCATAGAACTCACGGCGAAGATGCAAGTAAATATATATCAGAATAACTTTTTTAAAAATACTATCGAGAAGCTCGTCTAAATCTCACTGTGGTTCAAGCACAAATGTGGAAGAGAGAAATATTACGAGAGGAGAAAGTGCCATGTTCAATTGATCATCTCGATACGTCACGGTGAACTTAATAATTCTAGCTAGGCCTGGGCAAAAAAATCAAACCCGAAAATCTAAATTGAACCCAAAAATCCAAACCAAACCCGACCCGATAAAAAGGAATCCGAACCGATCCAAACTCGATATAAGTACGGATCTTGTTTTACGGTATTTTGGGTTATAGGTTTTATCCGAAGTGAACCCCTACTTAAATGGATATCCGAGAAAAAACCCGTAACTTGAAAATTTCTCCCCCATATTTTCTTTTAACATCTATCTAAACTATTTAGTGATATGAATTTATGTACGTAAAAATAAATTAAATAAAAATATTAACTAAATAACACAAAACCTTAGAATCTTACTTACAAATAAACAATCTAATAACACAAAACCTTAGAATCTTACTTACAAATAAACAATCTTAAGCTCAAATCTAGTACAAGTATGAGAAAATCCTCCCACTATATAAGTGAGTAATTGATGATAACTCACCATTTAGATGGAAGATTCGGTGGGTTTCGTAACCAGTGTTGATGCTTTTTTTATCAATCAAAACTATATTTACAACGTAGAACCATACCGGTCAGCAACAAAAACTCAAAGGAAAAGATACCAGTACACACAGGGGCGGACCGAGGAGAGAAGTGGGTGTGGCACTTGTCCCACACTCTTTTTGAAAAATAACTTTATTACTAGTAAAACAAAACGTGCTTTAGTTAACTTCAAGTGAAAAACTTGAAGTGCCCCACCCAATATAACCCAAAGTGCCCACTTAATCAAAAACGAAGCAAAACTTTTTCAGTCCAATATTACAAATAAAATGAGTATGCGGGAGCCCGACTAGAATTAAGATAATATAACTCATACTAATCCAAAATATACAATAACTTAAGTACAATAACTAGAATTAAGATAATATAACTCATACTAATCCAAAATATACAATAACTAGAATTAAGATATATTGTATATCAGGGTACATATAATTATTAATCAAAATATTTTAAAACCCTAATATTTTTTCGCTAAAATTGCATGTTACGAACCTTATCTCTTTTTTTTTTGTTAAACAAAATTATGTAGATAAAAGAAGCTTTCTTGTTTTAACTAAGTAGCACAAAGCATTGTATAAAGAGTATGGTGTTGACATCAATCATAATTATTCATTTAACAATTGAACCTTTTGGAATCCGTTATAATTACTTTTTTTCTAAATAAGATTAACTATCATTTTGATAATTTATCAAATACTTGATTTCAATTAAAATATTCTTTTATTTTCATTGTTTATCGTATTTTAAAATACTATTATATAGTTGCTTTTATTAGGTATTTATGGAACAATACTTTAAGAAAAAATGTCAGTTTACATTGAAAACCAATGTCTATAGTATAATATTACAAAAATATAATATTTTCACGTTTTTAGTTTCTTTAAACTTTAAACTTAATTTTGTACTTTTATAGGCCTATATTTTGTTGTCCAAAAAATATATGACTATTATATTTTGAATAAATCATTTTATTAGTTATAATATATGAATATATGTAACTATGTGCCCTAGACTAATTAAATTTCTAAATCCGCCCCTGAGTACACATCTTTAGATTAATATCGTACAAGTGTGGATCAGAAAGAAAATAAAAAAATCCTGAAGTTGAGTTAAATGAAATTAAAAATGGCTAATCGGCTGGGCCGCTAAGATATGTAAACTATATGATAAAATATATCATAAACATATATGCAATGGCAGAAAGAAAGGAACCATGAACAAATAAATAAAAAGTTTAAAACAGTCAAAATAAATGACAGCCTATTAATTCATATTCAAATCTTACATTTATTAATCATCATCAGCTACAACAATGCTGATGAAAATTTATTGAAAGCCCATCATTCTGGAAACACACACAGACATGCACACATGAAGGATAAGGAGACAAATCGATAGTGAAATTATTCACATTTTAATGTTTGATTTGGTACTTTCGTAAACCATCTAACAAGGTTGGTAGCAGTGGCAGTGAAGTGCATTATCTTCCGGTTTACACTGGCCAGTATGTGTTATACCGCCAACCCTGCAAATAACATTACAAATTATTTCACTGAAAAGTCCACCTGAGCATATATGCGGAGGTTCTGGTTCACCCAGTTCAACAAGACATGGGCCTGCCTGGCCATTTACCTTTGGTAATCCTGTTTAACCGTATGCAGTTGTTAGTCGTTTAGCGATAATGATTTTCATTAAGTACCTTTTAGAACGCATAATATAAAATAAAAGATTAGGTGTAATTAATGTACCAGAAGAAACAAACAAGATGAACATCATGAGAGCTGATAAGTGGAGAGTGTTGATGAATATCTTTGCCATTTTGCTTTGCTTTTTTTTTTTTGTTATGCTTCAGTTCTGACTTTGATTTTGTTGCATACTATGCGAAAGCTTGGAGTCAATATATAGGGAAAAAAATAGTTGACCTTTTCTTCTCCTTTTTTTATTTTGTCTGTAATTATGTTAATATATAAGAAGTTTATTACTTTTGTTGTCAAAAAAAAAAAAAAAAAAAGAAGTTTATTACTTTTTTCACGAATATTTTATGTACATTTCTAGTTCTATCTGTAAACATAATGTCGCCAATTTTGGATCATAGAATATGAAATGATGCCAATAGACATTATAGACCTTCGGATTATTTATTTGTTTTATAAATCTTCGGGATTATAATCATCTAATCTATTAAAACATAGTTCTATTTTTATCTACTGTTAACAAATTATATTAAGACCATCTAAAGAATTAATCAATATGATATATTTAATTATTTACATTAATAATAAACCAACTACAAATTTAAATTTTATAGTTTAGTTATATCAAAATCTGTTGATAAAAAATCCAACAAAATCCTACTAATCTTTTAAGTATTTTTTTTTATAAAATCACACATTAATTAATTTCGTAATTATAAGATGATATCATTACAAATTAATGTTAGTTAAATTATTATTATAAAACAAAAAATAAAAAATATTCTATTTTAATAAAGTTTATAGTTATATTCTGTATTACATTAAAATAAAATACTATATGAATTAAATATGACAAAATTATATTAAATAGGTAAATTGACCTTTTTCAAATAGTGTCATTTAAATAAATATTATTCATCTTGAATATGTGTTAAAATTCGTAAACTATATAATATTTTACAAAAAACTAAATTTATTAACATAGGTTAAAATTTTATATCTACAACTACCTATTATCTTTTTATTTATTTTAAAACTCTCAAAAATATATATTAATTTCTAATCTATTAATTTGAAGTTATATTTTTATATATTGATAACAAGTCATACTTGGACCACCTAAAAATTTAGTTATATGACATATTTGATTATTTAGAGTAAAAATATACCAACTATAAATTTGAATTTGATGTTTAATTGCAAAAAAACTCTGTTGACAAAGAATCAAGAAAAATCCTACTAACTCTTTAAATATTTTTATAAAACTAATACAGAATTAATTTTATAATTAGCAATATAATATTATAAATAAATGGTAATTAAAAATTGATAATAAAAAAAGAAAATTTTGTCCGATCCTCGCTGATATTTTAAAGAGGAAACTCAGAAGATCAAAAAATTTTAAATTTAATAAGAGATGGCTAGATAATGAGGAGCTTAGGCAAGTTATTTTAGAGGAGTGGAAATCACCTGATCTCCCACCAAATGCGAGTATCATGGAGCACATTATAAGCTGTCGGTGAGCCTTATCAGAAAGGAAAAGACAACATAATCTGAAATCAGAAAAGATTGTGGAGGAGCTGAAAGAGAAGGTGGACTTTCTATCTTCAAATGGTGATGCCAAAACAGAGGAGATCGCGGCAGCATTAAAGGAACTATCTGATGCTCTTAAGACAGAAGAATTGTTCTGGAAGCAGAAGTTTAGGATCTTCTGGCTGAGAGAAGGTGATCTTAATACAAAATTTTTTCATGCTCTTACAAAACAGAGAAGAGCAAGGAATAAGATTACTCAACTGCTGGATGAAGATGTAAATGTTGTAGAGGATGAGGACGGATTGGTAGCCATTGCTACAAATTATTTTAGACATATTTTCCAATCCTCAAACCCTGCGGTGATAGAGGATGCTTTATCTGAGGTTACCACTACGATAACGTCGGCTGACAACGACAACCTAACAGCCCTGGTCACTGAGTGGGAGGTTAAGTTGGCGCTTTTCGTAATGTATCCAGAGAAATCCCCTGGGCTAGATGGAATGATGGCGCTGTTTTACCAGAAGTTTTGGGACATCGTAAAGGATGATTTAACTCTTATGGTTAATCAATTCATTTTTCAAGGTATTGTGCCCTCTGGTTTGAATGATACCAATATATGTCTCATCCCGAAGGTAGACAGGCTGAAGCAGATGAGCCAGCTACGTCCTATCAGCTTATGCAATGTCAGTTACAAGATCATCTCTAAGGTCTTATGCCAGAGATTAAAGAAAGTCCTACAGATAGGATCTCAGAAATCCAGTCAGCCTTTGTGGCTGGGCGACAGATATCTGACAACATTATGATAGCTCAGGAGCTGTTCCATGCCTTAAGGACAAAACCGAGCGGACGTAATAAGAGGATGGCTATTAAAAAAGACATGAGCAAGGCATATGATCGAATGGAATGGTCCTTCATCGAGGCCACCATGCAAAAGATGGGCTTCTCAGAAGTCTGGATAAGCTGGATAATGCGATGCATAACGTCAGTGAAGTATAAGGTCCTTAAAAATGGTCAACCAAGAGGGAATATTGTCCCGGAGAGAGGTCTACGACAGGGGGATCCTATGTCCCCTTTCAATTTTATTCTGTGCACAGAAGCGCTCGTTAGCCTTCTAAATCACGCAGAGAACCAAGGAAAGATAACGGGGATGCGCATCACGCGTGCGTGTCCTTCGGTATCTCACATTCTCTTTGCTGATGATAGTCTCTTCTTTTGTAAGGCGGAGCCCCGTGAATGTGAAGAAGTAATGAAAGTGGTCAAGAAATATGGACAAGCTTCAGGACAATGTATAAACTTTGAGAAGTCTTTTTTACTCTTTGGTAAAAGGATTGGCCAGGATGTAAGACAAGAGCTTAAAGACACTATGGGAATCCAAAATGAAGGTGGAATGGGAACATACCTAGGTATACCAGAGGATATTAGTGGATCAAAATGTAAGTGCTTTGCTTTCCTTAAGGACAAGTTACGGAATAGAGTGAATATATGGACTGGACGATGGCTTTCAAAAGGGGGCAAAGAAGTGATGATAAAATCGATACTGCTGGCCCTTCCTACCTACGTAATGTCATGTTTTTTTCTCCCTTTGGAGATTTGTGAGAATTTAGCTAGTGCCATTGCGCAGTTCTGGTCGAGTTCAAACCCCCCAAAAAGAGGTATACATTGGATAACATGGGATAAGTTATGTTTATCTAGAGAGGAAGGAGGGATGGGGTTCAGAATGATTCATGAGTTTAACTTGGCATTACTGGTGAAGCAATTATGGAGATTAGCTCAATATCTGGATTCTCTGGTAGCTCGAGTTATGAGAGGTAGGTACTACAGATTGAGTTCGCCTTTGCGTCAACTCCCAGTTAGTAGCCCATCATATGTGTGGACAAGCATATCGGCAGGACGAGATTTATTGTTGTTGGGTATAAGACACAAGGTCCACTCGGGGTATGAGGTTAAATATGACAAAATTATATTAAATAAATAAATTGATCTATTTTCATTTTAAAATATTTTCACTTGGATAAATTATCACTCATCATTAAAATGTGTTAAATTCGTAAATTATATAAAATTAAAATATCTTACACTTTTGTATCTACAACGACATATTTTATTTTTATCTATTTGAAATTCTCAACAATATTTTGTTTAAAAATAAACAAAAAAATATAATAGTTTATAACTAACCTTTAGTTCATATAATATTTAATAATATGTTATTGTACAAATATGAAAATTCAAAACAAAGTTTAATTATAAATTTAATATTTATATCGATCATAAAAAATCCGTTGAGAAATATATAAAAACTCTGACCAAAAATTGAAACTAATCTTATAAAATAATGTATTTATGTAGTAAAAGTTCAGAAATCATATAATCTTCCAGCTCAAAAATAGTTGTGTAATTTTCAAATTGTTTTTGAAAAAATATAAAATTCTGAAAATAAATATTTAAGCTTTGAATGATAATAATTCAAATTTTGCAAAAGATAGAATCATAGAGAATAAATAATAACTTCTTGAAATGTAACTAATGCTGTAGAAATTAAATCTTTATAATATTATTTGAGAAGTCACTTTCTTAGGTGTCGCGCTCACGTTAACTCTCACGCTGGTTGATTACTATGATACCCCTAATGAATTAAAAATATATTTAAATATTATTATAATTTCCTTTTTAAAATCTTCCAAATAACAATATAAAATAAAAAGGAAATATTTATAAAATTTACAAAACTATTTAAAATGAAAAATAAGTATATATATAATATGGTTTCATAAAAAAAGAAAGTTTACAAAATAGTAATATTTAACTTAAATATATTTTTAAATAACATAAATTATAATTTTAAGTAATAAAATACTTTATATCTATATCTTCTTAGATGAAAAAAATATTTGTATATAATGTGTTTTCATTAAAAAAGTTCATACAAATAATCTTGATATTAGAAAAGAAGTATTTTTCTTTTACAGAAAAATACACATTCTATTTTACTTATATAATATAATTTCTCAAAAACAATAACATTATTACTGCATATTTTAAGAGATATTTAAAACAAAACTAAAAATAAACTTTAATAATAAACATCTTTTATCAAATAAAAATTACTTTAAAATATCATAATACTATATAATTTAACCAAAAAAAAACGAAGTAGATATATTTTATTTTAGTATTTAAAAATATATATTTTCTTAATAACTCTTTTGATTTTTAATTTTATGTTTATATGTATCTGGAAGTTAATATAACCATAATCAAAATACTTAAGGAAATCAGAATCCTTATTTTTAAAATTATTTTAACTAAATTTCAGTTTACCATCCAAACAATCTAAATATTGTAAATACTTATATGTGTTCATAAGCTTTCAAATATTTATTAGTTAATTATGTATGTAATTTAGAATCAGACAGTTTAGTTTTTATTTTGCTTTCTAAACCCCAAAAATCTTAAGTTATACATAATCTTACTAGATATACTTATATTTCTAAGATAACAACCGGCATAAATGCAAATAAGACAATTAATCAAAAATTTAATATATTTAGAATAAAAAAAATTATAATTGAATTCAGAGAAATAGATAGAATCTAATATATTGAAATGATAACTATGTAAATCAACCGTAAAAACAATAAAACTGACGAAATATAACATATCTAAATTTATACATATAATTAAAAATATATAATATTATTAATACAAATTATACATACAAACTATAAATTAATATAAATTTAAAGTAAATATCAATCAACTATTATAATATATTTATTTTATAAATATTTATGTCCGTGCATAAGCATGGGAAAATCACCTAGTAATCTTATATTTTGAAATCGTAATTTAATTATAAAAAATTAATATCATAACATCTAAAATTATTCTATATCAACAAAATTTACAAAAGTAATAAGATAGATGATGATACTATGTATACAATTCAGTAAATAATATGTCTATATTATTTAAGAACGAGTGTTACATAATATATAACAAACAATGAAAATTATATATTTAAAACATTTATAATAATATTAAAATTTTACTTTCATAAAATAAAAAATGTCCACACAAATGTGCGAATCAAAATCTAGTATATTTTTAAATTCGAAACAAAACCCTCTGTAGATGTAGATGAACTTATAAAACTATGTACAAACAGAAACGAAACTAAACTATATGTCAAAATAAACCTCTTACTAACAGGTCTCTCATCCATTTTATAACAAATCAGTATACGTTTCATTCATATTGATATGCATTCCGACTAGGAATATGTATAGTACATTCAGAATGCTATATATGATATATCATTTGATCTTACTGAAAATCAAAAGGATGATGCATCATCACCAAACTGTATGTACCCTAAAACACACACATAAATGATTTTAATATTTAATTTCTAACTATAAAGTTTTCATGGCCAGCAGAATGTCAACACAAGACTTAATCAGATGATCACATATGGATATGATAGTATAATTCAGACAAAATTATTTATGCACCGCCGTAAATAAATTGTTCATTGTATTTTTTATATAACTAGTTGCCAAAAAAAAATTCCACATAACTATGTCAAGAACTAACTTACTCAAACGTTGACTTTTTTAAACACGTCTAATCCATTTTCATGTTTTCTCTTTTATCAATTGAGAAATATTCTTAAAAAAAATATTTAACAAGGTTATTGCACATATTCATTATTAGTCCAGCCTATTATACAATCAATTTTTACGACCATATATATTTAGAAACTTAATGCATTATATTAGAGCCCACCAAAAAAAAAAAAAAACAAGCAAGTGTTATTATTTCCAAAACCAAATATAGTAGAATCTCTATAAATTAATACTAGATAAATTAATAACTTATATTAATTAATAAATTTTACTGGTCCCAATTTGAATGGATTCAAAATTTGACACAAATCAATAAAATAATAAGATAATAATTTTAAAACTTTTGGATATAAATATACAGTTCATTAAAATAATAAATTATAAGTACCCATTACAACAAATATATAGGAACCACAATATTTTTAAAAACTACATTTTAAAATTCGTAGATCTCTTCAATCACAGGAACAACTATATTTGAAATCTATATTTATATAAAAAATATATTTTTAAAGGGTTGGTTTGATTTTTTCGGTTCTACAGATATCTGTTTGGTTTTGGGTTTAATATTTTTTTATACTTCGGTTCTTGGTTCATTTTTGGTTCTCGATTTATATTCCAATGCCTAACCATAAGGCTAAAATAGGGTTTGATAGTCAATTTTAAATATAAATATAAAGTAGATGGATTTATCAAGACTTTTATTAAATGAGAGTTTAGTTTAATAAAATGAAGATTCTATTTACCTGTTTCTATAAATATTTCAAACAAAATCTGACATTTTCAAGCAAAATCTCATTAAAAAATTAAACAGTTTATAAAATAAAATTTAAATATATTTTTTTAATTTTTATAATAAAGTGAAAAATTAATCATAATACTTAAATGATTTTAAATGGTTTATAATGTGTAAGGTAATTAGTGCCAATATAAATGGATCACTTTACTAAATTTTTAAATTAATGGCTATAAATGTATTATGGGTTTAAATGGAATGGGTATTGAATGAGATGAGTTCATGAGAATTTATCCATATTGATATTTAAATTTCTATATTACTAAAAGAGAAATAAAAATCTAGTTAACAAGGTCATTGCACTTATTTATTATTAGTCCAACCTGTTATATACAACAAATTCTTACTATCATGTATACTTAAAAACTTAATCCCCTATATATTAATTGAGAAGCATTACAACATGTTTTGGTAGCCACGTGTCATCATGAGAATGCTTCTCAAATTTACTAGAGAAATGTTGGTTCATATATAAACATGTAATATACTTTTTATTAAACTAAGCATAAAACTATTATTAATGCTAATCATTATTTCCTCAAATAAAATTTACGAAATTACCTAATATGGTTCTAATATATATATATATGACAATTAATGATTTGAATATGAAAAATTGATAAAAAAAAATTGTATAGCATCTACTCTTTTTGTTAAGTTTATATTGTGAAAATAAAAAACAATAACATTAACTATATAACAAAAAAATATATAATTTTTTAGATTTCTTATATTTTGAATTTTCAAAAATGACTATAAATTAATTAAAAATTTAAAACTTTCACATATAATATTTTTGATTAATAGTTTAATTTTTTTGCTATAGTAGGATACAAACAATTATATAATTAATGAGTAAGAAATATCATTTAATAGGTATTTAAATTAGATGTATATATATATATATATTAGTGATGTTTAAATTAAACTAAATATCATTTAAAAATACATAAATATTTAATTCTAAAACTGCATTGAACAGGTATTGAAAACTTAATACATTAATGACAAACTTTGAATCTAATTTTTTAAACGGTGATAAATTACTGTAACTATTAAATCTCTCAAATTAAAAATGATGTTATCAATATTTTAAAATATTTATTATAAAAAATATAAATGATCATAAAACCATGTAAGGAGTGGTTATTTTCTTGCGTTTCGCTCCGCCTGTTACGACAATTGAGCGCTCTCCTTTATCTTACCATCCCTAAAAAAAGAGTTGACAAAAAAAATGTAGAAGTGTGAAACTTCATTTATTAGATATTCAAATTAAAAGTATAATATATATATATATGTTAATATCATTTATTAATTAGATTTACTTATATAAAGTGATTGTAAATAAACAAATATAATTATTTTATTTAAGTGCTCGCTAAATTAATTGTTATATAATAGTTACAGATTTTTCAATTATTCAATATATGTATTTATTATTTTATAATATATAAAAGAACACAAAATAAAAAATAAGACATAAAATATTATATATATGTATATAATTCTCATCCTGCACAAATGCGCGGATATCGAATATATATTAATGCTCAAGCATTACAACATTTTTTTGGTGGCATGTCACAATGAATATAACTTTCAAAACTCTTAGAGAAATATGTTGGTCCAAATACACATATATTATATTTTTTATTAAACTAACTATTATATTTAATTAGTAGTGTACAAAGAATATTCTCTGTTATTTGTTTAAATGTAAGATACATAATCATCTAATATGATTAATATATATATATATATATATATATATATCACAATTAATTATGAATAATAAAGATTTGATAACAATTTTTTATCCTCTTTGCTTTTTATTTAATTTTATATTATTAAAAGAAATTAATGATAACGTTTTTTTACTTCACCCAATCGTTTTTAATGGGTCCTAAACAATTTTTAATGATTAACTAAATGAATCACGTACATAATAGAATGTGTTTTGGTTTTAAAATTGTTGCATATCCGAAATTAATATGAACCATCATCTCATTCGTTTCAAATTTTGTTACAATAAGAAATCTAGGGTTGGACAAAAAACCGGAATCCAAATAACCGAACCAAATCTAATCCAAAAAGTAGTATAGATTTCTAACCAAAATTGGTTAGATATCCAAATTGATTCAAAATTTTGGTATCTAGAATACCATAATTGAAATATTTCGGGTATCCGACCGTAGTCGAACTAGATTTATATACTTAAATATATTAATGATTTTTAAATTTAACATCTAAGAATATAGAAAATCCATGAGATGTTTTAAAATTTCCAAAATACTTAGAAATACATATAAAATAGTTAAATTTACATTTTAAAAATAGCTAAATGATATTCCAAATACCAAAAATACTTGAAATATTTATTGATCTTTTGTCTATATATTTAAGATAAACCATTTTTTGTTAAGTTTAAGTATTTTGTTCATTCACTTTTTAAATTTATATGTTATATATTATTTAAATTTTAGATTATGAGAAGTTTAAAGTATATATGAATTTTAATCTTTTTTAAAAAGTTAATTGAGTTATCTAAACCTAAACCCAAACCAAACCTGCGGAGATTCGAAATCCGCAAATATCTAAAACAAATAGAATCTAACCGAATCAAATGGTACCCTAATCCATCCCTAATCAAATGTAAAAAAAATTATTGATAACAAAATATTTATTTAAATACAATATTTTTTAAAAAAAAAAAACTCACTCCGCGCATGACGCGGATTATCATCTAGTGCATTACATTAGAGCCGACCAAATAAAAAACAGCGACTCTTATTATTTTCAAAACCAAGCATACCAGTATATCATAAATGTAAACTCTACAACGTCAAGTTAAAAAAAAAAAAAAACTCTACAACGTCATACACCAAAATAATTGCATTTAACATTCTCAATTATGTGATAGGTTAGGCATGCAATATCTTTTTCAAAACTAAAATATCAAAAACGTAGGCATGCAATATTATAACCTCTCAAGTCCACCTCCTATCGCAATTACGTGCATGCAAACATTATAAGTGCATCTTTAACAATTAATACATAATGAAAATAATTTAAAAACCAAGATTAATTAAAATTTAGTTATGCTATGTAATATAACTCGAGTTTAATGAAAAATATTTCATGTGTTTAGTGAAAAGTTTAGTAAAGATTTAACAGTTACGTAAAAGTTATAGAATACTTAAACATATTCAAAATAAATAAAGAAGTCTATAAGTTTAGAAAGACGAAAACCCTATTATTATATTGTTTTCCTTTATGTTTCATCAAACTTAAGAAAAAAAAAGATTCACACACTAAATTATCTTTCTATTTTAGGTAAATATAATCAAATTTAAAAATAATTATAAAAATAAAATTCAAACAGTAAACATTGAGTAATAAATAGCCAAACAATATTTTGTAAAAAAAATGAAAATAAAATAATAATACACAACAAATAAAGAAACAAAAGTCGAGACGAGCCACAATATACAACAATTCTATACAAATACATACTGATAATCTATGACATACAAAATTTAGATATTCAAAATTTTGAAATTCAAAAGAAGAAAAGAACAGTAAATAATTAAAAATAATTATATAATTGTCTAAATATTTATATTTTATAATAGATTATAATACTTTAATATCAAAATAACATACAACATATATAATTAAAATTTCAACGAAAACCCCGGGCATATCAAAATAACATACAACTAAATTATACCAAAGTTTGTTTTTTTTTGTCAACTAACAAAGTTTGTTTACAATTCAAAAAGTCTACGCTTTCGAAGCCAAACCGCTTCTGGTCACAAAATGAGTTTGTAAATCTTATTATGACCTCGTAGCTTCGAGACACATACACACAATAAAAGCCCATAACTTTGAGCGGCCCAAATCATTTTGCTCACTACAACAAAGCTCCAACACTCTCTAACTCGCAAAAGGTCTGAGCAATGGCGAATACCTTAATGGCGACAACTCGTCCACTCGTTCTCCTCTCCTCCACAAGAGCGACCTTTCATCTCCTTCTCCAATCTCCAAAGAGACCCTTCTCCTCATTCTTATCAACTCTCTCATCTCCCGTCACGAGAAGCTCCAGTTCGAGATGCGTGAGCGCCGTTTTGTCTCGTGGAGAGACTACCACGCCGTCGTTGATTTACGGAAACCGAGTTTTTAGGGTTTCTGGGTTTGGTCTTGTTGACACTCACAGCCGTGATTTCAGTGCTAAATCATCTCAAATCAACGATGCTGGGTCGATTGATCAAACTCTTATGCAATCCATGGAGCTAAAGGTTAAAACTTTTTTGTTTTTTCTTATAAACTAGTGCCCTAGGTTTATAGGTTGGATTAGTGTAATATCAAGATTAGGTTATATCATCACTAAGTTAAAATCCTTAAAGACGAATTATATCTCAGAAGGCATGTGTTTTTGTCGTCTTATTATCTTGGACTTGTGGTCAAAGTTCCAATTTTTTATCGGATTATCAACACATGTTTTGATGTGCAGATCAAAGAACAATTGAATGCAGAGTCGGTTTCTGTCAAGGATATGTCTGGAGATGGACGCCACGTTTGGTAATTACTCTTTATATCTTCCGGATCATTACATAATTGAAGTTGCAGTGTGTGTGTGTGTGGTCGGAGTAATGTTTATTGAAGTATGTCAGATGCAGACAAGACACACGTTTTTTCTTTCATTTTAAAGTTTATTTGCCTTGTTTCATCAAACAATAATTGGAAACCAAGCTATAGTAAGAACATTGAGGATTAGGTTGCTCTCTATTGTGTGGAGAAACAAAATCGAATAGAACTTTTTCAAATTCAGCCAGTAGCATCTCATCTTTAGTTTTGTAGAATCATCAAAGTTGGGGTTTAACTATTTAAGTTAGAACATATTCCATTTTTCTGTTCCTGATGTAAGTTTGAATTCTTGTATCATCAAACTCAGATGAATACCCAGCAAGAATCTTAACTTTACTTGTCATATTAGATGATTCTATTAACTAACATCAGGATTGCTTTATTTGTATTTGTAGCATCAATGTGGTATCATCGGCTTTTGAGGGACAATCTGCAGTGAACAGACAGAGGATGGTCTACAAAGCCATCTGGGAGGAGCTTCAGAACGTAGTTCATGCCGTTGATCAGATGACAACAAAGACTCCTTCCGAAGTTTGAAGCCTCAAGTTTTTAATGACACGAATCCCAATCTATTATTTGAACAGCGGACAAAGCTGTTTTGTTTTATCGAAAAACAAATTTGGATGTTTCTTTTTGTTGTTGATGTTGGTTTATCCTACTCTGTAACATCCTTTGCTCTGTTTAGTAAAATTCAGTGATAATAGGTATGTTTCAATTTTTTTTGTCGTCTGCCTCTCACATAAGTACATTTAAGAAGCTCCTTGAGCCTGCCACTAACTAGTCTACAAGTTTCACGATATGTTTCGGGTAATTTGGAATAAATATCTTGCCATTTTTGCATTAGTGACATTATTATTACACTTTTGATTTAATCCGATTGTACATATATAATATCAACTGTTAACCAAATTAATATATTCTTACTAAAAATAACATTTATACTTACAAAATTTCATAGTCTATTTTTCTTATTAATATTTGTAATTTATAATTCACCTGTATTTAATATATATTTAGTTTATTTTGGTAATTTATGTTAAACTATCACATTTGCAATCATATAATCAAGAATATTCCAATCCAACTACAAGTATACTACTTTGATTAACAATGTTTATATACCACAAAGCAAATATCACTTTTTGCATAGACTTATAAACGAAAAAAATACAATACAGAATAACTGTAACTTAACTAGGTCTTGGTGAAAGGAAAGAAAATGAAAGAATGAACATACTTGAACAGTGTAACAAACAATGTTCATGCTTCCGTTTTTCTCTCCGAACATATTTATATATTCGGAGAATGATCACTACGAGAAACACACAACACTGCTTCATCTCTACATTAACCCTGGCGGCCAAGTCGGTGATAATGTCCTGGCAGGTTTCCATAAGAAAGTTGAGTTCTCTTTGACAAATTTTGTCTTCTTGATGGACCTGAAGGAGGAACAATAAATACTTGACGACCCTGATCGCCGGTAGTGTGTGACTGGAATGTTTCTACGGAGTTTGTCGCCGGAAAAATGAGAAGGAATAGAAGCAGTAGTTGTGAAGGAGACATCATAGAGACTTCAGTAAAGAATACTTGTCTCTTGTTGCATTGGGACAGTAACTATATATCATGACGATATCTTTTGTGAAAAAAAAAAAAGGTTTCATAACGCTCATTAGTATGGGCAGAGTTTTGGTGTTCTCTTGGGGCTGCACCGCTATAGGTGTTTATAATGTAACATGAAAAGCAAGCCTCTAGCTAGTGACTTAAGTTAGCTTCACTTTTTAAAACTCTAATCGAACCATTATGACTTCTCTTGTTCATCAATTAAGATTATTAAACAATCATTTGTTTTGTTTGTTTGTTTTGTTTGTGTGACAACGCAACAAGTATATCCATGTTTCAAACATGACTAAGCATTTCCATATGTTGCCTCGTGTCCAAAGTTTAGCAAATTGCTGCACCACGTGGATTGACCCAGCTTCATACTCTGATCAAATATAGAAAGAAGAATCGAGAAGACGTTCATCTTCTTTAAAAACATGTTACCTAAAGTGAAATTAGGGTTAACTAGGTAAATAGTTTTTGAATATGGAGTTTTCTTTTGTTTTACTTTTAGTCTTTTACCACTCAAACCAGACCCAGTCTTGAGGCCATACTTAAGATACATTTGTATAGGACCTACAATTTTTATAGTTTTTAGGGTTATTTTTTTCTTGTTAAGAGAAGGAAATCACAACAGTTTTAAATATTTTACTAGATCTCAACCCGCGCAACCGCGCGGGTATTTGTTTTTATTTATTTTTACATAAACATTTTTTACTTCTAAATTGGTATATATTATATAAGGTATGTATATCGAAAATGATGATTAATAATTATTATATAGTATACATTAATTATTGTTAGAAAATGATGATTTTGTTATTTTTAAAAATAAACTATATAATTTTTAAAGTTAACATCAAAAATATATAAATAATTAACTTATACTATTACAATATTAAATTATATAAGTTTAATTTAAACATGTATTTTATTATAATATCTATAAATCCAATGGATCATTTAATTTTTATTAGCCCAATAAAAATTTCTAGTAAGCCCAATAAATGTTATTAGTGAATCTAATGAATGTTATTAATGATTAAATAATGTAATGTCATAAATGCTATTAGATGGTTCATTTTAAAATATCACACATGAAGTGAAGTCATGACTTCTCTTTTAATATATAAGATTTTTTTAAGTTCTCATGTAACTCATATATGCCAATTTAAACACACATTTCTTTAGAATAGTACCTAATTATTCATTCTTAAACGTATTTCAAACATATAAATAAGAAATCTTTAATATTGTTTCCTTATATCTATATAAAAGAAAGTTGTTTTGAAGATATTCTAGTGTTTAGTTACAAATTTAATTTGTTTTAAATAAATTTTATTATTATTTAGGGGCCTATATTTTTGTTTCGAATGGGACTCTAAATATCTCAGGACCGGCACTAACTCAAACTTAACCAGAAAACATACTCTGATTGGTTACTCAAATGAGACAAATAACAAATTGTTGTAATAACGGGTCGTTTTGTCGAATATATAGTATCGGGGTCAATGTAGAATTCATACAAACTTACTGGGCAGAAAGAAAACAAAAAACAAAAAAAACAGAGACTACAATAGTTGGGAGGAGAAGAAATACATTAACGAAGCGGTTAGGAGAAGATGAAACTGTTCGACGCGCACTGTCACCTACAAGACCCCAGAATCATAAGCAAAGCTCCTCAACTCATCTCCTCCGCTGTAGCTTCTGGTGTCTCTTCCTTCGCCGTCAATGGAGTCTCCGAGGTTTTGATTTTTTTTTTGTTATAGATTAAATAGCTTAAAAATTGAATCTTGGTTTTATTTGATTTTGGTATAGAAAGATTGGAACTTGGTCAAAGAGATGGGAGTGAAATACCCTTCTGTTGTTCCCTGTTTTGGTATCCATCCATGGTACTACTAACTCTGTTAATATAATAGTTACATTCAGTTACTGAGTAGAGTTTCAGACTTTAAGGTTGCTAATTTTGAGTGTTTTGAGTTTAGGTATGTAGCAGAGAGGAGTCCTCATTGGTTTGAGACGTTGAAGAGCTTGTTTGAGACCACTCCTAGTGCTGCTGTTGGAGAAGTATGTCTCTTGTCTCTTTTTGATTTGAAGATTGAATTTGTTGTTGGTTGAAAGCTGATTACTTTTTTTTTCTTTAACAGATTGGTTTAGACAAAGGGTCTAAGGGAAGAGAGATTGATTTCTCAGACCAGGTTTCATGATTGATTAAAAAAGAGAAACCTTTGTGCTTTTTATAGAGTTTGTGCTGGTTTTTAATTGATGGCTTATGATGCAAGTTCAGGTTGGAGTGTTTCGTCAACAGCTCGAACTTGCAAAGGAATTGAATAAACCTGCGTCAATTCACTGTGTCCGTGCATTTGGGGATCTACTTGAGATAACAAAGTATGCTCTTTTGCTACCTGTTGTGTGTACAAAAGCAAAAGTGAATATTTTTAGCGTTTTTGATATTCTTATGTAGTGTGATGTTGTGGAATACGCAGATCTGTGGGGCCTTTTCCTGCTGGAGTCATCCTTCACTCGTACTTGGGATCTGCTGAGATGGTTCCTGAATTTGCTAAGCTCGGTGCTTATTTCTCCTTCTCTGGTTTTCTCATGTCCATGAGTGAGAAGAAAGCCAAGAAGATGTTGAAAGCAGTAATATTTCTATACTTCTCTACGCACAGATTACAGTTTTGTAGATGGGATGGAATCTTGATTTCAGTTCTTGGTAGGTCCCTTCTGATAGGATCTTGTTGGAGACTGATTCACCGGATGCATTACCAAAGTCAGAGTCAGGTGACCTCTACTTTGTAGAAGGAGATCCTTCTCTATCCGAAGAAGTAAACTCACCTCAGGATCTTGAGTCTAATGCGTCCAGTGGTGGCTCCATGAAGTTGCCAAAGGAAACACTTAATCACCCTGCTAATATTCATATCGTATGTTTGTTGTTGTTGCTTCATGACTGCTTAAATCAATCTTCTTTCTCATATATCCATGGAAAATTTAAGACCCTGATGAATTAAGGTTGCAGGTACTTGGGTATGTAGCAAGGTTGTTGGACATGAAGAACGAAGAACTCGCAGAACTAAGCTATAGAAATGCTGTTCGGTTATTCTCTTACCCTGGTTCGAAGCTGCTTCTCGAGAAAGGTAAATCACTTCTTTTAGTTCGTCTCTTCACATCTTTGTTTGGTCATGGAACAAGTTTTTGATAAGGTTTTGTGTCTTTAGGTGCCGCTGATGTCTCTGGTGGCACTCAAGACAATTCAACAACACATGTACCATCAAGTTCTTAACACATTTTAGTTGTATTTTTGTCATTACTCTGTTACAAGTCTTTGAAGTTGGAATAGTGTTGTAGACTCTCATACGTCTCTTTGTATAAAACCTTTTATAATTATGTGAACATTGAAATTTGACATGTTCATATATGTGATGATGATAATGAAGATTATAGACTTACATAACATGTATTTTTGTTATTGCACCTGTGTTGATTCATTTGATGATAAGGTGTGAGTCATTATTTTTGCGTTTTAAATTTTAAATTGGTAACAAACATCTTAACTTGATTCCTATATCTCCGGAACAGAAGCCATAGAGCTCTCTTGATTTTATTTTTGAATTATGTGTTTTGACCTATGCTTCTTCCGTTGTTGCAGAAAGACATGGTGAAACCAAGTACTCTGTGTTCTTAAAGCTTAGAATACAGACAAACTCATAAACACACATTCCTTCAGGAAAAAAAGATGTCAGATTTAGAAAGGACAAACAGCAACAAGAACCTGTAAGTTTCTTCATCTTTCTGTTTGACATTAGAATCATATTTAAACACATAAAAGTCTTTACCTATATTCATTTTCTTTGAAGAAACTCAAAGTCAGAGCTTCTTCTCAACGTAAAGGATGTTCCATTTCATCTCTGCAAAGTATGTTTCTTCCCATTCTCCATTAAGATTAATCAAAAAGAAAAAGACTTTCGTTCCCTAATTTTTTAGAGTTTTTTTTATCCGTGAAGGAAACTTTAGCTAAGAGATCAGCGATAGTGAGCTCATTACTGGAGAGAAATAAGATGGATGAGCTTCCTTGTATCCTCCAAGATATAGAAGCTGATCCAGAAACCTTCGAGCTCATTGCTAGATTTTGCTACGGCTACAAAGTCAAGTTTACGTCTAATAACATCGTATCCGTTCTCTGCATAGCCTATTACTTAGGGATGAATGATGAGCACAGCACTGATAACTTGGTAGGGAAGGCATCTAGTTTCTTAGAAACAAGAGTTCTCCCCTGCTGGAACGAGACAGTGAATGCTCTTCGTTCAGGAGACAAGAGTCTCGACAAGCTAGCAGATTTTGAACTCGTGGATCTCTTCTTCGATTCCCTTATCGAAAAAGCTTCCTACGATCCAAGAATCCTCGGTGAACCACCGATCAAGAACAGAGAAGAAGCAAATGAGTATAGACCTAACCCTAGGAGAAGATTGTTTGATAATGACTGGAAGTCTGAAGATTTGATCACACTCCCGCTTCGGTTTTACGAGCCTTTGATGATCAGAGCGATGGAATCACGCAGGATTCCTGTTGAATACATGGTTTCATCTGTATGCAGCTACGCTAAGAAATGGGTTTTTGATGCGGAAGAAAGCGTGTCAGGCAAGAAAAGAGAAGTTGTTGAAGCTGTTGAGAGGCTTTTACCTCACCAGAGAGGGCTCATCTCTTGTGACTTCTTGTTCAAAACGCTAAAACATTCGATATGGTTAGAAGCTAGCTCTGAGTGTAGAAATGGACTCGGGATGAGAGTCAGCAAACAGCTTGACCTGGCTAAACCAACAGATCTCAGGATTCTGTCTCAAGGAGAGAGTTTAGAAGATATCCAGCTGGTTAGAACTGTGATCACTAGCTTCTACTCTAACTACGAAGAAGAAACTGAAGATGTTTCACCCTTCGTCAAAGTGGCAAAGCTCTTGGAAGGGTTTCTGTTCTTGGCTGCGAGTGAGTCTTCTGCTCTGAAGCTGGATGCGTTTGTGGCGTTAGCGGAGATCACGGTGGCGATTTCTCAAGGTGTTTTGAGATACTCTGATGGGATTTACAGAGCTATTGATGCTTTCTTGGATAGGCACAGGTACTTGACTGAGTCTGAGAAGATGGAAGCTTGTAAGGTTCTTGACTGTGATAAACTTTCTAGACAAGGATGTGAGGAAGCTGCCAAGAACCAGAGGCTTCCTGTTAGGATCGTTGTTAAGGTTTTGTTTGTTTCTCAGCTTCAGATAAGGGATACAGTGGCTAAAGAGATTAGGGGAGTAGAAGAGAAAGTAGATGAGGAAGATGAAGAAGAAGAAGAAGAGGAAGAGATTAGGGTTTGGAGTGATGAGGATGAGATGGAGAAGATGAGTGAAAAGCTGTTAGGGTTAGAGATTGAGAATCATGAATGTGTTGTTCATAGATGGAAGAAGACTAAGAAGATAAGTGTGTGGAGACAAGTGAAGAGGAAGTTTGGTTGCTTGACTACTACTTCATCTTCAGATGATGCTTGCACCTGTGATGTCAAGAATAAGAAGAAGAAGAAGAAGAAGAAGATTCATCACTACAAATAAATAAATAACTTTAAAAAAAAAGACACTTTGTTCTGTTATGTTCTTGTTGTTTCTCTCTTTCCTGATCTTCTGTTTCTGACATTTTGAAAAGAATGCTTTGTTTTTTGTTAATTGATTATTTTCTCAATTCATCCAAAACCATAAAGAACGATAGAAACAAAACTACAACAAAACAAAATCTTCTATGGAACTTTGACATGGTACTTTAGTTCATACTCAATAAACGTTGTTCCTTGACTCACACGTCATTAGGGTTAAGCTTTTTCAAAGCCTTTTCCTCTGTTTAAATCTCAGTTTACAGCCAAAAAAGATAACGACTTCCTGATCATTTGTTCCCCACGGATAATCTCAACGGAGTTTTATCATCATCATCGCTTCTTGAATTCAACATACCATGTTCTTGATTATCTTCATCCCCCATTCTCATATGATCCGGAATCAGTTTATTAGTACTTCTCTCATTTCGATCCTCCTCCTCTGGTTTTCCTCTTCCTTCATCTCCAAGAACCACCACATTACCAAACTGCACGTGCTTCTCACCGTCCCCAGGCGAACTCCTCGGCTCCACCTCCACCGCAGCCACGGGATGTGAATCTGACATGGCGATTTCCGTGATGCTTTTGTTGTTCTTCTCCTCCTCGTCTTTGCCTTTCTCAGGATCATCGAAAGTTGAAACGCTTTTGCTTAGGCAGAAGATGATGCAAGGCTTGAGGAGGCAAGAGTAGAGGTAAGCCAAGAACCAGAAGACCCAAGGGATACCAACGAAGAACATACCCGCTTCTAGAAACAGAGGATTTGGATCATGTTGGATGAGGTAAAGTCCAAGAAGGACTCCTCCTGTGAGGATACATGAAAGAAAGAGAAGAGTGACGATGTATATTCTTGGATCACCTGTTCTTTGATCCATTCGAATTTCCGACCACTAGATCCGAAACACGGATGAACAAGACCTAGAGATCGTGTTTTCTTTCCTCTTCTTTTTTCTGTTTTGTGTGTGTTCTTGAATTAGACTATGTTTTTATTTTCTCTTTCCTTATTTTCTTTCTCGGGACAAATGGATGTAACAGAAAACAGGAAAGACCGCTAAATGTGGACTTAGTTGTATATATTTATTTATTTTCCTTTTCTCGCTAAATTACAGTGATTTTTTTTTATTATAGTGTTATTATGAAGCTGTTAGAGACTTTAGGCTTATATTAAAGGTGAGATACAAACAGAAATATAGTTTTTCCAGTTTTTTAATATAAGGGATTGTTGTAATATATCATATTGCACGTAAGAAAATATTGTATTACCATATATACTAAGACTACATGGTATAATACATATGGTTATTAAAGTTCAAAAAAAAAAAAAAAAAAAAAAAGAAGTTCAAAAAAAATAAAATAATACATATGGCTATCGTGCTATCAACCAAGATGCGACGAAAGTTCACGATGTCTAATACATGATCTCCACTTTTTCTATAAAATATACAGTATATAGTAAATGAAATTAATGAGTGTTTCAAAAAAAAAAAAAAAATTATAACCCTGACATTTTTACATATGTTGACTCTAACCAGTTAGCCACAGTGGTTCCTCTCCCTTAAAAATGAGTTCAAAAACATGTGTTTTAATTTTAGAACTATGATCAGTTAAAGTCTAATGGATATACGATGCTTAGGATGTAAATATTATTAATAGACCAGGAATGCAGCCACACTATTGATATATAAAGGTCTATCTTGAGAATGATATGTTTCTCTCACATTGATTTATGATCATGATCAGTCTAGGTACATCTTCATCTTAAAATAATAGTTTAAATTGATTCTTGCAGTTATCTCTCATCTGTAATACCTATTTGTAAAGTTGTTTTTTTGTCGGCCAAATTCTGTTAATAAATCCAAAGAGCTAAGACAATTGGTATCAGATATAATAAAAATGAAGTCCAAGAACAACAAAAATAAAATAAAAGCATAAATAGAGAAAAACGGTGTTGTTGATTTGTGTTCATCCACATGCAAGCTTTATAACGTTTCACAAGATGCCCATCCTAAACTATTTTTTATCTAAACGAACTAAAATGTGACAAAACAAAAGATAAAATTGATCATAAAATCAAAGATTCAACGAAAAAACAAAGAGATTAAAATCATCTTTTTCTAGAAACTTTTTGAAGTGTTACAGAGGAGAAAAAAAAATTCTTTCTTTCTCTAAAAGTAGAGAAATTTTTTTTTTTTATTTGTGAAATTGTAGGATCATTATTACTCCACTAGAATTACTAGCTACAATGACAATGAATTTGTTTTTTTAATATTATTTATGATGTTTTTAAATATATAACCATTTTATTGCATTCTTTGTGCAGTAAACTCTGACCAAAAAGATTCTCTTAGTGGTTTATGTCTGAATATGTATATGTGAACAGTGAATTACTTTGATAAGTTACGAATAATTACTGCTTAAATTGGTGAAAAACAAAAAAATCTCAAAAACATTTTGAACTCATCTATTTAGTATCAAAGTGACATATGTTTTAAAAATAAGAAGAGCTTCAATTTATTCTCTAAGGATGATGATGGTCATCTCAGTTGTAATCTTTTTAATCTTATCCATCATAAGTATCAAGTTCCAAATATAAGTATCAATCATTCGTATTTATTTAATTTTCTTGAATAAGATGACTGAACGTCTGATGCAATCAATCGGTTCTGAAATAACACACTCATCTGGAATAGTTAATTACGGATTTACCCACATGACATGTTAGTACTACTTTCATTGGCTCCATCTCGTGGTTTTGTTTTACTTCTAAACAAAAATCTGTAACAACTAAATATATTTTTTAGACATGTCATTCGGGTTTATAGTTAATTACGAATTTACCTCTGTCACATGTTAGTACTACTTTTATTGGCCCCATCACGCTTTTGTTTTACTTCTAATTAAACCAAAATGCGTAACAACCAAAGATCTTTTCTAGACATGTATCTGTATTATTTTTTGTAGAAAACTATTAAAGTTGGATTACAATCTAGATATTCTTAAATGGTTTGGTATTGTTCTGGTTTGGTTCTTTTACTTAAATACAAATTAAAAAAAAATCAAAAATAACCAAACTAACCCAAAAAATCAAAAAGAACCGAAATAACCGAATTTATCCAAAATATCTGATTTTTAAAAAAAATTATACCTAATTGTATCCGAAAAACAAAAACTTATTTTTGGAAATAAAAATTTAACCAATAATCAAATCAAAATGTAATTCGGTTCATTTCAGAATTATTATTTAAAATTGCGGTTAACCGAAAACCAAAAATTTATTTCCGTTTGGTTTCGGAAAACCAAAATCACAAGGCTGCTTTATACTATCTAAAAATAATTGATGATTTTGTTGGAAACACGGATTGTGATGATCTCTGGTGATCAATACTAATTTACCGATGACAAAAAAAAGTTGGGTACAAAGTCCATTCAGATCCAACATAACAAAAATCATACAAACTTTAAGCCATATATATATCTACGTTTCAGTCGCATTTTTTTCAACATATCTAGTAGAATAGGATAGATAGATGGGGTTATTGGATAGGATAGATATTTTCCTTCATGATGGTATGGAGGGAACATCCAAGAAGGTGCATCCCTCAATCACCAAGGTTTCAATGCTTGTCATTTTGACCACCTAGATAGAATGTATAGCTAATCAGAACTTAGTTGGCAATGGAAACCGATCTTCCAAAACCAATGCATTTGCCTCCAATAAGAGAAAATGACTTGTTATATCTTACCAGCTCCTCCCTAGATAGTTTATATTTTGCGGTTAACTATGAAAGTTCACATAGTTTTTACTTACTCTGGTATGCTATATTCCTTAGTATGTTTTAGATAATGAGAAGCGAATTTGTGACATTCTCTTTTAGTTTGCGGATCAATGTTTCATATGGTGAAGTTCTGTCATTTTCTTTTCTTTATTGTTGCTTCATAGAATTAGTTCGAGTTAGCTTGTGCTTTTAGCTCTTCATGCGTGGACATCGTGCAGCGAAAACAGTTAACGCATCATCAAGCTTGTACCATCTATCTACACCAGGATGATACATACATTTGCTAACATATGCAGACCAATCACATCCCAAATTGATGACAAAACATTTGAGAGAAAATTCATTGGTTTCCTATAATGTTCTTTTTTTTTTGCCACGAACACACTATTAATTTCTGTTTAAACCAAATTAGCAACAACTAGTTGTCCTGTCTTCTACACATGTGGGAGTGTGATGTATCCATGTTAGTATTTCCCTAAATTCAGTGATTCCTACGTCTCTTCCTAATTTTTAGGGGTTTTGTGCTTTGTTCTGTCGATTGATTTACGTAGGTTTGACATATCCTACATATGATTGTTCTATAAAAATATTAAACGCATGTTAGACTAATTGTAAGGTGAGTAGGATCTGGATAGGATTGTTGTTGTGCAAGTCCACTATCTTGATACATTGATAATTTAATTGGTTACATGTTGATATTGTCCAAGTTTAATGGTATAAGCCATCTCAAGAAATCAAAGTATTGCCTAGAAAGTTAGAAAACGTCAAACGAAAAATTCCTAGCAATTAGCTCTTCTTGATAATTTCATATTCAACACTTAAAATCATTTCTTTTTATTCCTAAAACTCTTCTCTAAATTTTTAGTGTATAAAAGTATTTCCTCCTTCTAATTGATTACGTGCAATCGTAATATCTGTTGATTATAAGCATCACATAACAATTAGATTTGAGAAAGATAAATTAATTAACACCGTACTAGTCAGCCGTTTTAAGATAATCAAATATTATATCCTCTTTAAGCAATAAAAAAAAGTCATACTTTATTACATAATAAAACACAAAGAAGTCAAAACGTGTAAAT
The DNA here is from genome assembly GCA_932364175.1 of Eruca vesicaria subsp. sativa. Lineage (NCBI taxonomy): Eukaryota > Viridiplantae > Streptophyta > Magnoliopsida > Brassicales > Brassicaceae > Eruca > Eruca vesicaria. The sequence goes on from CAKOAT010501821.1 coordinate 137,293, forward strand.
TACATACTTCATTACCTCTTTAAAAACTTAACCAGAAAGTTTCCTCTGATTAGTTAACAATAATCGTAAAGATCGTAATTAATTGTAGTAGTATATAAAGTACTCTCTGCCAGAAAACAAAAAACAACATGGAGGAGTCGAGCGACAGGCTTGTACGGTTAGGGCAAGACGCGACGCCAGAAATTCTGCCAACCGGATACAGAGAGATCACGACGGTAGATGACTTAGCAATTCAATCCACCACACAAGACCTAGCCGCAGCAGGTGGACTATACAATCATGTTAACCACTCGTGGTTGTATAGACAGATCAGAACGTTAGACCAAATCAGAGAGAGGTCGACGACGACCGAACCATACTTCTTTTTTTTTGTGAAAAGGAAACCATACTTCTTTATTCCTCGTGATGAAAAAGAACTAAAAGAAGAAAGTCAACAACGGCCACGGCCAGCTCTTCCTAAGGCTAGACCGAGACGAGATCCTCCTCCTCGAGTATCTCGACGGTCCTCACAGGTATCTCAACCTATTTATCTCCGCCACAGGTTTCAGCCACGGTCACGTAATGATGACTCTTCTTCACGGCGCCAACGCTGATCTACTAATTTTATTTTATATAAGCTGCATGCCCCTTTGACTTTGGTTATATTCAACGATTTATGTGTGTATGTATTCAACGATTAAGTTGCATAATAATTGGATGTTTCCCAAGATTACATAAATGTTCATTTGAATTTCTGATCGTATTATGTCATTTCTATTAGACTGTAACATATGGGATACATGTCTATCTGAATTTCTGGTAATACCAACAATAAACAGTAGAATATTTAAGCCACAAGCAACTTCTGGATATCTTTCTGCATCAAATCATTTGAATAAAGGATGTTAGTATTATAAATATTAATCATCATATATTATATGCATATATATAGGAACGTTATGAGATATGATAGATTCTCTATATATGTACGCTTTTCTTGGAACTGTTATAATTCTTTTAGATGATGTAAAATCTATAATAATAAAGTTGCCTTTTCTCTCTACTTGGGGGCAAATAAATACACGTGTCCCTCCTATTTTTTGGGCCACTAATTTTTGTTTTCGTTCATGGGCTTTGATTTCTTATCCTAAACATTTGCTGGCCCATCGAATTGGTTAGGGTTCCTAAGTCGTCTTCTCTATTCTTTTTACCCCTCCGTCGATTTANTAAAATCTATAATAATAAAGTTGCCTTTTCTCTCTACTTGGGGGCAAATAAATACACGTGTCCCTCCTATTTTTTGGGCCACTAATTTTTGTTTTCGTTCATGGGCTTTGATTTCTTATCCTAAACATTTGCTGGCCCATCGAATTGGTTAGGGTTCCTAAGTCGTCTTCTCTATTCTTTTTACCCCTCCGTCGATTTACTTCCTATCATATTCAGAGACGAGATAGAATTCTCGGGAACGTTACAACCTTTGGCTTCCCCTCCTTTACTCGCAGTGGAGACGTAATAAGCCGACGCTCGAGCATCCAAACCATCTCAATTACATCCCCAAAGTAACCGACTTTGACTTTACCGTATAAATACTCCTTTATCCACGCATGATTCTCACACTTTCGACGAGTTGGAGAAGAATAGTCTTATCACCTTTCCTCTTACTGCTTGGTGAGTTCATACACCCTTCCTTATTTGAAAGCTGGGAGATGCTCCACCACTGTGGAGGTTCGGTTGCTGAGATTCTGGGAGACCAGGAATGTGAGGAAATGCGGTGGATTGATAAGTTCTTACATGCTCTGCGTTGATGCGGATGTAAGTATTTTATGGTAATTCTTTTCCTCTATTAGAACTGATAATAGGTTATGTAGTTTAGATGTATTTCAGACGATTTTAGGTTATGTAGTATAGATGTGTTTTGTTTTAATCCAGTCCTTTTTTCCAGATGAATTTTGGGTGGTAGTGGAGAATGATTTTTTTTTTTGCCGCCTTTGATTTTGTAAATTCATACCAAGCTTATATTGCGTTTGGGTGGTAGTGGAGAATGAAAGTTAATTTTTTTGTCGGTGGAGAATGAAAGTTTATTTTTTTATCGTTGCTTTGACTTTTAAGTTCATATCGATTTGTCTAAATATTTTATTTCGTCTGGATTGTTATAGTTAATAGTGAAAGTTTATTTTTTTATCGTTGCTTTGACTTTTAAGTTCATATCGATTTGTCTAAATATTTTATTTCGTCTGGATTGTTATAGTTAATAGTGTATTGTTTTAAGTTGTTCTTATTAACATCACGCCACATGAATCATAGTTTCATTTCGCTTTTGTAAACTTTAAAGTTTTTTAATTATCATTCACTAACCGTTTTCTATCGTCGTGTTCAACAGTCCACTCTTATGCAAGGATCAGTTGGGGCCAGCCGTCAACTGATGTTCAGAGAAAAAAAGTTGTTACTAATATTTTCTACTGAGAGATATTCAAGAATCTGAGGACAAGTAAGTCACTTCCAACCCAATCCTAATCTGCATACTTCTAAGAAAAAATAATGTGTTATATCCTAACCATAACGTCATTCGTTTCATGAAACAGCGTAGGAGCCTAAACCAGTTCGTAGCTGCGACAAAGAAAGCTAATCACGGTAATAAAGAGATAAGAATCCAATATTTATATACCAGTTTGATTGTTAATTTTCCAGACAATTGGTTGACCTCAAGAACCTATTTACAGACTCCTCCGTTCCAATAAGATATGGAAGTCAAAGTATCTAATCAAAAAATTTCTCTTTCACACAAATTCAATCCTATCCCGTAATATTTCCGATCGAGTTTTATGCTCTGTTCTGGTCCTCTGTTTATTTTTCCCCAAATGAGCTGTTTTTGTTTTCCTTTAAACACATTTTACGTCGTTGGAAATTATATTTCAAGTTATAGAAGAATATGTTTGCGTTACTCTCCTGAAATGCATGACATTTTTCTTTAAAACTAAAACTACACGACGTTTTAAGGTTCCACCAACACATTAACAAACGACATTACTCAAATATACCCCCCGATTTGAACATCTCCGGGTTTGATTTTCCAAATCGTTAAACAGCAAAATTAAATAATCCGAACCATTCCTACTCATAATTAATATACGGAAAATCGGTGGTTTTATTTTTGTTACAGAAATAAGAATGGGCTAGACTAAACTAATGTAAACAATCGGCCCTATAAGCTTAGATTTTAATAATCAACACACAAACCTAAAGAAGGGAAGAAAATAAAAATTAGAATCCCTAATGACTAGGTTGAGATGAAATTACAACAATTACGGTAGGGAAATAAAATATACCTCTACTATTACATAACGTTTGCCATCATCGATTACGCCCTATAATTTAGCAATTAGTCAAATCGACAATTAATACCCAACCAATAAGACTATAACTCTACTATTCATTCAAATACATAGAATTTCGTTTCAAAAAAAAAATATAACACTAAAAACACCCTTAAGTCCAAACAGAGTAACACCTCCTCTTTACAAAAAAAAAAAAAACATCTCCTTACAATGGTTCTCACTGCTGCTTTTGGACCAGAATCAGCAGCCGCATTCAAGGCAATTGATCTGAGCTACCCTATTTCCCAACCCCATTGATGCTGAAACCGAATTCCCTGACCTAATGAAATACGATCTGAAGAGTAAAAGGTATATCAAGGGAGTCAAGGAGTATTTTCACTACGGCAACACTGCCAATGGCTTGGCTCACCTACGCTCAGCAAAAGGTAAATGTAACTACGGCTTATATATGTATGGCTTACTTCTACTCGCAAGAGGCAAAATCGATGATGGCCAACGTTATTTATCCAAAACTTGGTTGGCAGAATAACAAAGAAATAGCTGATCTCCGCTGGAATGGAATAATGGAGCAACTGAGCAATTTCAAGGTTGAAAGAATGAAGCATAATACACGCAACATCAGTGACTTTAATGTTACATGTAAAAACATTACAAGTTTTAGAGTTTCAATTTGCTATTGATAGAAAATAAAAAAATTGTGCGGAGATTTCAGTTTCATTCCTATGTTATGTTTAGATTTCAATTTTTAATTAAATCTTACATCAGTGACTTTAATGTTACATGTAAAAACATTACAAGTTATAGAGTTTCAATTTCCTAAACACTATAACACAATACATATTCTATATTACTAAATACGTACCACTCGAAATAGGTCTGTCCACTATTGCAAAACACACCACCAACTAGGAATGGATGTATATTTAAGTTTCTTAAGCGCGAGAAGCATAACCTCATTTGAAAAAATAAATAAAAAACAAACAAGTTCTTCTAAGAACCAGATTTTGGCTAGAAAAAAAATCAACCATAAAAAAAATCAACACACCTATGGGAAATTTTATGAAAAAATCAAAAATTACAACACCAAAAATAGTAAAAGTTAAGGTACAAACCGAAAGGAATCCGAAGAGCTATAAAACAGCAATGAAACTACATCCCTGGCATACACGGGAAAAAAAATTACAAAAGAAAAACTAAGTTGAGTTGTCAGATATTAATAAAATATTAACAATGAAATCAAACATACAAATGTAACTCTTATGCCACAATTTTCATCCAATTAAACTGAGGAAGAGATAGTTATTAAAAATAAATTACACCTAGCATAAATATCAGACAATCCGCGCGTAGCGCGGACACGGCCCTAGTTATNAAAAAAATTACAAAAGAAAAACTAAGTTGAGTTGTCAGATATTAATAAAATATTAACAATGAAATCAAACATACAAATGTAACTCTTATGCCACAATTTTCATCCAATTAAACTGAGGAAGAGATAGTTATTAAAAATAAATTACACCTAGCATAAATATCAGACAATCCGCGCGTAGCGCGGACACGGCCCTAGTTATATCATAAATGAAAGACTAGTACCTCAATTTGTAAAGGGGAAGTCGTGGAAGGGTATCTTTGGACGACGTTGCCATTTTTGTCAACCAAGAATTTCTCAAAGTTCCATTTGATGAGATCACCCAAGAATCCACCCGACTTTGATTTCAAGAACTGGTAGATTGGGGCTGTGCTCGGTCCATTCACATCAACCTGTAGACAACATAACTCATCAAAGATTCAAAAGGGCCTCTCGTCCTGATCATTTTCAAAATGTATACAGCCAATAATATAAATAACTGAATGAGAGGTTCTTTTGTGTATGTGTGTGTGTGTTCTCCATATACCTTATCAAATATAGGGAACTCAGCTTTGAATCTGGTACACACGAATCGCTTGATATCCGGGTTTGATTCGGGTTCTTGACCTCCAAATTGATTGCACGGGAAAGCTAAAATCTCAAATCCTAAAAAAAAAAAAAGAGAGGAATAACAAAGAATGAGAGAAAGGTCACACAATATGTTACATATTCAGTCTGGTGTATATAGCAAAAGATACCTTGGTTCCTGTATTTGTCGTACAATTGTGAAAGCTCTGTGTAGTTTGATGATGTCAAACCACTGAAATTAAAATATTAAATTCTGCAATTCAGAATACATTTACAGGAAAATTATAATTATCAAAAAAGTTGTCTGAGCACCATTTTGAAGCAACGTTAACGATCAGCAGAGGTTTTCCTTTGAATTTGTCTAGAGAAACATCCTTCCCACTTATGTCCTGCTCAAAAAGAAAAAAAACAATAACAGAATAGTTATGTTTTAGTTTAAGGATTTACCAAGGATGTTTCAAGCTCTTGCTTGCTTATATATACTTCAGAAAATTATTGAAAATAATATTTTGATAGATTTAGGGTTTTACTATTTCATTTCTTGATCAGAAAGAGAAATAGACACGTACCTTTACAGTGAAATCATGAACAGTCTTCTCTTCGGTAGCTCTTGCATACACTCTCAAATTTCTTGAATGGAATTGAAACACATGCTTATTCCAAGATTTCAAGGAAACCCCGTTTTTCAGATTCCGAGAGTTTGATGTTCGCTTAGGGACGAGAAAAGCAGAACAAGTTGGAGGGGGGTTAGGTTTGGTTGCAGCGAAACCGCTGAAGACTGCAGAGAATGGTGCGTAAGAGGAAGAAGCCATTACAAAAAAAAAAAAAAGAAACAAACAGAATCTGTGTGTATGAATGTAGAACACGAGTTTTTAGTTAATACTAAACTATTACGCGTTATTAAATAGGCTTTGCAGCATCATTCATATGATGCTTCAATTTAATATTCGTGACTACCAACTTTTACACACACAATTGCCATTAAATTCATCAAGCAAAATACTGCGGTCTAGTTTAAACACATGGTCGATACTATAATGTTCACAGTTTCCAGAAGATATATCATATATATGAACATATAAAATGAAAAAACTGAGCGGTGCAAAAAGCTATGTTTGGTGAAGACTAGTCACAAGCTTACAATGCAAATGCAACGCATGTGGTTTGTTGATCGCTCCAAATTTTAGGCGGAATTTAATGTTAGTACTATGTGTGGTCACTTTAAAACATAACCATGTTGTGAAGCTCAATCAATTATAGACATATAAATTGACATGGCTAAATGTGTTCTCTTTATTTGAAGCTGTGACTGTATTGCATCTTTGGTGATAATAAAGTGGAGTACAAGAATTTTTTGGTCAGTTACTCTACTACTTTCATCCAATAAAAAATAATTTCAGCCCAATTACTCCAAAATATAATAAAAGTAGTGTAATATATTACTCTGCCGTAGAAAAAAATATTACTCTGTTTTATGTTAAAAGTAACATTTTACTAAATCAGAATAAAAATAAAGTGAAAAGAGTAGAAACCAAAGGGGTAGAACACAGGCGAAAAAAAATAGTAATAAATAATTAGATTTTGATAAAATACAAATTATATTTGTAATATTTTATTAAACACAAATTTGAAAAATAAACTGCATCCAATTTTTATATTCAAGAAATCATTTTATGAAAAATTAGAAACAAATATTTTTTTGACAAAATATTTTGAGGTGTATTGTCACATTCTAAAGGTTTGAAAAAGTTTTTTAGTATTTTAAGTTGCAGACTCTTATGAAAATGAAATTTAAAAATAAAAAGTACATTTTAATATTTAAAAAGCTGTTTTATCAGATGATTTTAGCATTAAATAATATTTGACAATATCTTTGGTAATATATTTAAACTTGACATATTTAAAATGGTTGTTATAAATTGTGTAGCACTCTGCTTGACTTGTTTTACATGTGAAGAAATAAAACCGCAATGTTGCATAAATTTGTGAAGAAGCTACGAGAAACTTTACTTTTAGATTGATCGGATTTGGTTAAACAAACTTAGCAAAATTCAAACTATTGAGAATCACACAACACAGCTCCAAAGAAAATGAACTCTAATAATATTAAACAGGAACACAGAGGATAATTTCCAAGTAAAATCATTCGTGGCTAGCTACAGACGCTCCCCTTGCTCACGAGCTATGGAAGCAGAGAGGATACCAAGGTCTCGATTGAGAACAGTTAACGCGGCTTCACACTCGGATACAATTCTATTTACTGAAGATGGCTCTCCTCCATCTACTGTTCCTGCTGATCCAATCGAAAGTGCTGCATGTGAGTCTCTTAGGTTCTTCAAGTTCCCTAGGAACTGTCACCAAACAACACACAAACATTGTTTTGCCAGAAGATAAAGTTTGAACTCAATTTTGGATGATATGATCCAAAATATCAAAGATAGAAGGAGACATTTACCTTGAGAAGCATATTATATGCCTCCAGTAAACGGTTTGCAGCAGGACCAAACCCATGAAGCTGAGGCACTTCCATCATGTGAGTCCATGGCCGTATTTCCTACAAGATCCATATGCATACAGATAATAAGTATATTTTCATATCTATTGTAAGCTGATCTAGGCTGATATGAAAACACAGTACCTTGGTGTAGATTGTGTTGAAAGCTCTAGCAGTTTCAAGAAACGATTTTAAACGAGCCCTTAGTTCAGATTCCACTTCTGCATATTCTTCGTCAGGGTTGTAGGCATGCTTTAAAAGAAGAAACCAATGAGCAATACACATGTTTAAACTCAATCACTCTGGATCTTATCTAAATATATATATTCAACTAAAAAAATTGTATATAGGTAAATAAAGTGCCGCAATTGAAAAAGAAAAGCAAAGTAAAAGAGTGTTGCCTCCTATTAACAAGTCAATACTTGATGATATTGATATCTTGGTTAGATCAAAACCAGAAGCTAAACTAATAACATTTTCAGGTAGTGATTATACTTTGGGTGAACTAATAGAAGATGTAATCACAGATGAAAATTTCGACTCTGATAAAACAACGTATTGGTCTAGTGAGTCACGCAGTTTATAGTAAAAACATAATATGGAGCAACCAAACACACACCTTTGCTGCCAAGTCATCTACTTTTTGCTGAAGGTTAGAGAGAATCTTGGCCTGTTCTGAGAGTTTTGTCTCCAGTTCTGAAACCTCTGGTCTGCATATAAGCTTTGATTATGTCACGTAATGTCACTACATCAGCTAAAATATGAAGCAAGAAGTTAAAGACTAAGGTTTTCACAGATACAATAGTGGTATAACTTAGAGCTGGGATTCAAACTGAAACCTCTGATAAGTCAAGGATGGTTTTAAAAACATAAGTTGAGAGAAAAGGATATAACCAATTAACGTCTGCAGAAAACTTTCATATGTTGGTTTGGAAAAGTGAGATTATATCTTGATTTTTTCTGAAGCAATCCATAACTCACAATTACTCATAACTACAAAATGTGATATAACTGGGAGATAACAGGAGGGGGGGGGGGAATTTTACAGTGGATATATAGACTGGATCTGCACATCAGCAGGGAACAGTTTGCATTCCTCAGAAAATATCAGAGTCTGTCTCTCTGCAATAGCATCTATGAGTTGAATATCTTTGGCAACTTGCTCATCAATACTGAAGAATAAAGAAAATTCATTGTTACTCTCTAACAAAGGAAGAAGCAAGAATCTTGACAACAATCAGGATTATGAAAGACTACAAAATTGCAATAAGACAAAGTATATGAACCAACCTCCATTCTGGATTATCTGAGAAGAGGCTTGCCTCCACTAAATCAACAATATTGCGAAGCATTTCCATTCTATCTTCATAGGTTCCATGTCCCTTTTAAACAATGATTCAAAAAGTTGAACTTTACGAAACAAAACAAAAGTTCAACAAGTTTAGATATAGAAAGATGCTTACTTGAATGGCTTCTATATCTACTGTTGGTGTGAACCCCAGAAACTTTGCAATCTCTGCCAAATCTGAAAACGAAAAAGTTCAATTAAACAATAATCACTCAAACAAACTCTTCCTAGGAGTACCAATAAGTCAATAGTTATTGGAAGCTCAAGCAACAAGATCAAAGGAAAGGCTTTACACTGGATACGAACAGTTTCCTCATCACGAACTCCAGCATCTCCTTGAAGATTTTGCTGTGAGAAAGGAGATTTATCACCTAATAACCTTCAACATAGCCAAAAAAAGAAGAATAAATTCAACCCCATAATAATCTCCATCAAAGAAACAAAAAGGAACAAATTTTCTGAGGCTAATCAAGAAACTTAAACAAGACTCAATTCTACACTGAACCCTCATCAAACACAGTGTCATCTTCTCCACTGTGAAAACCAAACTAACAAACGCAATTCGAAGTTCTGATCAGATACTCCAAAACCAAAATGTACGATGATGCGTAAAGTTGTGGAGAGGAAGAGGGGATTTTACTTGAAAAAGAGCCACTCGAGAAGAGCATAACGTTCCATCCCAGCGAATAGGAGAGACTGAGCAGGAGCATTTGCCCTAGCGTAACCAAGCTTCCCTAGCTTCTTCTGTATCTCTTCCATCTGCTTCGCCGCCATTTCACTCCCCCACCACTGATTCCCGCAACAACTGATTCGAATCTCGAGATCCGACACTAACCACGTGTCCTTGGTTCCTCTCCAAACAAAAAAAAAAACCTAATTTACCAAACTCCCATTATAAAGATGAAATCTTGGCCGTCAAATACAAAAACTTATTAGAGTAATAAAAAAAAAAAAGGTTTAAACTTTTTATATTAGGAGGAGACGCAAAGTCCAAGAACAGAGCTTTCAACGGATCTCTGGCGTTTAGTTTAGTTTTTAGTACAGAGCCAAAACAAAAAAAAGCTCCCTCTTTTATCTCCATCTCTCTGTTTCTGTGTTCGTCATTGCTGTTTGCTTAACCCCAATATGATCTCCTTGAACCTCTCACCTTCCCTTAACCCGGGTCTAACCCGTCCCCGCCAAAACCCTACCCGTCTCTCCTCTCTCCACTCCGCCGCCGATAAACCCTTCAACTTCAAATACCCACTAGGGCTCCCACAGATCCCCAGTCTCCAGATTCGCCAAAGTCCCTTCCTTTCAATCACCAAACGATCCAGATCCGTCGCCACCGCCGCCTCCGCCGCGAATCCAGACTCCGAGGAAGAAGCAGCAGCGGCGGCAGCCACTAAGAAGGCCAAGAATCTCCAGTTAGCGATAGTGTTCGGTCTCTGGTACTTCCAGAACATAGTCTTCAACATCTTCAACAAGAAGGCTCTCAACGTCTTCCCTTACCCTTGGCTCCTCGCTTCCTTCCAGCTCTTCGCTGGCTCCGTTTGGATGCTCATCTTATGGTCATTCAAACTCTACCCTTGCCCTAAAATCTCTAAACCCTTCATCGTTGCTCTCCTCGGACCTGCATTGTTCCACACTATTGGACACATCTCAGCTTGTGTCTCCTTCTCCAAAGTCGCGGTTTCTTTTACTCACGTGATTAAATCAGCTGAGCCTGTGTTCTCTGTGATTTTCTCGTCTTTCTTGGGAGACACGTATCCCTTAGCTGTTTGGTTGTCGATTTTACCTATTGTTATGGGTTGTTCTTTAGCTGCGGTTACTGAAGTGTCTTTCAACTTGGGTGGCTTATCTGGAGCTATGATTAGTAACGTTGGGTTTGTTTTGAGGAATATTTACTCTAAGAGGAGTTTGCAGAGCTTTAAAGAGATTGATGGGTTGAATCTTTACGGTTGTATTAGTATCCTCGCTTTGGTTTATCTGTTCCCTGTGGCGGTTTTCGTTGAAGGGGGACAATGGGTTCAGGGTTACCATAAGGCTATTGCTTCTGTTGGGAAACCCTCGACGTTTTACATTTGGGTTTTGCTTTCTGGTGTGTTTTACCATTTGTATAACCAGTCTTCTTACCAGGCGCTTGATGAGATTAGTCCTTTGACTTTCTCTGTTGGGAATACTATGAAGAGAGTGGTGGTGATTGTCTCCACTGTTTTGGTGTTTAGGAACCCTGTTAGGCCTCTCAATGCTCTTGGATCGGCTATCGCGATTTTCGGTACTTTCTTGTATTCTCAGGCCACGGCTAAGAAGAAGAAGATTGTTGCTGGAGATGATGATGATAAGAAGAACTAAGGGTTTTGAAGGCAACTTCAAGCGTTTGTTAAAAGGCTTTTGATTGTTCCTCGGTTTTGTTGTTTTCTTTGTTGTTTGCTTCATTTCTGTTAAGACTCTTTTAGTTGTTACTATGAGGTACTTGGCTCTGGTCTGATTCTATAAGAAGGGTTTTGAACTTTAAACTTAAGCAGAGATGAGATGAGTTAAACTTATTAAGCTTAAACCACTTTCTTCCTAACAGGCTAATACAATGCCTTGGGGTTCAATTCAAAAACTGTACACATAAGAAAGAAAAGAAAGAGAGTTCCCTTTGATCACCACCTTCTCCGGCTAGTCCTCCTGAAAGGTTTACAAGCCAAAATGCTAAGATCAACAGCAGCAGCAAGCGCCATGAAAATAGCTGCATCTTCCACACAAGTCACATGCCTCATAGCCAACTGAATAATCGGCTTACTGCTTTTCCCTTCCCCTTGCACTCTCGAGCTCATCACAAACCCGCCTCCAGATACACACTGTCCTAAATCCGAGTAGTCTCCACTACTCTGCGGGTCAGGCCTGACAACGTGCCAAGCACCAGGGTTGGACTTGGCCACCCAGTCACAGCCAGTGGATGGGACAAAAGGAGTTGTTATGAAAGCAGCAACAGCAGAGCCGGAGAGATCATGTATCTTCACTTTCCAGCCTTTTCTCTCACGTCTCTCGCTCCCAAGCTCGGTTCCATCCCCTGAACTTAACCAGTATCCGTTCAATGGATCCACCTGTGACACCCTGAAGAATCATAAGCAAGCTAATCAGTAAATAACTTTTTTAATGCTGGTTAGTTATGTTATTACAAACTATCAGTAAGTAACTAGTAGGATTATAATATGGCACCTGTCTCGGCTAAACTTGCAGCTGAAGATAGGTTGCTTAACCGAGCCACGAAGCTGAACTATCTGAGGACTCAAAGTAGTAACATCCGCGAACTGAAAAACATATCTAGGATCAGGATCAAGCTTCACTCTCAAATGAAGCTGTGCACCACTATCTCTCTTGTTCTTTCCAATACCTATCCAGCCACTGAATAGAATTACTGGTTTTGCCAAGGCTTTTCTTCGTATTGCTTATCTGGAAAAGCCAGCAATGAGGCCAACCCAATATCCAGTACCGAAGGCATCGTCTCGATGTAACACAAATTTGAACATAGAGGTTAGATGCAGATACCATGAGATGAAGAAAACGGCTTCATAGACATTCCAGATTTTTTCAAAAAGAGAGGAAATGGCGCCTAGACCAACGGCGATCCACCAAGTTCCAAGGGTACGCACAAGCCACGTAATGTTCGGATATAGTTGACGGAAGTTCTCTACAGCAGGGCCAACAAGATTGTCGTAGCACCTGAATGCTATAGGAAGCAGGTCCATCTAACAGCATTGTGCAGGGTTGGACAAAAAACCCGGATCTGAAGAACCCGAATCTGATCTGAAAAAGTAGTATTGAACCCGAACCGAAATTGAATCAATATCCGAATGGGTTCAACATTTTGGTATTTAAAGAACCGAGACCGAATCCGACCCGAACCGAAGTATATCGGGTATCCAAATATATCAGAAATAGATTTATATACCTATATATTAATTATTTTTAGATTTAATGTATATAAAAAACATTCAATATATATACAATACTTTGAAATTGTTCAAAATACTTGTAAAAATATGTAAATAGCCAGACATACATGTCTAAAATTGCTAAAGTACACTCAAAACATCAAAAATACTTTAAAAATTATTGATTCACAATCCAAATATTCAAATCAAACTACTTTATATGTTAATTTTAGGTTTTGACTTATGTTATTCAATTATTTTTATTATATTATTTTGTTTATATTTTTTAGAAATGTAAAGTATTTAATCAATTTTAAAATTTTTCGAATAATTTAAATGGATTATCCGAACCCACAAAGATCCAAACCGAACCCGAACCGGAATTTAGAAATATCCTAATGGGGCTAAAATTGTGAATCCGAAAACCCGAATAGATCCGAACCGAACCCGCATGGGTACCCGAACGCCCACCTCTAAGCATATGTAAGTGGATCAGTCGAACATGGACCCAAATATAAGAATAAAAAAATAAGGAAAAAATAAAGAAACAATAAGGAAAAATTAAAAACTTTTAAGAAATATATAGATAAATTATGATAATTTTTTTTTAAAAAATAGATATACTGCGAAATTATAACTTATAATTTTTAAAGAAACATCAAACTTAATTATTATAACTTAGTTTTTTGAGAAACATCAAACTTAGTTTATAATTTTTAAAGAAACATCAAACTTAGTTATTATAACTTAGTTTTTAACTTATAATTTTTAAAGAAACATCTAAAATTTGTTTGAGACGACCCTGATAAGAAGGGTCACGTATGGAAGGCACACAGCTAGCAAGTTGAAAAATGAGACTGGAGAGTGGCTGGAGTTGGCCACGAGTAGCATCACAGCAGAAAAGATTGTCACTACGAGAGATCAGAGGCAATGAAGAACTAGTGGGTTCAGTTGACCCCATTATTTTTTTTAATATATCATGCTCAACAAATAATTTTTTGATACATTTCACATTAATTTTCTATTTTTTATTATACTCTTTTCTGTTGCTTATACTATTTTACTAAACCAGAAATGATTATAATTCATTGATTCAATTCAATAAAAAATTTATGATTAATCTATGTTCATGATCTCTGAAGACCTTTAACAAATAATTATATATTTAGAAATAGAATAATTCTTAAAATCAATTAGAAAACTAATATATCAGTTTTTATGAATCTGTAAAGATAAATTTATCAACGGATGATAATTTTTCACACATGAATAAAGATCGTCAAAAATAGTGCAAAATCACATTTGTGATCAGTTTCTAAATTATTTTCTTAATCGTTTTATAGGAAAAACTATTTGAAATTGTAGTTAATGAAACCATGATAAATATTTTTTTTGCTAAATAATGAGATAAATAGTTTCAAACCGTAAAGAATCGTATAATATATTTATAGTTTTTTATGATTTATATATTATGTTTGGATCATAGAGTATATTCATAGTTTTATGATAGTTTATAAATTATGGTTTGAAAAAAAATTGACCCCAACACAAAAGGTTTCTGTCTCCGCCACTGCGAGAGATAGTATGTTTGTCATCATTTGGAGCGTTGCATTTACCACCGCTAGTTCAAAAGGGAAACAAATGAAGGATAGAAAAAGTTCCATCTTATCAAAGAGTAACTTAAGTTTTTGGTTCATCTTTGCGTTAAGAAAGGGAGAGAGATGAAGATATATTTTGTACAGAGACGCACTCTTTTTTGTTATAGAGTGAGCTAATGTAGAACACACTCTTGCCAAAGAAGAAGAAAGAGCACACTCTTGCCTATTTTAGCAGGAGAGAATCTTGGCATGTTCTAAGAGTTCTGAAACCTCTGGCCTGCATATTTATGTTACATAATGTCACTATATCAGCTAAAATATGACGTGAGAATCGAAGCAGTAAGGACTGAGGTTTGCACGTATAATAGTATGATAACTTAAAAACCTAGGACTCAAATTAAAACCTCTAAGACCAGATAGTCTAGAAGTATAAGTGAAGGATAGTTTTATAAACATTAATCCAAGAGAAAATAAATACAAACGTTCGGAAGCAAAATTTCATATGTTGGTTTGGAATAGTAAGTTTACTAGGTGTTTTATTCGTACTTGTGGGCCTAAATTTTTTTTTAATTTTTTATACATTTTTTTACTAATTGAGATTATAATGATAAAGTATTATTTGTGTTTATTTTTTTAACCAATAATATTTATATTGTCGTTCAAAGAATTTTACATATACTTTTTTTATAAATTATGTTCACTATTAAAAATAAATCTTAAAATCAAATAATATTTTTCAATTATATAAAATTAAGAAGTTTGGTTGATTAATATTTAGTGTTGTATTTTTTATTGCTTTATTCTTTTAACTTTTTATTAAAATATATTTTCAGATAACAACACAATATATATCGGAATTATCTTATTTAAGAACATATTATTTATATTTTGGATAATTTTTATGATTACTATTAATTTTAATTACTTATCTAATCAAAATAGTTTAAATTTGTTTTTCTGTTATATGTAATTTATATATTTATTCATTAAAGATATAAACGATATTAGCCACTCAAACTTTTAACATAGGAGCTCTGTTGCAAACAATCGATTCGCAAATAATAGTATAAATATCTTGTACTCCTCTGAAGCAAATCCATAATACCCAAGGCAAAATTAAAAAAAAAAAAAAAAAAACTTACCCTTAACAAGTAATAAAACTCTACTTTTGATATTTGAAACCAAAATGTTTAAAAAAGCACTAAAATCATTTTTTTTTTTTTGCAAAAGTACACAACCAAATAATAAAACAGCATTCCTTATCTTCTCTCTTCAATATATTTTCTGGTAACCATTTGTTGCCATTTCTATGTAAAAAAAAATTTGGGGGCGAATGTTTCGCTTTAACATGTCTCAGGGCCGGCGGCCCTTAACATGTCTCAGGGCCGGCCGTGCTAAGAAGAAGAAGGTTGATGCTGGTGATGGTGGTGATAAGAAGAACTAAGATGGCAACTCCAAGCTTTTAGTTAAAGCCTTTTGATTATTCCTTGGTTTTGTGTGTTTTGTTGATGTTTTTCATTTTCATTTCTGTTAAGACTCTTTTGGTTCTGGTCTGATTCTAAGATGAGTTAAAACTTATTAATCTTAAACCAGTTTCTTCTTCCTAATACAATGACTTGGGGAGTTGGGATTCAATTAAAAAACTGTACACATAAAGAAAAAGAAACAGAGAGTTCCCTTTGGTCACCATGAGTAATGGCGGAACCTTCTCCGGCTAGTCCTCCTGAAAGGTTTACAAGCCAGAATGCTAAGATCAACAGCAGCAGCAAGCGCCATGAAGATAGCTGCATCTTCCACACAAGTCACATGCCTCATAGCCAACTGCACAACTGGCTTACTGCTTTTCCCTTCCCCTTGCACTCTCGAGCTCATCACAAACCCGCCTCCAGACACACACTGTCCCAAACCCGAGTAGTCTCCGCTGCTCTGCGGGCTCGGGATCGGTGTAGCTGCAACCGTCAGCATCTGTTTATCCGTATCTATCAAAAACTCCCCTCCTTTCTCAGCGCTGATGAGTATCTCTGACATTAAAACATCTCCAACTTCTTGCCCGTTGGACAGGATATGGAACCTGCAGCATACAGAGTCTCTGATCCCGCGTTCCCGCCATGCTTCGAGCTTTCCCCAAGGCTGCCAGCTGTTTGGTCGGCACGGGTCGGGCCGGACCACGTGCCAAGCACCAGGGTTGGACTTGGCCACCCAATCACAGCCAGTGGATGGGACAAAAGGTGTTGTTATGAAAGCTGCAGCAACAGCAGAGCCGGAGAGATCATGTATCTTCACTTTCCAGCCTTTTCTCTCACGTCTCTCGCTCCCAAGCTCGGTTCCATCCCCTGAACTTGACCAGTATCCGTTCAACGGATCCACCTGTGACACCCTGAAGAATCAAAAGCAAGCTTAATCAATCAGTAACTAAGCCCGAAACCATAAGCCCGAAACCACAACATGTAATATTAGTTTCGTCTCAACGGTCATTTAATATAATATGTTACCTGTCTCGGCTAAACTTGCAGCTGAAGATAGGTTGCTTGACCGAGCCACGAAGCTGAACTATCTGAGGACTCAAAGTAGTTACATCCTCAAACTGAAAAACATACCTAGGATCAGGATCAAGCTTCACTCTCAGATGAAGTTGTGCACCACCATCTCTCTTGTTCTTTCCAATATTAATCCATCCATTAAACAGAATCACTGGCTTTCCTTCTCCCCATTCAGGACCTACCTCCAACTTAAACACCCCAATCTGCTGTCTTTTAGCACCAACTCCACAATGAGAAGAACTCTTCTTACCACAAAAAACAGAAACTTCCAAGTGAGCATTAGGGTTATAGAAGCATCCAGGGGTCAGGAGAGCTCTCAAATCAGACTCTTCGAGATAAAAGCTAGTGGAAACGCTGTGATGGTCAGGAGCTGCGTCTAAGGATGGCATCAACGGGATAGATGTTGTCTGAACAGGGAAGCCTCTGAGTTTTATCTCGCAAGAGCATTGGGAACAAGAGTTTGTCTTCTCATCAGAGGTTGAAGCAGAGGGTAAGAGATACTTGGGACTTCTTAAGGCAAGTGAGCTTACTGAGAGACGGATGAAAGCTTGGGGATCCATTTGAAAAGTCAGAGATGTTTCCCCATGGTGGTATGATTAATCAACCTGAGACAAAGCCAACACCATAGACAAAAGTGACTAAACCAAAGTTAGTTTTTCATACTAAACCAGATTTATCAGAAACTTTGAAAACTTTAGCTAACAGAATCAGATAGAGACAGGATTAAAAAGAGGTAAATTACTTGCACCAGAATCAAAGTTCTTTTTGTTCTTTTATCAGTTTGATTTGAGCTAAAAATCTACAAGAATTGACTAGTAACATTTCTAAACTCAAGCTACAGCTCTATGAGATTAAATTACTTGAGACAAAACAGCAAACACACAACGAACTTAGTTAAATTAACAAAACAAAACCAAAGCTGGTGTCCTGAGAGAAGAAGCCAAAAGAAATTGTAGGGCAAGTGAAAAGAGCTGAAATTGAATAAAAAGCTACAAACTTTATGGAATTTTTGATTCAAACCTGTATAAACCCGTAAGCATTATCTTCAAGAAACTTTGATAGATCCCAAGGAAAGCTAGGACCTTTCAAAATCCTTTTAAAAGGAAAATACTTCCTTTCTTTTTTAATTATCAATCTGTGAATAATGAAATGGTGGTAGAATGAAGAGAGACTTTAAAATTCGTAGGAAAAAAGGAGACTTTATATGATGATTACGATGAGATTTCGATTTTGGGTTTTTACAGAGCACAAATAAAGAGAGAAGCTTTTTTTTTTTTTCTCTTCTTTCTCTCTCGTTCTGTGTAAGTAAAAAAATATTCTGAGACCGGAGAAAAATGGTGATATTCGCTACGAAATTGACGGGGAGAATATAAACTCAATTTAAGTGTTTCTATTTTTGTTCCTTAATGCAATTTTACGTCACACGTACAACAATTATTTTGGCTTTTTCATATTGGTCCAAGCTTCATAATATATAGAGAAATGTGTTTTATGTCGACTGAGTTGTGCAATATAAATAATTTAGGCCTAATGAAGCTAATATACAAATTGTGGTAACACAATGTCATATAGATAATTTACCTTATAATTTAACATATATATAGAAGTTCTTCCATCAATATAATCATAAATATTTTCATCTTATTGATTAGAGATCACATGTTATTTTCTTTTTTGTAATTCAATATTTTTTTTTGGAACACAACAATATATATTTATATTAATGTATACTACATACAAGTTATGGTGAATAAAACTGTCCACTCAAATTCTATCACATCATTCCATTTTTTAATGTTATATATTTTTTCCTCTGTCAAAAATGTTTTGTATCTTGAAATATTTTTATACATTTTAGAAGATAATTTAGGGTTTTAACTAGTATATATGATAATCAATATATCAACCTAATATTTGTTGTGTAAGTTTTTTTGGGTTGCTAGTAAATAAAAGTATTTGTGATATAAGCTCAATATTTATACCTAGTTTTTAGCTTAATAAAGCCCCATCCTCTGAGCATATGGAGTTACGAGTAAGAATAGTAAAACTCTTAGATAAATTGGTTGTCCATTATTTTATCAGCATTAACATCACGCAGTCGAATTATTGAACTTAGAGGTAGGTTAATAGTGTTTGGTGGAAAACAAATACTACTAATAATAATGCAATGGAAGTCAATAACTAAATGATAAATACAATATAATAACAAAATACAATGTTATTTATTATTTTTAAAATATGGTATATACAAAAAAAAATAAAAAAATTAAGAATATAAATGAGAGAGGGATGGGTACGTGAATACAGCTGGAGCCATGTTTCTTCTCTTCTTTTTCATTCAATATTTACACACAAATACTAAGAAAATAACGAAAAGCAAATAAAAATCTAATCACTTTCAGACACATAAGCCTGACTTCATATCCCAACTGTCCACTTTATTTTATTAGATTGTTTAAGAATGCAACTTCTATTATTCCTCTCTATGGAATTACAGCTATTTGATGAAATAATGCAGTAGTAGCATAGAAGAGGTGGTCACCGAAATTTTTGTATATTATTTTGATGAGTGCTTAAGAAAATAATAGACTTAAGTACAACGAAATTAATAAATCTTGAAATATGTTATTGGTTAAGAAATCGTTAATTTTAAATAAAATCTTAAAAGTTTTAAATACTCTTCGTTACATAAGTGATATAAATGAAGATATGTATTAATTATATATCTAAATCACACATGCTTGTCGAAAAAAATAATCACATGCTTATTTATGTCTCGTACACTACCACCATAAATTGTTATCCTACTACAAATTACAAAACATGAACTAATGATTCACGAGGAAAAAATCGTATACTGAATATTAAAATGTATATATGAACTAAACATGAACTAACGTATATGACCATGACACGACGAAAAATTATATATTCACCATGTTTTAATGGTTTGGAAATGTTGGTAAGCTTGCATCCATTAAGATCGTGTGTTCATTTATTTATGGTTTGTGTTCATTTATTTGTGGTCTGTTGGGATTATATCAAGTTTTATAGTTTCAGGACATTTTAAAAACCAGTTTTCGCTGAACAGAAAAATTGAAATAAAAACCAAAGTAATTGATTAAAAAAAGAATGAGCCGCAAAGGAGGAAAGGGATAGAGATGGGTTTTCGAGGAGCTGACATCTTCGACATGTGCCTCTGCTCTTCCTGCCAATTACTGATCATCAGTCACACACTTCTTTTGCCATCTTTCTCTCTGAAAAATGTTAAATTAACAAAATCATGTCTAGATACTCTGGATTAATGCTGTCAAACATTTCTAGATTGTGTAGTTTCCAATCTTGATTCTCGTGTGCATGTGTGTTTCTGTTTCTAAATGCATGGATAATCGTAAACGAAAAGGTTTCAGATCGTCTTTATTTTTGCACCACTATTTTATTTTTATTTGATAACTTATTTTTAAAATTGGTTTACATATTGGTGGAAATATATAACTTTCGGTAAATTTTATAGTGGTGAAAAAGAAGATATATCCCAAGTCCCAACATATTAAAAAAGTTGATTTCGATAGAAGGATATCAACATTAAGCGTGCAAAATTGCAAAATTATCTTGGTTTCTTCTCTTTACCTATCAACCATTCATTTCGTGATTCTCCCTCTAATAGCATTTCATGCATTAAATCCTCTTCTTTTCTTTTTGCTTTATAGAGTTTTGTTTGCATCCACAGCTCGAGGACACTTGATTATGAAACTACACTTGTAAATTGTAATTAACACAATTTGTTCGTTTTGGTTCTCTTTGAGTGACCGCTCTTTAACGACTATGGAACTGACAAATATATTCGCTGATAGTTTGTTGTCTTTCCATTGATCTGGAATCCGGAAAGACTTCCAAAACTAGATCTTTCTTTTAAATGTTTTTGTTGGAATTTCTATATATCCTTTCTGTATTTCTCAAATATTCGTTCTTAACTTAGTTAATTCGTTCTAATAATTCTTTAAAAATCCGAAATTCTTAATGATCAAGAAGCTGTTAAGAAATACATAGATATCTAACAAGCATCCAAATAAGTTTAGATAAATGAACAAGGTCAAATTGTGGTTCAACCGTTCAACTAATCTTTTGTCATGTTCAACTTTTTATTCTATTTATATATAAAATGCTTGTTCTGTATAAATATATAATTAAAATAGGGATCCAACGCTAAGATATGTTATCATCACATGATAATTTCATTTATATTCAAACTGTAGGGGCCATATGAGTGAAAATTAATATGTACATCGATACCTCAGTCAACTAAACAACATATCTCTGGATTAACATAAACTAATTCAATTCAAAGTTTGTGTACCACCCTTTTCCTTTTGTTTTATCTCTAAAAGTCCTATGCATCTTATTATCATGACATATTATATAATCATCTCAAATATATCACAATGCATATAGGCAAACTATCGAGTTTAAAAAGAGTCTCGAGTCATTTGTAAAATTACAAAAAAAGAAGTGGCAGGTTGGAGAGATAATGTTCTCTTTTGCCCAACTTTTTTTTATACTCTTTTGGTTTAGGAATTTTTATCTTTCCACGTTATTATTTCCTAGGTTGGCAGCAAACTCAAAAGCATCGAGTAGTCTCTACCAATCCTAATCACATTTCATTTATGGGGTTTATATATACCTCAAACCTAACCGAGAAACAATTTACACACTAAACAAAAGTGGATAAGTATTAACGAACCCAATCTTAATCATACTTAACTCCAAAAGAAAAGGAGGATTAATACAGATTCTCCATGTACCAAACATTAAAAGCTATCGTTCGTTTTCAAACAAGTGGATCTTAGCATCCGACTACATGACAATGCAAAACCAAAAGAAAAACTTTCATAAAACCAAACCAAGAAAGATTAATTATGACTTACTAGCCACCATGGCTCACAATAACTATGTAACTTTTTTCAGAGACTTGTTATTTATTTTGTTACGTAATGATAATGTATAGTCCTCTGAATTGGATCATATCTTTTTTCAGGAAACAAATCACTTCCATTTCTTGAAGAATTTTCCCTTGTGCTTCCCAAATATGCCATGCTTCCAGCGTTTCCCGAATTTTCCGTGCTTGAACTTACCATGTTTGTAATACCCGTACCCATAGCCGTGACCGTGATGGTGGTGACCATAGTGTCCGTGGTGGTGAGAACCAACTGCTGCAGCTGCCATAGCTGCTCCACCCGCTATCATCGCTCCTATACCTCCATGGTGGTGTCCTGTGACAATAAGTTGGCTTTCCTCATCAAAATCATGTCTAAAGATCTATATGGTTCCAAATGTCATTATGTGCGTTTGCATTTATAATAAAAATGACTATAAAACATGGTTTACTTTTATGCTTTTAACATAGGAATTTTCTTCCAAGATGGTAAAGGTTGTATGATCATTTGACCAAAAAAACAACAACACTAAAACAAACGCAAACAAAGCAATTTGAAAACCTAAATGTGGTGACATATAAAGACCTATGGAAATGTTGTGACTGAAATTACCATAGTGATGAGATGGACCGGGATAACCGTGAGATGGATAACCGGGTGGAGGATAACCGGTTGTATGGTAACCACCGTGTGGAGGATAAGCAACTGGTGGTGGTGGTGGATATCCATACGGAGGAGGAGGAGGAGGGTATGCATAAGGAACTCCATAACCATGATGACCATGATTACTATAGCCATGATGACCGTGAGGTCGGTAGTGTCCATATCCTGCTAAGTGGTGGAATAATCCTTTGTCACTGTGATTACGTTTATCCTCCCCCATTTTTTTTCAAACTTCTATCTCAGAGTAATCAAAACACTGTAAAGAAAGAAAAAAAAAAACCTTGGCATTAGATTGTGAAAACAAATCGTTAGGCATGCATGTAACATGTTCATAAGTTAAAGAAAATGATTAGAGAATAGCAATAAACATGGACATAAGTTTAAGGATTCTCATATTCACAAGATTGAAAAAAAAATACTTAACACACAAACCTAAGAGTAAGAAAACAGAAACAAAATAAAGAGATGGAAGATGTGCGTACCAAGAACTAGAGAAAACGCATGAGATGCTGCTGATCAAGAACATGCCGTAGTTCCCACGCCACGCCTTTCCTTTTATTTATTTTCCACTAAATTCTTCCAAGATAATGTATATTAATTACACCATCCTCTAACTATATGCCTTTTTGTTGTTGTTTTGTCTGAACCAATTAAAAATATTGATAGGCTTACACATGAAGAAAGAAATAAAAATCAAAGAATATTAATGATAGGATCTGATTCTAGACTGTCTAGTCAAACTTCACATACATAATCCATCACATGTTGCTTATTCTATTGCCTCCAACAAAGATACCTTCTCTTAAACTAAAAATCTTTCAAGAATTTTGTACTTAAAGTTATCACAAAACTGAAATTTATGGGTTTTTCTGCAAATATCAAACTGCTCAAGAACATGTGAATTTTAAAGCTCCCAGCTTCCTCTTATTGGAGACTATCCTTTCTTCTGGTATAGTCTTCTGTAAATCCTTGCACCTTCGAGTTCAGCATGTATCTCTCGCTCAGTTCGTATACCCATAGGGTTTTCCCTTAACCAACCTTCCTCTGTGTCAACTGTGTCCACATGTTCAAGAGCCTTTGCTTCCTCGTCTAACTGATCTCTCATGTCTTGAGCTACGTCGAGCACATCTGACTGCACAAAGACCTGTTGCAATGTTTAGTTAATTAGTAGTCTAACCTATGAAATAAACCAGTAATGTTGGTAGCCACTGGCAGGTAAATGAAGCTTTTGAAAGTGCATACACTTCATAGAACTAAGCAAAGACTTTACCTTTCCACCGGGTTTTAGGTTTTGCAGAATGGAATCTACCAAAGGCTTTTGGACAACACGTCTCTTGTGATGCCGTTTCTTGAAATGTGGATCCGGACACTGCCTCCAAAACAAGAAGTTGGATCATCACATGATATGTACTATATTATAGGCTTTTAGATGTTGACAACTTTTCACACTTACCAAGATTGAGACAAACTCCAACGGTCCAGGATAGCTTGATATAAGCTGATCAAAGGAAACCATGGCATTTGCAAATATGAAGTGTCTGAAACACATCCACAAGAGATATATCTCAACGAAGTTAAAAATCAACAGAGTATTCAAAATGTTAAAGTTGGAATGCAGAGATTACACGTTAGAAAGTCCCAGCTCGTTCACCCAAAAGTTAGCACGCTTGACCAGCTGCAAAGAAAACCGAAAATACATTAAGCTAAAAGCAGATGAAACGGTCAAGTGAACTGGAAACTGTCAAAAGGAGCTCAAACAATACTTTCTGGCGTATCTCTAACCCCAAGTAGTTTCCTGACTCAGCATTCTTTTTGGCTAGCCACAGGAGGAATCTGCCACTACCTGTAATACAAGGCGGAGGGAAGAACATAAAATCAAATAGGAAAGCTTTGGTTTTAACAAATTAAACACCAAATGTCAAGCATGAAAGAGGCGTTACAACCAGAAACAACATAGAGGATAGAAATTTGAATCTCAAATGCCATGGAAACAGATGAAAGATTCCAACTTTGCTATCAAAAGTCTTCCTAAACTCAACTTAGAGAACATAATATACATAAGCATATATATCTAAAGACAGTCCCAAAAGTCTAAAGTAAGCTCACAAGTTACCACTTCCAATATCCACCATAAGTGGTAGCGATGGATCCTTATAAACTTCCTCCCAATCAGGAACTGGAGCTGGCGTCTATCAGATAAACAAACACTGTACATCAGTCACACTGTTTCACACAGCAAGACAGAAAGATCAAAAAGGCTGTCATAATAAACTTACAGAGAAAGAGGAACTGAGAGGGTTAACATGCTGTCTGATTCTTACATGACCCACTTCCTGCCCAAATAAAAAAAAAACAAAAAAAGAATAAAACTTTAAAGCAGAAGAGAAGACATAGAGAAACACAGATGATAAAAAGAAGGGTACCTCAGATATCTTATACTTGAGGTTTAGCTCTGCATACTCCAAGTCCACCACATCAGTGCTTCTCACTTCCTTTAAATCTTGACAAGTTGAAGTCGATGATGCTCTGAAGCTGCTAGTATAGTAGCGAGTGATTTTGTGTCTGCTCGTGATGATAAACGGAGATGAAGCCAATGAGAACACACTCTTCGCCACAGAAGAAGAGCACGCTTGATATAAAGAACCCATTTTTCTTGTCTCAGTTAGATTCGAAGATAACATAAAAATGTTTTCTTTGTCAGTGTTCTTCTTCTGCCTGCGTCTTAAACCCCCAATGAGAAAAAGAGAAAGCTGCTTTCTCAATCTACAAACCTTTCAAGAGTTTTGTACTTAAATTGATAAATATAGAAATTAACGGGCCGTTTCTGTAATTATATCAAAATGCTTAAGCCTTTGGACTTTGTAGGTTCTATATACGTGCTTGGACCGGACCGAACCGAACCGAACCGAACCAAAAATTTCAGTTCAACTAGGAGTTTGGTTCAGTCTGGTAGTTTTTTCATAAAAGTTCGATTTTCGGTTTGGTCTTCGGTTTCTATGAAAAGCAAAAAAATTATAACCACACCATACCAAAACCCAAACCGAGTTAACTAAACTTTAAACCGAACTAGCCAAAATAATCAAACTAACCGAATCTAATTGAACTTATCAGAACTTTTGTATCACCCTGCTCCAAAGTCTGGTTTTGTCATTTCCATGTCTAATCTTTGTGGTGATGCATCCAAAACTTGTCTTGCTTGTTCATGGTTCTCTAATGACTAAGAGGACATTCACAATCCAGGTTTGGAGTTATTGGTTTGAAAGTTACACTAGAGTGAAAGTTAATTTATATGGTTCATGAATTTAATCTTTGAACAAGCAATTTTAACATATAAATCTCCACCAAAGTAAAAAGCAAATAAAATCTGAAACCTCTCAGGAATACAACTTTGCCACTACATCAACTCTCTACACTAGACAAAACTTAACATCTTTCTCTCTACCTACAAGTGCTGTGTGTACAAACAAATTCTTATCTTTCAGGATTGTACTTGAGATGTTGCTCGTAGAACTCAATCAGCTGGCATCAAGAAAACACAAGAGCTTTTAGAATCTTCCTAATGAGTAAAATGCAGAATAAAAGTATTATCTTACCAGAAGAGGATTGTGAGCCTTGAGAAACCTGTTGTCTACCATCACTTCCATCCCATCAGACCTATCAGTAGTAGTAGCCAGAGAAGTTACAAAAGAGTTTGAAATTCAAATTGTGAAGATTGAGATGACAAACCTCAGAGCCAAAAAGGTCACCAACACATCTTGTACATTGTTTGTTACAGATAAAGAGAACTTCACAGGCTTAAGTATCTTCGTGATGTCTAACTCCTCCACCTTGCTTTTCTGAGAGAGATTGTTATTCTCCAACACACCAGGAGGATACTCATTCCCTATCCTCGCCACTCTACCAAAAGAGTCTAACGTACCCAACTCTTGTGTCTCATTCTGATCTGTATTAGCTGTTGTGTTGTTGTTGTTGTTACTTGTGGAAGCATCTTGTTTGAATCTTTTCACAGAACCAGACTTCCTCCTCTTAGCACCAATGAACTGACTGTTCTCACTACGATAAACCTTGAGAAGACCATTTGGTCTTACATTATCACCTTCACCTTGTGAACACCCCGCACCGTTACTGTTAATGACTGGTCCCCTCAGCTCGCTAAGCGTTGGATCATAATCTTTCTCCTCTCCAACCATACCAACACTCCTGCTGTTACCTTCAACTTGGTTGGCTGCATAAGCAGTTTCCCCAGAGAGATCAAGTGGACCACCACGAATATTAGGAAGGCTAGAGTTGTTGTTAAGAGATGTAAAAGAGTCTGATCTCTCAGAAGCATCATGTGATGTGTTAGATGTTAAACGTTGCTGCTTCTTCTTCAACTGAGAATTACTAGAACCTCCATGTTTACGTTTCCTTCCAGGCTTCCTTCCAGGTTTCACTGGCTTCAAACTTTTTGAAACACAAAGAAAGCAATTACATTAGATCCATGAAACGCAACTAATCAAAAGAAGATATGCATTATTACCTTCCTTCAAATGCATCTATAACATCAGCAATAGACTGGAGATTCTCTTTAGGCTCCCATGTGTTAGCAGTTTCTGGCCATCCACGCCTTATACACAACCATAAAAACTTATGTCAATGAAATTTAATCAAAGAAACTGAGTATATGATTTGAAGAAACTCACCATTTAATTAGATACTGAACCTTCCCCTATAAAAAAACAGAATCAATCAAATCAGATAAGAAGAAGATATCAAAACATTAAAAGCTGAGCATTGAATAATCAGATTCTGCTAAGTTAATTAGGATTCTTAACAATTCAATAAAAAGCAGACAACTTTCTTACAGACCAGACCAAATGTGTTGAAAGAAACGAAAAAAAGGAGCTTACTTTACGAACTCTCTTACGACGAATAGCTTCGATTTCGAAAAACCCTTCATCAAGTTTTGGCCTTTCCTCTTTCCCTTTTCCTTCTCTTCCATCTTCTTCATCCTCTTCGTCTTCTTCTTCGTCTTCTTCTTCTTCCTCTTCCTCATCCTCCGTACGCCTACTATCATCACCCATCTCACGAAGAATCGACTCTCCTCCACCTCCTCCGTGGTCACTTCCAAACCCACCGTCTCCTCCGACTGTTTCCACCGCTGTCTCCGGCTCACCGGCGTCGTTAAGCATCTGGGTTTTCTTCTTAACACTTGCTGGACCTTTCATTATCTGAGTATTCGAGCTAATCGCGTTCGTTATCGTCTTCTTCTGGGAGATCAACGAAGTTGTGGAGGAAGGAGTCGGAGGAGGGGAAAGATTGAAACTTTCCCAATTTTTTTTGAGGTTTTTATTTTATTTTATTTTTGGAGGAGGAAGAAGACCAGACCTGTGTGTGAGACCTGAAGGAAGACCAGCTTTCACCTTTTTATTTGTCCTTTTTTTTATTTTTGGTTTTATCTCAATGGGAATAACAGGAAATTAAAGAGTTAATTGTAACAACTTATACAGATTTAATAAATACTGTTCAGTTGAAATTTTGTTTTCATTAATGACATGATGATGATGTTAATCTAGACAGTATGTGAAAGGGAAAAAAAACTTAGTTAGAAAATTAAAACAAAAATATACAAGGGAATTAAATTATTTTCTCACAAATAATAATGAACTAGGATAAGACCTGCGCCTTGCGCAGGGTGAATATATCTAATTAAAATATAAAATTTTAGTATTGACAAATTTAAAATTTACATATGATTTTTTTTGTATGTATTTGAAATTTCAGAATTTTGAAATTTTTATATAATTATCTATACGTAGGATCATAAACAATTTTAGTTAGAAATGTAGATCAAATCTTAGAATTTAATGGATCTGATTTCATATATCTTTTTCACTTTTCAGTGTTCGAGTGATGGAAAATAAATGGAGTGTCACTGGGATTGATTGGTAGAGTATTAGCAAGTTCCCAAATGTTTTTTAAGAAGCAATTGGTAAAATATTTGCATTTAAAATATATAAAGTTTCAAAACTAATTTAATATAATTTATTTATCTGTCTAATAATATTAGAAAATTATATTTTTTACAAATTATTATTTTTAAAAATAATTTATAAAAAAATTATATTAAATTTTAAATTATTTTCAAAAACAATATTTTAAGTTTTTCAAATACAAATAAACAATTTAAAACTAATTATGGTCATGATTTAACATAACCATAATGATTTAAAAAATTAAAAAAATTAAAAGTTAACAAATTAAAAATTAACTCAGTTTTATATCATGATTTAACAATTTAAAAATTAATTATGGGTATGAGAAGTTTACGTTCACGTGTCAGTCCTATTTATCTTCCATTTTTCTCTTCCTATGTTTTTTTTATATTTTGTTTATTACTGGATATAAATATTTATTTTTAATTTTATTCTCATTTCGTTTGTTTTAGAAAATACTTAAGATTTAAAATAATTAAAGAGATACATACTTAGGTTAAGATCTGCACTTTATGCATAATAAGTATTTTATATTTATTATTTATTTATATCTTTCTGCATATTATAAATAATAAAATAAAAAATATATATTAAATAACTAAGAAGTCAGTTACTATTATGTAATAAATTGGCGTATGCATATAAATTTAACTATTACTCTTGTTTATTCACAATTAGGGTAAATAAATCAAAATAATCAATTTTATATATTGTATATGATATATAATTAAATTTAAATGATATAAACATAGTAATATTACACACTTTTAATATGGATATTTATTAAATGAGGTTTCTACTCATATGATTTTATGATTATTTGCATATTTGTGTAACAAAACTTTACACCAACGAATTTTTTTTTAATTTTGAGATGTTTATTAGTTTCAATAATTTATAATCATTTTAGAAAAACAATGACATATTTCAAAATTAAAATATTAACTTTTAAATATATGTTCAAGGCAAATATCAAAATATAAATATGTATTTTCATACGATGTATAGTTTAATTAAAATGATATTAACTATATATAACCTAAAATTATTTCTTCATATGGTCTTATAATCATTATATTTTAATATAGAAAAAAATAAAACCTTGATCTTAAAAGTTTATGTGGAACTTTTAACAGTTTTAGTAATTTATACTCGTTTTGAAAAAATTGAAATACAACATACACAAAAAAAAATCTAGATTTTTATTATATGATAAATGTAATTGTGTAATTTATTTTAATAATAAAGAAATAAACAAAATGAAAAAAAAATATACAGATTGTTATCAAATCTTTATTTTTAAAAATCATTAATTGTCAAATATATATTTTGATCACATTAGGTAATTCCGTAGGTTTTATTTAAGGAAAGCATGCAAAACAATAAATATTTGATATATGCGACCAACTATAGCATACGGAATAATATATTGCTAGAGAATTTAATTTTTAAACTATACATTATATCACATGCTCTAGAATCCTTAGGATTTGAAATAGAAGCCAAATAGCTATGCCACGTAGGATTGGAGTTATTTTTAATTCTTACAAACTTAAGGTTACAACTTTTTAAATGATTCTCAAATAATATATAGGGGATTTTTTCTATAGCAAAACAGAAACTAAGGCCATCAAAAAGAAATACATTTAGATAGTCAATAAACAAAATTAGTAAATAATGAAAGTTACAGAAATCTATATATAATAGCAAACTTTCTATAACATTATTTATAAGAAAATAAAAATTGAATCCAATGGTTATAATTTACTTGATTTTAAGATCTAATGGACACAAAACACTCATTGCAGTGAGTATTGATGTCAATATTTTCTTGACAACTCCTCTTTAAAAAGATACTAGATTTTGACCCGCGCTTGAAAAGCGCGGAAATTTTTTATGATTAAAAATTTATATAATTAGGTTTTATCTTAATTTCAAGAATGTTTTGGTATAAAATGAGTTTACCAGAATTTGTGCTGATAGTTGTTTTTCATTAGGTTTTAGTTTCAGTTTTTATTTATAGATTTTGTTTTAAATTTTGGTTTTTGGTTTTTAGTTTTTAAGTCTATTTTTGTTTTTCAGCTTTTGGTTTGGTTTATTAATTTTTAGACCCGCTGAGTTAGTTTGAACTGATATTACCAACAAACAAATCTCAATTAATCGAACATGTAATTTAAAACTGAAAAGATGACAAAATAATTTTCTAAAAATTTTAAAATTGTTTATTTTGTAAATTAAAAAAGCAAAAATATAACCTGCGTTTTCAGCTTTTGGTTTTGGATTTTAGTTTTTAGATTTGGTGTTTGGTTTTGCTTTACATTTTTTTTAAATCTGTAAATTATTTAAGAAAAATAAAACAATAAATTATTTAAAAGTTACCATTAAAATTTATCAAGATAGAGTGATTGTTATTTAAAATAAAAAATATTAACATGTTTTAAAGTACATGATTTAAATAAGTGACTAATAATAGATAATTTTGTTTTGTTGAAAAGATTAAATATTTTTGGGCTAAAAAATATTAACATGTTTTAAAGTACATGATTTAAATAAGTGATTAATAATAGATAATTTTGTTTGTTGAAAATATTAAATATTTTCGGGCCTGAAAATAGTAACTGATTTTTGATCCATTAAGGTGGAAAGTTTATTTAATGTATTTTGGAGTTTTTATTTAATACTAAGCTCAAAAACCAAACAATTAAATGTCATAAAAACAAAAGTAAGCCCAAAACTCTATTCCATAAATAACCGCCGGTTTAATTTAAGTAATGCGGTTCAATTAACTATATAACTTGTATTATTTGTAACACTCTAGAAAAAGTCCAAATTTAAATGACAATTTGTATCAGTAGATAAAAAGAATAACTCTATTTTAATAGAATAGATGTATTTCAAAGTACAATTCTTTTTAAAAACCATAATGATACATTTTCATCATTAAACAATTATTTTTTATCTTAAACAATTATTTCTTTTAAAACAACATATATCTTTTAATTAAAGAGGTACAATCAGATGTTTCTAATTGTTATATTTTTTCATCTAATGGTTCAAAACATGTGTATGACATAAAATAATTTTGCTCTTAGCCGTTATTTTTTGAAACAATATATCTTTTTAAATCAAAAAGTCCTACTTTTTCATATTTAAAGAGTTACAATCTGATGGTTTTAATTGTTTTGTTTTTCATTTAACAGTCCTAAAAAATGTTTTTTAAACATAAAATAGTTTTGTCGTGACCAATTATTTTTTGAAATACTCTTTAATAGAAAGAATAATACTTTTTCATAATACATATATTTAATTTTTCTTTTGAAGAGTTTCAATCTGGTGGTCTTAATTGTTATCTTTTTCATATAATGGTACTAAATTTTTTTTTTGCTAAACATCTTTCTTCGCAACTCTTCTTTGAAAAGATTATTTCTCAAACAAAACATACCTCTTGACTATTCATCAATATACATTTTAAATAACAAGTTATTTGTTTAGAACAAGTAGTAAAAGTCAATCATTTGGTAGCAATGGATGGCATCAAGGGATGCTATCAAAGGGTGCCATCTTAAGAGTGTGCTGGTGTAATCATATCGTGATCCAAGGGATGCGAGTGCATCGTGATCCAAGAAATGCGAATGCATCGTAATCCAAGAGGTACGAACGTGTCGTGACCCAAGAGGTAAAAATATGTAGTGATCCAAGAGGTATGAATGTGTTGTGTCCTAAGAGGTGCAAACGTGTCGGAACTGAAAAGGTGCGAACATGTCGGGACCGAAATGGTGCAAACATGTCGGGACCGAAAGAGTGCAAACGTGTCGGGACCGAAAGAGTGTAAATGTGTCGGAACCGAAAGGGTGCAAACATGTCGGGACCGAAAAGGTGCAAACGGTTCGGAACCGAAAATGTGCAAACGGTTCGGAACCGAAAGGGTGCGAACATGTCGGGGCCGAAAGGGTGCGAACGTATCGGGACCAAAAGGGTGCGAATGTGTCGGGACCAAAAGGTTGCAAAGGTGTTGGGACCGAAAGGCTGTCGGGACCAAAAGAGTGCGAACGTGTCGGGACCAAAAGGGTGCGAACGTGTCAGGATCGAAAGGGTGCAAACGTATCGAGACCGAAAGGTTGCGAACATGTCGGGACCGAAAGGGTGCAAATGTGTCGGGACCGAAAAGGTGCGAACATGTCGGGACTGAAAAGGTGGGAATGTGTTAGGACCGAATGGGTGCGAACGGTTCGGGACCGAAAGGGTGCGAACAATTCAGGAACGAAAAGGTACGAATGTATCATCACCGAAAAATGTGTGAATGTAACATCAGCAAATGGGTGTGAATGTAATGTCACCAAAAGAGTGCAAACATAATGTTACCGAAAAGGTGCAAATGTAACGTCACCAAAAAGATGCGAATGTAACGTCTCTGAAAGGGTGGGAACATAATATTACCGAAAGGGTGCGAACGTAACGTTATTGAAAGGGTGCAAACGTAACGTTATTGAAAGGGTGCAAACGTAACGTTAATTTATATGTAATAACAATCATATTTCATCACTCTTTGAAATATGTTGATATGGTTATGGATATGGATATAAAAAAAGCGGGAAACAAACTTACCAGTCAAAATTATCCACAAGTTTGTTTAATTTTTTTTTTCTACCCTACACAGTCGACATAAAATATTATTTAATTATTACCTTGCTATAGGGGCAATAAACGAAAATAAGAAGTATATTATCAGACACACAAAGGTATCAATGAATCATTGGTAAATCATTTTAATGTTTTGAATTTTACGAGAATTAATAATCATTTTCATTTATTGGTAAATAAATAAGGAATAATGGTCGAAAGTAATAATTTACAAAAAAAAACAACTAATGTGTTGCGGTGATTGTAATGTGTTAATATGACTTGCCGAAAGTACCGGAAAAGATCGATTAACCCAACGTCCATTATTTTCTATTTGTTGAAAACAAGGACGTATCAAATTACCCAAGAATCGTGTGCCACCTATAGTATTAAGAAATCTATATGTGATCCTTCATTTAAGAGCAATATTAGAATGTTTAATTTTTTATTGTTTATGTGTTCTATGGTGCTGACATAGATTGTTCAATACTTAATTCTGGTGGTCCTTTTTGCTTTAAGGTTCATGGTGAAATTATCACAGTATTGGATCACTTTTACATGTGGATAGAGAAAATGCCAAATTTTTACAGTTATATATATTTGACACATCTAATGAAATAAAAAAAAACAGACTTTCAATCATGAATCGAGAAGGAAAAGAATCGTAGATACACAGATATTATCATCATTAATAAAAATGCTTGACGAAAATAATGTACTAGAAAAATATTTAAAAAACCTAGAGATAAATATAAAAGTGGTGAATAATGCATAAATGAAAATTTATATGGTAGGATGTGATAAAAGGAAAAGACAATATGAATTGCCATTTACTAATGAAATAGCTGGCTTCATAGTTGGTGATTTGCTACCACCATGGGCGAAAGAGATGTTTTAGTTCAACATAAAACACAAAACTTGCAAAGAATTTTGGCTATTCATCCTCTTTATATGTCTTTACAGTATCCCTTGTTATTTCCATATGGAGAAATTGGGTTTTATGATGGAATATTATATGTCCAAAAATCACGCTCAATTCAAAATATAGGTTATCTTAAAATGACAGAATACTATATGTATCGTATGCAAAGTAGGAATAAGAAAGCATCAACTATCACTCGTAGCCCAGATTCTTTCACCAATATGTAGTAGATGCATTTACTTCTATTGAAGCAAGTCGGCTCACATTTATTAAACTTAATCAAAAAGCAATAAGGGCTGATGTTTATAATAATATAAAAGACGCTTTATCAAAAGACGATCATGACTCCAAAAGCCTCGGAAAAAGAACCGTATTGCCTTCATCAATTACCGGTAGTCCAAGATATATGACTGAAAAATATTAAGATGCAATGGCCCTTTCTCGTTGTTATGAAAATCCTGATTTGTTCAATATTATGATTGATAATCCCAAATTGAGTGAAAAGATGAATACTTAAAAATATCTGGTGATAGTGTATCTAATGACAGGCCTGATATTAACTCAAGAGTGTTTCATTTGAAGTTTGACCAATTAATGGTTTTGATTAAAAAAAATCTTTCTTTGGACCAATCAATGGAGGTATGTACATAATTATATTTCAGTTTATTTTTTTCTTACTTCTTAATTTATTTAAATTTTAAATTAATTTATATAAATAGTATTCAATTATACAGTTGGTTATACAATATAATTTCAAAAACGAGAACTTCCACATGCATATTCTCATTTGGTTAAAATTTAGGCGAGAAAGAGCATGTTCTAATGACATTAATAAATTTGTATCAGCTGAATTGCCAGATAGAATTACTGACCGTGAAGGTTATAAATTAGTGAGCAACATATGATGCATAGACCATATATAATATATAAACCAAATAATTCTTGTATGCAAAATGGGATCTGCACCAAAAAATATCCTCAGCAATTTTGCCTTTCTTCATGCCTTGATGACAATGGATACATTATTTATAAACATAATGATATTTTGATCATTTTGTTATTTGTTATGAAAGTTGATATCAAACTTGATAATAAATATGTTGTTCCTCATAATTTAGATTGATTAAAATAGTTTTAAGCTCATACAAATGTTGAATTCTGCAAAGTAAAACTAGCGCTATCAAATATATTTTCAAATATGTAACCAAATGTGTTGATAAGACGATAATTGTTTTGGGAAATAAATCCAATAACACTGTAGAAAATTCTGAGTATGAAGTATGATGATAATTAAATTGAAAATTATCTTGATTGTTGATAAGTTTTCGCTTGCCGATCAATGTGGCGGATTTTTAAATTTGAGATACATCATCAACATCCACCTGTCCAAAGATTAAGCATTCATTTTCCAGGCTAACAACCAGATTTTTTTAATGGTTCCTCTACCTTCTCTTACACGATTTTAAACAAAAAAAAACAACTTTGAAATGGAAGGAAAAATACCCTTTTCATACAAATTTTTTGAAAACATCAAAATGAAACATGGAGAAAAAAATTTAGAACGAGTAATTCGCTTATAGGAAATAAGGAATCCTAAAAATGGTAATGAAATTATAAGTTTTAATTTCTTACTTCTGGATGAGAACGTAATAATTTTACTTTTTCCCTGGTAATAAATTTAGTATTAAAAACACAATAAATTAACAATATAGGAATCAACCATTATGAGATCAATTTATGTTCGTCACATTCATCAATTTTCCCTGAAGTTTAGAAGGTAAAATTTATTTCTTCAATAATTTTGAAATATGGAAGACATGTAACCAGTATAAAATTTCAGACCATTCTTTTATATACGGTTGAATGCAAATCCATCAATAACGCCGGTATTAGAAGAAACTGTACAAATAAATTGCGAGAAATTCAGATTCTGTGATTATGATCAACTTATGAAAATTGCAGAGAATAATTTATTTTATAATAGTAATTATATAATACACATACCCAAAAGCTAGAAACATATAAATTGTATGCTTATATATAAATTCATATATCCAGATATTGTTTGTGTAATTGTTGAAGAAAAGATACATATAGATGATAGGTAGTAGAAAAAAAAATAAACCTTAACCTACAATTAAAAGGGTTAGTAACCATAATTTTATTATATTTTTTAAACAACCAATTACCACATCCAAATTATATAGTTGCTATAAATGTTTGGCATTGCACATAGAATTAAAATTTATATTAACATGGACATTTATTTCAAAAAAAAATTATAGTCACATTTTTTTAAAATAACTAAATTATTACAATAATAACTATATAACAGGGAAAGCAAAAGATGTATTACTATATGGGACAATATGGTAGATATGTACCAAAAACAGATGAAAATAGAGAAACATATGGTGTTACTCTAATAATAAAAAGTCTGAATCCCAAAACATATTCAGGTTTATATAAAAAAACATATTTCATATTAATAAATTTTAACAATAAAAAAAAAATTAACAACATGAATTATATGTTACCTTTATTTAAAGAAGTCCGCTTCAAAAAATATCAAAATGATCCATTAAGTACTATTCATTCTTTCTCAAAATATTAGTTTTAATTAAATTTATATATATCATTATAGTATACAATTTTGGTTAATTGTGGTCGATAAAGAACACATCAAATACACGTGAAGGGCGAAAGCAATATTTAAGAAAAGTAAGTGATGACATTGTCAAAATTATAGAAATTATAGATTTTGTTGCCAAAGATTTTTTTGAGGTAAAAGAACTCAATTCTTTTTAAAAAATTAGTTAATTAATAATTATACACAATCTAAACTCATTGTGAAATTTTGATCATTAGGAAAAAGAGTTTATCATTGAATGAAAAGTTACTGAAATTAGTTCAAGAAATGGATGAAATTACATATCATGTAATCATTGCGCTAAAATACTTCTGAAAAAGGATGTAAACTTATTTGCAAAAATTGCACCAAACCAGATATTGTTGGCATATTACGATAACATAAAAAAACAATTTTTTGTAGTTTTATTACCAACATATTATTAATACCAAACACATTAAATTATGTATAAACTTGAGATTTTTGTCGAATATATCTCGGATTCACTTTTATTAACCACATTCAACAAAGACAAGATCCGTATTTTGGGTAAATCAGCAACATGTTTAATTCAATTTCGCGTAAGTATAATATTTATAATAATTATTAAACTATGGTGTATAATCAGAAATTAATATTTAAAATTACTATATGCAGAAACATTTATATAATGATTCATGTGAAAATGCAATTATCTCATACATTTCAGAAAATCTTATCGGGAAATTTTTTAAATTCATGTTAAGGTCATATCCTTCAATTATCAGTCAAGTTCAGCTCGATCAACGGTTACAAGTAACACATGCATTCAATTATTAATGAAGAGGTACAATATATTTGGAATTTAATTTTTTGTCAATACAAATCAGAAAAATTATAAAAAAAATTGACAAACTTACATTTCATTTTAACATCCTATTATAATCTATATTATAATAGTTCACTTCTAAGGCTTCTAAAGCTGTCCACATCAGCAAATTTGTGGGTTCCGCAAGTTTAAATTTTAAAAGGTTAAAGTGTTTTTAAAATGACTATGAACAATAAATACACTTTAGCAAAGTGGTATAAGGTATCTAATTAGTCCACAAGCATGTGGGTTCAAATCATGCAGCTGTTATGTATTTTAGTTTTTTTCGTTTGGATTATTATCATATGGGCTTTTTAGTTTTAATGTGTTTTTACCTCTAGACTTATTGTTTAAAGCCCAAAATAGTAAAAAAAAAATCCTAAAGTTTGACGAACTCAAACCCCAAAACAATTAAAATTGATCAAAAAACAAACAGCCCAAAAAATAAAAATAAAAATAAAAAACGAGTCCCACGCGGCACTATCATATCCTAATATATATTTTATGTTAGAACATATTTCCTAATATATATTTTCAAAAAATTATGTATGTGAAATAAAATAAAAACAACAAAATTTAAGTATTTTTTGTTATTTATAAAATAACTATGTAATTTCTCTTCAATTTTTAATAGGTACTATATTATAATAGTTCACTTCTAAGACTCCTAAAGCTGTCCACATCAGCAAGTCTGTGGATCCTGCAAGTTTAAATTTTAAAAGCTTATAGTTTATTTAAAATGACTATGAACAATGAATACACTTTAGCAAAGTGGTATAAGGCATCTAATTAAGTCCACAAGCAAGTGGGTTCAAATCACGCAGCTGTTATTTATTTTAGTTTTTTTCGTTTGGATTATTATCATATGTTTTTTTTTTGTTTTAATGTTTGTATGTTTTTTTACCTCTAGACTTATTGTTTGAAGCCCAAAATAGTAAAAACAAATCCTAAAGTTTGACGAACTCAAACCCAAAAACAATTAAAAATGGATCAAAAATGAACAGCCCAAAAAACAAAAAAAACAAAACGAGTCACACGCGGCACTATCATGTCCTAATATATATTTTATGTTAGAACATATTTCCTAATATATATTTTCAAAAAAATGATGTATGTGAAATAAAATAAAAACAACAAGATTTAAGTATTTTTTGTTATTTATAAAATATCTATGTAATTTCTCTTCAATTTTTAATAGTAACTATAATTTCATTTTTAACAGACTCCGGCGAATGGATTTCCACAGTCGATGACGCCGTAAATAAAAATACCACATTATTCATGAACAAAATTCAAACTTACAAAAAAAAAACATATCCAAACCTATCTATTGAAACCCAAACAACAAATACTGGCTTAAATTAAAGTTATTTTCAAATTGATAAATCGTTTAGTACAAATATAAATACTATAAATAAATAATTATATCAAGTTTTGATCTCCGACAAAAAAAACTATTTCCAACATAAAAAAAAAACAAGATAGACACCTATTTTTATACACTAGAAACTATATTCTAATTTTTGTTATCCCTATAAACCTTACTTCGCATATAGATAACATTTAACACATTATATATACAATATTTTCACTTTACACTTTTGCTACATTCTTTCCATTTCATCATTATTTGATATTATTAGAATACACTAAACCAACAACCGAAAAAAACACAAGTAAACATCAATAATCTCGACTCCGCGCTTGTGCGGGGGGTATGCAACTAGTAAATAAAATTGTTGACAGTGAGGACAGACTAGAAAAACCAATGCTTCTAAAGAAAATAAAACAAATAAAGGAAAAATATCAAATACATCGAAAGATTTTTTTTAAAAAAAAGTGAAACTGACAATCTAAATGAATGGCAGAAGCAATTGAAAAAAGTCAAACGAACACAAAAAATGAAAAAAAATTGAAGACAATTATGTTATTTAATATTGCTATGCTAAACGCATAACATCTAAATTTACACATTTTTAAACACAGATTATACTTTCACTCTTTTGTTATATAAGATTACTTTTTAAATTTTTATCTATATATAAAATAATTAATTTATTAAATGATTCAAAATGATTGATCAACAAATATAAATTATATAAAGATAATTTTAAAATAAAATAAAAAATTAAACATTCTTCCTAGTATAAATAATTACAGAATTGCAAAAACGAAAATTTTGACCATCACGTTTGAGTTTTCCATGCAACGTCTATCTAGCTCATGATACACCGTACAATAAAAGTCGTTACTGATACACTCATCTTCACATATTTAAAAGTGTTTATAAGCCTCTGTAGCGTCTACTCACGACATTACATGGTTCTGTCATTACAATGCAATGTTTTTCTCAAGTTCCAAATTGTTTTCACGACATTTACACGGTTACCATTTTGTACATAAACAATTTCGTCGATCAAAATATGGAATGGAACAATATCTTCTTTC
Source organism: Eruca vesicaria subsp. sativa (assembly GCA_932364175.1). Classification (NCBI taxonomy): domain Eukaryota; kingdom Viridiplantae; phylum Streptophyta; class Magnoliopsida; order Brassicales; family Brassicaceae; genus Eruca; species Eruca vesicaria. Next base: position 177,466 of record CAKOAT010501821.1, read on the forward strand.
ACTTTATATAAAAAATATTTGTAATTCTCATAACTATTATGCATATACTACATTTTAAAACATTGAAGTTGATTGTAGGTAATAATCTATAACTGCATCGATAAGAGATTTTCTAATGGGACGTTGAAGTCGTATTAGTCCGAAAGAAAAAAAAAAGTATTAGTCCGAAAGTTATGTAGCCACTAGCCAAGTAGCCATCATGATTCAGAATTGGATTAATCATTGTAAATGTTTAGATTTACTGACGCTTAAAAATACAACGCCTTTACGAATACAACTAAGACATTTACTTTGAAGTATGTGTTCCAAGCTGCCATTCATGGATTGTGGTTGAAGAGAAACAATCAAGACATGGTGAGACACTAATACCATCGAGTAGGATGATCAAAATGGTGGATAGATTGGTTCGAAACAGGTTCTTTTTTCTTCAAAGGGCAGGAGATAACAGGATGGAAGGGGGATTGCAATTCTGGTTCTTGACAAGATCAGGATTTGGAGTGTAGAAAATGAAAATGTAGTTTCCCGAATTTCATTAGAAGCATAGATTCTAAAAACATTTTGATAAAAGATGCATTGTAAAATGTCCAACGGAGTTTTCTTTGAATAAGAATTTAATATTCATTAAAAAAGATACAACGCCTTATAAATATTGGTATACAAAGAAATATCATATAACTTTGTTTTAATATGTATATATTTTTAACTGGTTTAATATGTATATTACACGGGAAGAGACAACAAATAAAACACACTGCATACAAAATCTATGGGTGGTATTGGAGGATGCTGCCATTGCTTTCATTATCTTTATTTTCATGATTTATAGTTTTGTATCTCTCTTATATATACAAAGATAATTAACAACCATATGTGATAAGGATATTGGATTGTTGTCAGTGTATTCGACGATCAGGCTAGAGATTTGCTATTTTCAATTGAGACAGATAGCTCAGTTTGCATTAACAAACGATGGAGATTCTTGATGTTTAGCTTGATATTTTGCCTCAACTTACTGTGAGCTAACAATTATATTTTTGTCTTTGTGATTTGCAAAATGTGCAAATTTTACATTAATATACGAGTTTCTTATCAACTTAATGGTATTGTTTTTTGTAAAATTTTGAAATATAGAAGTACTCAAACAATTCAATTTTTTTTCCACAACCAAAATGCATTTTCAATCAAGACTCAAAGTGTATTAAAAGCAGACAAATAAAAAGATAGCTAAAATCTGAATAACAACCATTTTTGAGAAACCGAGTAAAAAAAGGAAGATAAACCTTATTAACCTTCTTTTCAAAGTTATGAGAGTTGCACTAACCTAATAATGCAATCTCAAGAAAGGTACTTCGTTTTCTTAAGCGAATGCAAAAACAAAGAATATTGTAAAAACTTCTTTAATGATTTCAATATAGATAAAACATGTATGTGTAATCACTTCCTCTCTTCATCTACTGAAGGCAACTTTAGAGTCCAGGTGTTCATACGCTCCTTAGTCTTCTTTACCTGTAATTAGATCAAATTCAATTTTTAATATACAGAGTTTGTGTTCAAAATTCGAATTAATTAAAGAGTAAAAAACCAAAGTAAATTACCTCCAATTCCCAATCAGTTTTGTAAATAACATAAGACAATATCAACGTTTGCATACCAACTCCAGCCAACATTCCTGACCACAGTCCCTGTAATTAAACTCATACAATATCGGTTAAGTAGGAATATCATTAGTTTTATTATTATGATAATAAACTTAAGGATACTACTGTAAGAGTTACGTACCTTAACACCAAAATGGCAAATATTAATAAGGATGAACCCAAAGGGTATACCAATTCCATAATAAGTTGCTAAGTTCACAATTGCCACCATATTCTGCATCCCTGCTCCAATAGCCACTCCTGTTTACATTAAAAAGTAATTTATATTTTTCGCTAGAAATATATTTAACGCTTTATGTTATACTATAATGAAAGTGGTTGATTATATACTAACCAGAGAGAATGGGCTGGACGATGTTTAAGAGTATGGATATGCAAAGGTCGATGGAGAGATCAGCGACTGCGTCTGAAACTTGTTGGCTATTCGAGAACAAATACGAAATCTGACCGCCAAGCGCTAGGCAAAGAGCAGAACATGTCACACCAACCACCGCTGATATCACAAGCACCACTTTTATCGAGAACCTTACTGCGTCTGCATCTCCTCTTCCTAATTCGTTTGCTACTCGTACACTACATTTTTATAATTCATAGATTATAGCTGGATCAACATATAATATAGCTAGCATAAAACAAAGAATATCTACATATATCTAATAGAAACTATTTTAAATGAGTATAGATATAGTTTACATACCATGCTGCACCCAATAAGCCTAAGCTTATGTTCATCTCCCAAGAGTATATATATTGGCTGCAAAATGGAATTTAGGATATAGTTTTTAAATGTTATAATAACATTACATAAATAGTTTCTTGCATGAGAATTTTTAAGTCATACCATATAGAAAATGCAGAAATTGCAATATTTGCATCCGCTGTATATCCAGACATTAAGACTATGATGCTCAGATACCAATACTCCAAGCTGTTCAAAGAAAAAATTAAAAAAAAAAAACATCAAACACAATAAAGAATCATTATTAGAACAGAACGGTCTGCGATTAGTTATATTACCAAAGCATGAATCCAGAGGAAATGGATAACTTGAGCATTGGAAAGAGATCAACAAAAGCAGCAGAGCTAAAACCGGTCCAAGTATGCGGGCACCACCCTCCAAACACGTACACAAACTCGCATATCACCAATGACCACGAGCTTATATTAAGTCCTAGAAGCGCACCATGGATGCCCATCCCCATCACACTCACGCACCACCACGTGGCCACAATGTCCACAGCCAAGGATACGGTCGAGAGAACGCCTATGATGGCATTCTTCATCTGTGCTTGGAGATACATTTGCATAGTCATAGTGAATACGATGCTGTATAGATAAGGAATCACCCAAGGGTAGATCTCGTCTACGGTCCTAGTGATCTCAACGTTTTGGCCTATTAACCGAAGAATTGGACCCGCGAAGACTACGAACGGGACAAAGAGACTGGCTGTCAAGGTGTCTATAATCCAAGAACGTTGTAGATATATCCCCATCATGTGGTATTGTTGTGCTCCGTATGCTTGTCCACACAGCGTCTCCGTGGCACTTGACATACCGGCCTGTAACAAAATAACATTATTCATTCAATCATACAATCTTGGTTCCATCATAAAATAGATATTTAATTAAACCACCACGTTTTAGTTTAGTGTTTTCACAAAGGTAAATATTTTTTTTTAATTCTGTCTTTTGCATGTTTCCGGTTACAATTACTTTTATAATGAGGAATGTTTAAAAATCTAATATTCTAACATATACCTATACTAGAAATGTCGATATGTCGACACCTGGATTCAAACCAATCATGGATCCTAAGGTGCTTACCATAACACCATAGATAAAACGAATGAAAGTGCTTTGCATGAGAGCATAGGCAGCAAGGCCCGTTTCACTGGAGTGGCCAATGAAGGCTTGAGCCACGACTATGCAACCAAACGACATCACTCTGAACAAAGTCGATGGTACAGCTATTCTCCACATCTTTCCTACTTCATTCCAAATCTTCTTTCTCAGGTAGAGACTCTCTCTTCTCTGTTCTGTTTCTGACCCATTTAGCAGCCTCTCTTCCATCTCTCCACCACCACTACTCATTTTCCCCCTGTTTAATTTCTATAAACAAAAATAAAATATAACTGATTTCTTATATAAACATGTCACAGAGATAAATTAAGCTTCAAACAAAATTTCATCCTGGTTTTGGGAATTTTTGTTTAACACAGCTATGCAGACACGACAGGCGATTAGAGAACTAGTAAGTAGATCTAGTTCTTTTTTTCAAAAAAAAGAAAAGTATATCTAATTCTCCAAAAATAAAATTCATTTGTTGATATAGAATTTTCTTCCCCATATTCATCATTAAATATATTTTATATATGTGCATATACATGTATACACATATTTGCTGTATATTCTACAAGATTTTAAAAGGTATTAAGTGATTTACTTACCTCTCCAACTTGGGTTTAGTAGAAAGAGCCGGAGAAACCAAGAACAACAACAACAGCAGCGAGTATTTATAATCAAAGAAAACAAAGAAGAAGAAGAAGAAGAGAGGCAAGAGGAAGTTAAGTGTTATCTTCTTCTTCTCTCCCTCTCTCTCTCTCTCTCTCTCTCTCTCTCTCTCTCACTCTGGGAAACTGTTGTGAGACTAAAACTAAAATGCTTAGCTACATATATAGTGAGAGACAGAGAATGAGAGAAAAGGGAGAGTATAAATATACAGACACTAAAAATGCATGTCCTCTGATGTGAAAACGTTATAAAACGGAAAGAGTGTCGTTTTGTGCCAGAACAACAATAATGTGAAGTTTCGGAAACCAAGTGCTGGTTCTAAATTTCGTTGATTTTTTTTTCTGTGGTCTGTTAATGTTAAACTATTAAAACTAATATAATTTATTTTGTTTATCGCGATAGTTAGAGCATCCGCAACAAGGAATCCTTAGGGGAAATCCTTAGGAAAAAAGAAAAAAGGGTATTTCAGATTATATAAGGATATTTCGGATTATTTCTTTAAAATAAAAAAATATGACCAATCGTGGACCGACACGTGGACAGTGGAGCCCATGAATAGTGTAAGGATTCATCCGAATCAATCATTACATAAGGATTTTATTCTTAAAATCCGTAACTATTCATGGGACCCATTAATTATAAAATTAATATTTCCTTAAGGATTTTCTCTAAGGACCCCTTGTTGCGGGTGGTCTTACATTTCATTAATGACAATATAACATACATTGTTATCTCAACTACTAATATTCAACATTTAAGTTTCAAAAAAAACTACTACTATTCAATATAAATGATATTTGCAACTAACTCTTCTCAATTGATAAAGATAGTGTCTACACTAACAGAATGGTCAGTTTTCACTATGCATATGGAAGAGTTTCTACAGTGTAAGCATTTCTTCCCCAAGGGCAAAGAATAGAATGGGTGGCAAGCTAGCACGCATGTTAGAGACCTGTCATTCCTTATGGTTTATGTCAATTTGGTTCCACCTCTTTGGCTATCGGACTTGAGTTCATTTTAGTCAGATTGACTTTTTGTTGAAAAACAAAAAAAACATAAATGGTTATATTTTTGGGGGGAATTTTCATATTTACCACATTATTGGTATCAATACTCAAGAGGTAAAAGATTATAATACCCTTGATTAATATATAATAAATAATTATTTAAATAAATAAATAAAAAAGTTATAGTTTTCGAATTACATGTTTTCAAATTTGAACTTTTTTGAATTTTTTCGATTTTTAAATTTTTCTTTTTGAGAGTCAAATGTTTTTTTTGAAACTATTTTTATAAATTTTTAATTTTTTCAAAAAAATATTTATTTATATATTTATTAGAATCTTAAATTCCATATTCCAAAATTTAACTCCCACCTCTTAACTCTAAATCATATATCTAATTTAATTTTAATATTATAAATGTCATTTTACCTCTTTAAAACTGGAGATAAAAATAGTTATAGAAAACATGGAAAATAGTATTAGGATGTAGTATTTTAAACAATTTCCCTATTTTCTTGAACATTTTCAAAATAAGTGGCTATATAACGCTATGTTCTAATGGACAATTTTACTCTTAACTTACATACTTTAAAGTAAAAACTCTGCTCTATCCAGACTTTTATTAATCTACATTATTCATGTTCTTTGACATTCAAAATCTATTAATATTAAGAATAGTTATCCGAATGAATTTTTGTTTTGCTGTTGATTTCCAAATATCAAACATCGTTAAAAAGAAAACACACACACACACACATATATATATATTTATATTTATATATATATATCAATACAATTAAAATAGAAGTATTATTTATCTATTCACAATCTATGTTGGGCCAATTCAATTATCTAATTTTTGTTATTTTGAATTAAATAAATTTAGTTATTGTTAAATATACACACAATCTTTTCAAAATAAGATGTTAAAATATATTATTAAGTATATTTTCTAATATTATATTTTAAGAATATCTTTTAATTTAAAATACAGATATTTCTTATTTTAAAATTTGTTTTAAAATTTATTTCAAAAAAAGTTCTTAATTATTATGAAATTTTATTACAAATGAATATAGATTCATTTTGATTATATAATAAGAAATAACATTTCTATAATACATATAATTCATATTTAAATTATATTGTTACCATAAATAATATATATATATATAATAACTTAATCTATTTACTAATTGTTTTATAAATTATAAATTATAAGAATTACATATACATAGTAATTTATATTCGTATAGTTTACAACATACTTCAATTTAGTAATGCTAACTATTAAAAAAAGATAATTAAAAAATGAATAATTTAATAATTTAATTTAATACCTAAATTATAATATTAAATATAATTTATTTTTTAATTTTATAAATATAATACTAAATTTAGTTGACATTAATATTATTTGACTATATGGTATATTGAGTTATATATTAGGATTTACAATTACAGTTTCTTGCAGTTTATTTCATAAAAATATAAATATTTATCATGTATGAGACGGATTGAACGTCATATAATTAATTTATATTTTAATAGGTATTTAAAATATTATAATAAATAAATTTTGACAAATATAACAAAAAAAAAATAAATTCATATTATAAGTACATATCATGATAGGATATATAACACATCGGTTTTGGATATAATTTGTATAATATCCTAAAACCCATAAAATAATCATATATCTTTTGAATTCGAGATATATTAGTTCGGTTCAGATATATGCGAAGTTAAATCCAAAATTTAAATCAAAACATAAGATGTTAGTACTTATTTATACAAAACTGGATGTTAAAGATATTTATTGAAAATTTAAATATTTATTTTTAGATAGTATTTCAAAATAAATACAGAATTGAATATTTTAGTTACATGTTTATGTTTCAATTAATTATATTTGTGATTAATTTGAACACTCGAATCGGTTTTCAGATTTTTTTTTTGTCTTTCCGATTCAGTTAATAACATTTCGAGATTAGATATGTTTTGTACCACCATACAAAATTTATTTTGATATTTCTTATATTTTAGACTGGATATAGATCAAGTTTTTTAGTTTGGGTTCGATTAAGACTTCAGATTACGAATTTTATATTCAAACCTACAATAAATAAAAATAAGATACGATTATATAACTTTTTTATCTTCTTTCAAAACGGGACCAAAATCTAACATATTAAAATCACTGATATAAAAAAAAAAAAAAAATCACTGATATATGACGTAGACTCCGAAATGTAGAGCCAATCACGCTTGGAGGTGTGATCCACGTGCCGAAAGAAACATCAACTCCATGCACCCCCGAAATCAAAGTTTGGACTTCTGGAGTAAAATCTGCATATCTCCCTCTCTCTTTCTCGTCAAATAAAATGGCCAATTGTGAAACAAATAGATGCATTTGCTTTAGGTTAGATCAATCATGGCATAGAGAAACGACAATAGAGGGGATGCCTTTATGTAAAAGTGCTTTTACTGACTTTAAGAACATCTTCAATCTATATAAGAACATCACTATTGCAAGTTTGAAGTTCTTATCAAAATATAAAAAGTTGTTTATTAATTTTTAACTAAGCCACTACTTTAAAAAGAGTTTTTTAAACTTTTTAGTTAAAAGTTAAAAAATAATTTTTTATGTTATCCTAAAAACCCGATCCTAATAAACCTACAATAATAATGCTCTAATACTGTTTTAATGTCAAAATTTCACTATTTTAGTGTAATTTCAAGTTTCAACACTAAAAAAAAGTTTTTCTCTAACTACAACACCAAATTTAACACTAAAAGCTATTTTATAATATTATATATATATATATATATTATTATTTATTTAATTACACATTTTATTAATAAAATAAATGAATAGTATTTTAGTGTAGGGAATAGTGTCACACCAAATTTAATGTGTAATGCTAAAATAGTGTAAATTTTAGTATTAGATTGAAAAAAGTTTTTGTATCAAAATCATACGAAAATAAAGTTTAGTGTTGGGCTAGAAATGGTCAAAATGTTTAAACAATTAAAAAGATATTTTTTAAATTTCCATGATTGTTCCATTTTTGGTATTACCTTTTTCTTAAACACTGAATTTTTCTTAAAAACTACGTCAGCAAAGAAGCTAAACCCTAGAAGAGCTACGTCCCGTTCCATAAGAAGCGCAGCTAATATTCCCTTGGTTTCGTGTCATTTGTTTCAATTCCATGATTAAACAAACTATGTCCCGTTTAGCACACAGTAAGAGACACATTTGATGACTCCAGACTCCAGAGTAAAGGGGGACCCGTATAGCTACATGTTATGAATATAAGTCGTGACAATTCATCCCTGGCAATGTGTCCACGATTCAATTGGATACGTTCCATCTGTTTTGTTTTTATTCTACTCCTACTAATCCTTGCATTAACTTTTTAAGAACAATAAAGACGACTTATAATTATGATGTATTCATCAGCTATCCAGTACGATTTGATTTCTCTTAATTTCTCACTTATGACTCATCCAACCAACTTCTGGCCAGAGTTTTATGACTTGCATTTCTCGGTTGTCAAGTATTAAATTGTAGCGTGCAGCGACGTATGGTTAGTTTTTATTTGTTGAAATTTTACTGTTTTAGCTAAGTTTATAACTTGCTATCCAATGTTATTGTTTTTCATGTTTCATTTGCGCAAGACATCTATGAATACGATGAGTGTTTTTCAGTCAAAATTAAATCAAATTGATGATGACGTTAAACAGAGATGACGTTTTTCTCAATAGAAACCCCGGTTAAAGTCGATATGGAAAGTATCGATTGCTCCGTTAAATTTTCCTATCTCTATCGTTCAAATCTCTTTTTTTCACTTTTTATAAAACAATCTTCCTGCTCCAAAATATATTTATTTCATGAATTTAAATGACTTACCTAACGACTGACAAGATGACGATGCCTTTTAAGTTGATATCCGAAAGAGTAGCGACTTTTCCTTCATGTTTTTTTTTTATAATATATTTATCCTGCATACATATTATATGATTTATGCAAGATAAATCATATCAAGTACAACTGCGGACATCTTGAAACAAAACTATTACGAAAACAAATAATATCAATTCAGCTAGACAATTTATAAAAAAAAAAATCAATGTTTAGATGGATCTCAACCTAGAAATTATAAGTTTAAAATGATTTATGACAGACTATCTATTTCAAGAATATTGTTTTAAGGTTTTGATTTTTATGATTTTCCAATGAAATTATTATTTTGGCTTTTTGATATAGCTAAAAATTAAAGTTACGTAGTTATTATTAATTTGTTACAAAATTAAAGTTATTATAGTATATCTAAATAGATGCATATTACTATGCTTACAAAAAATTATAATATTTCCTCCGCTTTTTATTATTTGGTGTTTTAAATTTATGCACATAAATTAACAAAACATCACTGATTATCCATCTAACCATAGTGTTACCAATAGAAATGTAGAATATAATATATAGTATATCAATTTAATAAATTTTATATTAAAATTTGAAAATATCATGTATAATTTGAAACAAAAGAGGGTGTAGTATTTAGAGGTAATTCTACTAGAATTTATCTCTATTTTCTATAGCATTATTATATTTTTTTACTTTATATGTAGGAGAGTGTTATATTAGAAGAATACATTGAAATAAATAAATTCCACCTATATTATATAAGTATTTTATTATAAATAACAAAATACACCGGAAATGATCTCAAAAAAATAAGAACTAAAATTTTTGAGGTAGATTTTTGCCCCATGCAGAGATGAACTCTTTTAATTCCATATGGGTTCTTACTAAATAGAATAGGTTTAGTCGTTTTGACCCATGTGCGAACGATTTATCTGACATGTAACCCCCAAAGAAAAATAAGAGATCAATCTGTCATATGGTGTGGACGATAGAATAGAAGAGCGTCGAGGACTGGTAGTAGATGATGTCTACTGCCTGGTATTATTAGTATTTATTAGTTTCATTTATTGTTATTTATTATGATAATTATATATTTCTGCTCGTGTCAATAAAAATGGCCGGACCGAGTAGGTAGTTCCATTGAAGAAATGGGAGACCATATTAGCTACGTAGACAACTTCTTGAGCACATCTTCATATATCCGTGTCAGCACATTTTTGTTTGGTATTGCAAATAAATATTTGCATCTTTAAACGTGATTGCGATCAATATTTTATTTTTGTCTTTGTATAATGATATATTTTTGACAAAGTTTGTATAATGATATTAAATAAGCAATTTGGTTATCTTATTAGTTTTAACGTGTAGTGTCACTACAAGAAAACTCGTCTATTACTAGGGCAGGTTTTCCTCGTTAGTTCCTAGTAAATGGCCTTTTACTAGGAACTTACGAGGAAACGCGTTTCGTCGAAACACGTTCATCGTAAAGCCTTTTTCCTCGTAAAGTCGTAGTAACCATTTTCCTCGTAATTTCCTAGTAACCATTTTCCTCGTAATTTCCTAGTAACCACTTTCCTCGTAATTTCCTAGTAACCACTTTCCTCGTAATTTCCTAGTAATGCTTTACTAGGAATTTACTTTGAAATATTTTTCCCTACTAAAAAAAATAATTAAAATAAATATAAATAATATATTTAAAAAAATTAAAGAATCCAAAT
>CAKOAT010501821.1:189086-204135 GCA_932364175.1 Eruca vesicaria subsp. sativa
TATGCCCGCGTTTTTTTCCTCGTAAAGTCCTAGTAATGTTACTACGACTTTACGAGGAAATTGTTTTCTCGTAAGTATACGAGAACCTTACGAGGAAACATGGTTTCCTCGTAAACTCGAAGTAAACTCGTAGTAATTTTACGAGGAATTATTTTCCTAGTAAAGTTTCCTAGTAAATGCTTAGTTTTCTTGTAGTGTGTGACCAAATATAACCTCAATAACAAAAAAAAGAAAAATCAAATATAAATCACTGAACATTGTAAACCTGATAACCGATTTTGTTACAATCAAAACAATATTCGTCAACCCACAATGTTAAGTTTACAGTCTATAAAAAAGGTTCACCATCTGTGGTTGATCTCAATTTCAATACAGCACAAAATTATTATTTCACGTGACTGGTGCAAAAATTGAATGAGCACTCTGTTAACTTAAAATATAATGGATTTTAGGGTTTTCACATTTACTTTTAATAATGCTTAGTCATAGATACATCATTACTATAATATTTTTTTTATCAAATCAGTACAGTTACTTGTTAAAGCAGCACAGCAACTAAATAAACTCATTTAATTATTCAATTTATATCTTGAAATTTAGAACAGAAGGTACTTTCAAGTTGTTAATTCGTTAAGATTTGATTTTACAGACTTCTGAAGATTCAATAATATGGTATCTATTATAATATAATTTTTGCTTACTATAATTGAATTTACATTATAACAAATTCTTGATTTCTTATCTGTATTGGTTTATTCGTATCAACAAAAAAAATATTCGTAGTCTGAAAATAGAAAGATGGGAGTCTGAAAAGTAAAATAATTGAAAGATCTAGTGGGCAGACTTTAATCGAGGATGTCCGCTATTAGTCTATTACCATTGAAACCGAAAAAGTGCATTACTGAAAGTTTCCTTTAATTTTATACTTGAAAGAGTATTAGCCACAAGCAATATGTTGGTCATGAACATTATCGTATATAAAAAAACATAAAAATATTATTATAGAGTGTTCTTCTCTGAAAATTTAATCTTGTTTCTTTTTCTCCTTAATTGTTGTGGTGCAATTGGGTATATAATTATTTATGAATGAATATGAAGTATAGCTGCAGGACCATTTTGCGTAGCCACTAAGACCACCTCCATTGGGGGTTCTTCCCTTTGAGTTCCTAAAATATGCATTATGTATGTATATATGTATGTATATATTATATAGGTATAAATATTTGTGGGGTCCATAATTTTTGTAGAACCCCATAGATAAAGGTTCTTAAAATAGGATTTTGGAACCTTTGGCTATGGGGTTCCACAAAAACTATGAACCCCATAAATACTTATACTTATATAATATATACATACATATATACATATATAGAACATATTTTAGGAACTCCAAAGGGAGGAACCCCCAATGGAGATGCTCTAACAACAGTCCTTCGTGCATATGATAATGTTTTAGTTGGGTGTATATAAGACATATAATTAATTATATAGAGTATAGGTGTCGTAGGACCAATAAGCAGTGAAAAGATAGTATGCATGAATCATGATATGAAAGCGATGTCTTTTGCATGAATCATGATTAATCAATGGTGTGTTGATAAATAACTAACCACGATTAAGTATCATAAAATGATATTAAGAAAAATCAAAAGCTACTTAACTCTACCTCACTGATGTACGCATACAAATGGTTGGGATACGTTATATACAGAATAATAGTACACATAATACATGAACGTATTTCCTCTGTTTCACAATGTTACATGTTTTAGAAAAAAACTTGATTTCAAAAAGATTATTTTTTTACATTTTTAAAGTATATTTTATCAAGTAATAATTATCAATTACAATTTCCAAAAAACTCAATTGCAATTATTGGATTCTCATTGGTTTAGATTTATAGGAGAATGATAATCACAAAAACTATATATTTATTATGTTTTTTATTAATATGTGTAAAAAATCTAAAATATGCAACAAATTGAAAAAAGAGAGTATATAATATACATAAATGCTTTGTGTTTTGATAAAATAATATGCAGAATTGTGTACAATATTAGAAAGATGCAAATCCGTACTGAATTTAAGCGAATTAATATCAACTTAAAATATTATCACAGATATAAGAATTGTTTACTCTAAAAAAACATAAGAACTGTATTTCTGTTGAGAAGATCAGATGATTTTTTCCGTCTATGCTATATAATTTTTTTTTCTTTTCTTAGACTAAGATTAACCCGAAGTTCTTAGGATAGAATTCTTAGCGGAAGTTAATAAACTGTTTTTTAACTTTTAACCAAAAAAACTAAGAATCGGTTCTTAAAGTCCTTATTTAAAAATCGGTTCTTAACTTTTTAATTAAAAATTAAAAATCAGTTTCTTAATTTCTACTAAAAACTCTATCCTAAGAATCCAGGGATAATCATACTCTTAATATCATAAATCTATAAGTGTGAACAAAGTTATCAATCAGTATAGATGTTCCACAGACATATATGTTTGATCACTATATTAGACTTACAAATGATTTTTAACATCTTATCCGCAATTGCAAGTCTTGCATCCATTATGTTAATATACATAAATATTTTGTGTTTTGATAAAATAATATACAGAATTGTGTACATTATAATAAAGATGCTAATCCGTTCTGAATTTAAGTTAATTAATATTATTTAAAATATTATCACAAACATAAGAATTGTTTATTCTAAAAAAACATAAGAATTGTATTTATGTTGAGAAAATCAGTTGAATTTTTCTGTGATACTACAGAATTATGTTTTTTTTTTCTTAGTACCAGATCTATAAGAGTCGACAAAGTCAGTACAGGTGTTTCACAAACATATATGTTTAATTTTTTTTACGTACAGTATATGTTTAATCTCAACATTAGACATACAAATGATTTTTAACATCATATCTGCAATTGCCAAGTCTTGCATCCTATACATTAAGGTAATGAATGGCGACCGTTTGAGTGAGGAATTGAAAAGCGTATTTACAAAACCACAGTTATGTTACTATAATTATAATTATCTTTTTGAGTTGTGCGGTTTCCTAAATGCTTATGTGTCGCCATTCACAAATTCAATTGAATAACACAGTTTAGAAGGAAAAACAAAAAGCAACAACACACTGTTTTTTTTCTATACATGCAATTCTTTTGAAAAACACACTACGTATCTCAGCAGCTAAATAACAGTGGTTTTACATAAACCGAACTTAACAATGTAAAATGATTTTAATAATATTTGTTTCTTCTAAATTCAGTACTAGTGTTTATTCACATACAAAAATAATTAATTTTACTAGAAAGAATGCATAAGGTATAATCATTTTCAAACACATAGTTAAATTGAATATATATAACAGAGCTCGACATTCGGATTGACTCCTTTGAATCCAAAGAGAAAATTTTGCTTCGAATTCGAGTTAGTTTTTTTTTTTGAATTAAGGTTAGTTAACTCTATAATTAAAATACTTATATAGTATTTGGGTACATACATAGCTTCCGGATCATATTCATGTATTTAGGATCCAAAAAGATTATACATGACGAGACAGGCTTGGTTAATTGTTGGTAAAAAGGTACTGACAAAGATAAATGTATGACCGTAAATCATTTAATTGATCAACAGTGTCTTGGGACCTAGTAGGCTAGTATCTTGAAATAGACATTTTTAGTAAAAACGTTTACCACTTTTTAGGAAAAGTGTTTACCAGTTTTTAGGAAAAATGCTAACCAGTTTAAAAAAAAAAATGTTTACCAATTTTTTGAATTATATGCCAGTTGCCGTTCCAAAATCCATTAAAATAATCTTTCTAACTACTATTAATCGAGAAACATAATGTTCACTCCATTTTTAATAGATGTCATTTAACATGTACATATAAATTAAGAAAATATTTTATTATTATTTTTTTAAACAAAAATATTATTAACTATTTATCTAATCATAATTCAACCAATAGTAAAATAGATAATAAAATATCAGTGGTCATTTAACATTGAATTTTAATAAATTTTAAAATGTCATTTATTTAGAAATTAAAAAATTCTTCTAAAATATCAAATATTAAAAAACGGAGAAAATACTAGTATTTAACTATTTATTATCCTCGATGTTACAGAAGTCTTCTTTGTCTGTCTTTTATTCCCTCCGTTCCTAAAAGATGTATATTATAGAAAAAAAATTGTTTCAAAAAGATGCATTTTTTACATTTTCAATGAATAATTTAATGAAAAATTGTAAGTTTCAAAAAGATTAATGGTGTTTATTGAATTTCTATTGGTTAAAAATTATGGAAAATTGTTATTCACAAAAAAACAATGCATTTACAATCAAAATGAAATGAGTTTTCTTAATATTTGTGAAAAGTCTAGAACATTGATTATTTAGGGACAGAGGGATTATATTTTAACGTGTCACTGCTTTATGCAATGAAACATGAAAATATTATTGGATAGAAATCACATATTAAGAAATTATAACTACAACAATATTATATTTAACTAGACATTTGCTGCTTTGTTAATATGTCTCGAGCCCACTCAAAATGAACCATGATCGGATTTTGATTTCCAGAAGAAGATCTCCAGACTTTAAAACCAGTCTTGGTTTTGCAATTATTATTTATTAACCGTAAGTAACTAGCGTTTTTCCCTCCACGTGTTCCCGCGTGACATATGGGTTTGTTATTTACTGCATCATTAGTAGGGGTGGGCGCAAGGCGATTACTTGCGTTTTTGTGTATCCTTGATACTTGACTTGTCTTGAACGAGTAATGAATTTTCGGACTTGTTCTTGCCTTGTCGAAAACAGGTACTTGTTATTTCGAGTACTTGTCCAAAAATATGTTACTTGCAAGTTACTTGCCTCGTTCGATTACTTATTACTTGCAAATACTTATGAATTATTTGGATATTTTATTCAAGTTTCTAATAACTATTTATTAGATAATAATGTATAAAAAAAGATTATGAAAGTTTATTTTGTTTATTCAACTGAGAAAAAACACAAAATTATTTCAAATAAAATATTTGTACCTATTATAAAGAAGAAGAAACAAATACATAAATGTTTCGATACAAAATATTTTTTATTTCTTACATCAAATAAATATATTTTTAAGACTTTTGTTTCTATGGTCTAGTTATCGTTTCTTTCGGTTGCAAAACAAGTAACAAGTAATATCAAGGCGGGTCACTAATTTCTTTGTAATACTTGTTACTTGACTTATACTTGCAAATAGCAAAACTAAGCGACTTGATACTTGACTTGAAAACGACGAGTACTTGAAAAAACGAGGCGNGTTGCAAAACAAGTAACAAGTAATATCAAGGCGGGTCACTAATTTCTTTGTAATACTTGTTACTTGACTTATACTTGCAAATAGCAAAACTAAGCGACTTGATACTTGACTTGAAAACGACGAGTACTTGAAAAAACGAGGCGAGTACGGGTCAAGTAACGAATATAAGGCGAGTAACGAGTATTTGTGCCCAGCCCTAATCATTAGACCACCTCCAATGAAATTCTTTTTATTAGAGTTTTTAATATATATGTTTTGTATATATATATATTATAAGTAATTGAACCCTATAAATAAGAGTTTTTTTTTTAAATTAAAATTTTCTTTTGAAAACTTACCTATGGAATTCCACAAAAATATAGACCCCATAATTACTTTTATATATAATATTTACATGTATATAACACATATATTAATAAATTCAATGGGAAAAAAGTTCTATTGGAGATGCTTTTAAAGGTGTAACCTATCTATCTTGTCTTTGTTCAACAAAAAATGATTCTCCTAGAATATGAAGATGGACCAGCATTGTTACAAAAACAAAAACAAAAAGATGGACCAGCATATTCCACACGCGACACACGTGACTCAACCAGGGTAGAAACAAAAAAATTCGGACAAAAAAAAGATTAAGAAACAAATAAGAATATATATATATATATATATATATATATATATATATATATCAATATATGTATCAAATTTGCTAAAAATACACTAAATTTTACAAACATTAAGAATGTTATGCACTCACCACTCTCTCTGTAAAGTGGGGTGGTTTCACCACTGGGCTCAATCTATAATTGATCTAGATTTCATTTTAATTTTTTCTGGTCATATAGCTTTTTTTTGTTAAATCTTATAGATTATAAAATATCAGTTTTTTTACTTTTAAATCTTAACTAAGTTGGGTTTTCTACTCTTGTGTTTTTTATCCAATTTATTTAAATATTTAAAATTTAATTCATAAAATGTATGATATATCGATAATATGTTTATTATATAAATGACTTAATTATTTAATTTTCACCAAAATAAGATACGATATTAGAATAAAATACTAATTCATAACTATGAAATTATTGAAAGTTTTTGGTAAATCATATATGATCTTAATTGATTGGATGTTCAACCATATTCAATATTTATAAATATATGATTTATCTTTATTATTTCTAATAAAATAACGAAAGTAGATTTAAAGTTAAATGGCACTCCTTATAATAATAAACACATGAATAAAGTGAAACAATTATTAAATCTAATATAGAATAATTTGTTTTCTTTTCTGCTGAGTTGCTTTGGTTTTAACGAAACTAATCATGTGGAAAACGTTTTTCACCCATTAACGCCAAAAAGAAGGAAACTAGATTAATATGTTACTCTAACTAATCAAAAGAAAAATGTTCTTTCCAGTTTCACTTTTTTTATTTCCTCTTTTTTCAACCTTTTTTATTCCACTCTTTAACTCTATTATTTACCAATTAAAAACTGAATTTGAAAACTCACATTGTCGCCGACAAGAAAAAAGAGAAAACTCACATATTGCATGTTAATAAAGGTACTGTTCTCACAGTTTGTGGTAGACTAGATTCACTGGACTTGTTAACCATAATGGTCCAGAAGATTCTCCAGTTTTTGCTTGAACTTTTGTGTCGTTGTGTGAGTAGAGAAAGCACTCGGTAACAACGGTAAGTTCTTTCTAGAGTTCGAGATATTGTCCAACATCCTTAGAAAAATCAATAGCTAGGAGAAACTTGGAATAAAAAAAAGTTTCATATTATGAATTTTTACTATTGACTTTTGACTCGTATTTTGTTTGTACACAAAAAGGTCATTATGCCAGCAAAGCATACAGACAGATCAGATTTTTGAATATCAGCTTACTCAAAAAGTCAGTAACTGTACCTAACAAATTAATAGATGAAAAACGTTCCAAATAACGCTAACAACCAGAATACAGTTAACTGCCCCATAGAAGTAGAACTATTCTAACCATAATGATTTCTAGCAGTGACACTTTGTTTCGTACCTTATCATTATACCTCCGAGCAGGGGTGGACCCACATAGAGGCAAGTGGGGTCACCTAACAACAGTAAAATATTGAAAAACATAAATTTAGCATAAGAGAGTTAAATTTGACCCAAAAAAAAAAGCATAAGAGAGTTACATTTTCTGCCATTTGACTCCCCTAATTCAAGTTCGAAGCTTTGCTTTGCACCCGGTTTCACTTACTTTCTCTCCTTTTATAGAGCTTAAGGCCCAATTTAAGATAATTAACGTGAGTAGACTCCTGCTTTTGGGTCTAAATAGGGATGTTAAGATGAGTTTATTTTCGTGGGTTTCAAATGGTTTCTGGAAAAAATAAATGCCCATTTAGACCCATTTAACTAATCGGTTTTTAAATGGGTAACCCTATTAAAACCCATTTATTAAATGGGTTTTGTCTAAAATAATCGGAGACCCGTTTAACCCATTTATATTTTTTAGTAACTTAAATTTAGTCTATTTGTTTTTTTTCACACATTTTATCGCGTTTCCCGTTAATACTGAAAATAGTTTTTTTCCCACCAAAATTGAAAATAAAAATAAATTGAGATTTCCACCAAAATTGAAAATCGAGATTTGGCGGGAAAACGTAATTTCTCGGTTTTGAAGGGAAAACGTCATTTCTCGGTTTTGGCGGGAAAACGTCATTTCTCGGTTTTGGCGGGAAAACGTTATTTCTCGGTCTTGCCAGGAAAATGTAATTTCTCGGTTTTGCCGTGAAAAGGTAATTTCTCGGTTTTGTCGGGAAAATGTAATTTCTCGGTTTTGCCGGGAAAAGATAATTTCTCGGTTTTGCCGGGAAAAGATAATTACTCGGTTTTGGCGGGAAAACGTAATTTCTCGGTTTTGGCGGGAAAACGTAATTTTCGGTTTTAGTAGGAAAGCGTAATTTTAATTGAAACAGAAAATTAGAATAAAAAGTCAACAACAGTTTAAATGAGTCTAAATAGGTTTAAATGGGTTAGAGTAAAATAACTACATTTAAATGGATAGTCCTAATAGATCTATTTTTAAATGGGTCTAAATGGATATGGATTCTAAATGTGGTGGGTCTTAAATGAGGTGGGTTTAAATGGGTGGGTTTTACCATATTAACATCCCTAGGTCTAAATAAAAACCTTTTTTTGGGTCTAAATTAAAAACTTATCTTGTAAATGTGTTGTACTTCCTAGCATTGCTTTATTTTCCAAACTTTTACAGCTCATATTTTTCTTTGATGTTTTAAAATAAGTTTCGGATATGCCATTTTAATATTTTTTCTTTGTTAGACAATTCTTTTAACTTTAATCTTAATTTAGTTTTATTTTATTTAATATTCTGAAATTTATATTTATATATTATACCGTTTAACTATATATTTGTTTTTGATTTTTTTACATAATATGTTAATTCTAATATTAAATAAAAATATTATGAAATTATTATAATTTTTAGTGAAAAAATATAACCTCGGTGAAATTATTTCCTAGATTCGCCACTTCCTCCGAAGCTCTGATATCAAACATTTTCTCTGCTTGCTCCTAGTTTTCATGCTGATATATATAACAAAATCCATAATCTTCCAGTTATTAAATTAAAAAAAATAATCAATACCAATAGAAAATCTTGTTCTATTTTCTCTGAAAACTGTAGAAATGATAATATGTAAAAATAACAACAACAACAGTGCCCATAATTAAATCGGTAACCAGACCCTTTTCCCTCTCTCACGCACACCACAAAACTGCTTAGTCTTAATTGTCTTTCACTCAAGATGAAGATGCTTCTGCTTCTTCTGCACTTCCTTGTGCAGTGGCTACTTCTCCTTCAGTTTCACCTGTCTTTTCTGGTCCGGGTCCAGCTGACACCTTCACCATGGAAGGACGTAAAAGTCTTTCCCCTAGCAAGAAACCTTTCCTGTATTCTTCAAGTACTATACCCTCTTCGTATTCCGCAGAATCCTCTCTCATTATTGCCTCATGAAGCTTTCACACATCAAAACAGAAAAAGCAAAAAGACAAAAGAGATGTCAGCTTCTAGAAAGATCAACAAACAAAGGCATTATGTAAAGTGAACTACCAGCTCACTGAGACCCATCACCACTCAAGTAAAGTTCAGAAACTTTTCCAAAGATGTGTACTTATACTAAAAGGCAGCTCATTAGGATAAGTCATTATAAGCATCATAGTAACATCCACATCTATGTTCTGATCAAGATTAGTCCTGCAGCACTATACCAAGAAGTTCATCCTAATCCCAAACAATTTTGATTTTAGAAACCATCAGACCACCTCCATATATATGCATTTTGATCAACAAAATGCATTTATCTATCTCTAGTAATAGGCATTAGCTATGCAACTTACCATTGGATCAAACTGCTTGCCGACTGTCTCCACAGTGACAACACCAAGGGA
This sequence comes from Eruca vesicaria subsp. sativa, assembly GCA_932364175.1. Taxonomy (NCBI): domain Eukaryota; kingdom Viridiplantae; phylum Streptophyta; class Magnoliopsida; order Brassicales; family Brassicaceae; genus Eruca; species Eruca vesicaria. The sequence goes on from CAKOAT010501821.1 coordinate 198,849, forward strand.
ACCTAGAATCTCTACAAACTGTTTGTATATGCTCTGGTAGCTGTTAGTGACTCTCTCTTCTCCCTCAGTCTCCACCTTAATCTGGGACTTAGCTCTCTCGAAGTTATCCAAAACCGCCAAAAGATTCTCAACAACCTCTCCTTGAGCATTTGAAACAAGGTTTAGCCTCTCCCTCTCATTCCTCTTCCTGAAGTTGTCGAAATCTGCACTGATTCTTATCAGCCGATCCCTCTCCACCGCTAACTCATTGGTTAGAGCAGTGACTTTCTCCTCTAGCTGAATTTTTTCATCTTCAATGGACTGCAATGACGCTTCTATCTCAGCAATCTTCTCCTCGTTATTCTCTGCTAAAGCTTCTTTATAAGAGTTCAGCAATGCTATGGTAACCACCGCTTCTTCCTCCTCGGCGCCAGCATTTTCATCCTCAACTCCATCAGTCTCCTGCTTTATGATTATAGAAGAAAGAAAGCAACCCACTTTATACATACTTTTCATATAAATTTGAGACAAAACAGAGTCCAATAATACAACACAACCTATTAACCTGAACCTTCAGGGGGTAATATAATAGACAAAGCTAAAAACTTTAAGACAGAGCAGAGTACTAACACACCATCACAATCTATTGACCTAAACAATCACATTACTAGAGTGTATACGACAAAGCTTAAGACTTTAAGCAAGGAAGCGGAGACAGAACAGAGTACTAACACACCATTACAATCCATTGACCTCAACATTCACATTACTAGACTGAATACAAATCCTTCAGCTGGTAATACAATCAACACAGCTAAAAACTTTAAGCAGAGAAGCTGAGCAGAGTCTCAACACAACCTATTGACCTGAACTTTCACATTAATAGACTGAATACGAATCTTTCAGGGGGTAACATAATCAACAAAGCTTAGAACTTTAAGCAAAGAAGCTGAGACAAAACAGAGTCTCAACACAACCTACTGATAATTGACCTAAACAATCACATTAATAGACTAAATACGAATCCTTCAGGGGGTAACATAATCAACAAAGCTTAAAACTTTAAGCAATGAAGCTGAGACAGAACAGAGTACCAACACACCATCACAATCTATTTACCTAAACAATCACATTATTAGAGTGAATACGAATCCTTCAGGGTGTAATGTAATCAACAAAGCTTAGAACTTTAAGCAAACAAGCTGAGACAAAACAGAGTCTCAACACACCATCACAATCTATTGACCTAAACAATCACATTAATAGACAGAATTCGAATCCTTTTCGGGGAGCATATAATCAACAAAGCTTCAAAATTTAAGCAAAAGAAGCTGAGACAAAACAGAGTCTCAACACAATCTATTGACGTAACAATCACATTAATAACAGAATACGAATCCTTCAGAGATTAATATAATCAACAAAGCTTAGCACTTTACGCAAAGAAGCTGAAACAAAACAGAGTCTCAACACACCATCACAATCTATTGACCAAAACAATCACACTAACAGACTGAATACAAATCCTTCAGAGGCTAATATAATCAACAAAGCTTAAACCTTTACACAAATATACACACCAGAAGCTTCAAATTTCGAAACCCTAAACCCTAATCAAGCCAATTAACATCTTTAAAAGCCACCAAGAGGTAAGACAGAGATGAGGGTTAAATCGAAAAACCTGGACTTCAGGTTCGCTAGATTCCACCTCCGTCTCAGTCGTCTCGGCATCTCCAGACGCAAAGGGTACGAAGCTAACTAACCGGAGAGGATACCCACCGGAGACGGAACGGAGAGAAGCTCGGCGAGAGAGTGAGAAGCTCGTGTTCCTTCCTCCGGCGAAGGAGACGCAAAAGGGCTTGAAGGGCACAGAGGGTGTGTGAATAAGAGACGGTGTTAGGTGTAACGACGGCGTTTTGAGTAGACCGGCCATTTGTTAAGAGTGGCGGAGAGGGATAAGGGAGAGAGAGTTAGAGGGTAAAACAGTTCGTTCATCTCCCCGTTTGAGTGTAGTTTATCTATTTGTAGCGTTTGTTTTTTTCAGCCGTTGGATGTAGTTTTAATATGTTGATCGGACGGTCCTTATTTAACTGAAGGATGTAAGGAGTTTGCTAGATTTTGTTTGAGACAGAGAGTTCTAGAAGTTTGCAAGGAACAATTATATGCTCTGAAAAAAAAAGATGACAACCAAATACTAATATTTTATACTTTTCTTGCCAATATTTTCACAATACAGCAAGGTTGTGTGGTTCGATAGAGTTGTAGAAGACACCTCTAATGGTCAGCAAGTCTTTAGGTTTTAAGGAATTGCCAATGTTTAGAAGCAATATTGTGTTACTATATTAAGTATTAACTAGTTTCACAATTTGGACTTGGGCTATATGTACAAACGGCCTTCGTGGAAGCAAAGCCCAAAGAGCGTATTAAGATAGTTTATTTGTTTTAGATAATTAGTTATGGGAGAGCATGTGTTTTTTGGGTTGACTAAATATTGAGAGGAGATTGTGTTTCCTCGTGTTTCTGAAAATTATTAGCAGCTCTTCATTCTGTATATGCATATACATCTCGAGTCTTTAAACAAAATGATAGTGTTTTTTTAATTGAAATTAGATAAATGCAACACGAGAACGGGAATAAAGTTTCAGTTACAAACCCAATTCGAATAAAATTACCCAATTCAGAAATTTTCTATCTAATTTTGTTCAGTCCATGTTCCGGTGTGTTTCACTAGACAAATGATAGTGCTCTTTTAGGAGATTAGAGAAATCAGCTGAAATATTGACATAAGTTTATATTAATACTCGTCATCGATAAGCTGTGAAAACTTGCCTACACCATAGTTAATTACATTTATAGTAAATTCACTGAACTGTAATCATGTATATCGATGGTGTGATGATGGCTGTGAGTGTATAGTATTTTAGCCGTAATAATGTATTCTACTTCCACCCCATCAAGAGAAATAGATTTAGTCCATTTATTCAAAACTAGAGTAATACTACCCTTTGACAAAAAAAGGGAGTAATACTAGCCCCTTTAATCAAGAACTTTTTTACTTTCATTCCCATTTTTCTTTTTTTTCTCCATTTTGAACTTTCTTTTCTATGACATTTTTATTCTGTTATTATTACCAATGAAACCCAAGATCGGAGTATAAAATAAATTAAAGCATAATTTGATGGGCACTGATGTATACCGTGTTAGGGAAATAGTATCATATCACATATGATTACTCTCAAATCTCAGATATCACTTTCTATATTAGTTTTTTTATAAAGACTTTCTATATTAGTTGCATAATTATTGGTAAGCATTTTGATTATACTTATTTTATATATATAAATATTCTCTTAATCAATAATACACAGCCCAATTTATAACGTTAATTATGTCAATATACCGTGAACGTGGACCAAATTGTAACGAAAGCCACTTTAATATTAAATTAAATACTCAATAAAAATGTGTCGTTTTACACAAAATACATGTATAAAAAAAAATTAATACTATAATGTCTGTTAAGATAACTAGATAAACAATAACATTTAGTTTTAGCATTTTTCATGCCGTTGACCACAAATCATGTTATTTTCTTATTAGGTTATAAATCATTAACTTATGGTCTTAAATTACTACATGTTGTATATTATTGTAAAAGGTTACACGTTTTATGTACTTTTTTCTTATTAAATTTTTGAGAAATATTCTTTCTAATAATGTAGGATATAGAAAAATTCTAAACCATAAAACATGATGAACTCTTTAAAAGACAACATGATGAACTAAGCCATTTAACAATGTTGAAAGTTTAACGTGATTATTTTTATACAGTTCTTCATTCATAAATAGTTTCAACTTCTTATTGTATAGTCGCACTTACTATTTCCTACAACCTAAGTTATTAATTACAAATTTGTGAACCGACACTAGAAAGTTACATAAATAGTCTTCTTTTCAATAAAGAAGTAAATAGTAGATAAAACAAAAAAAAAGAAAAGATTTATAAAAAAATTACTTCACGTAGCCAAATATTCAAACTTTCTGATGAATTCTACTTCAAAATTCTACAATTGGCAACGATAACTTTGTTGAGATAATTTTTACTGAAATTCTAATTAAAATATTACTATTCTCATTGTTGTAAAACACAACCATGATAATTTCTATCAATAATGGGAAAACTATACTTTTTTTTTTGGTCAACACTATACTTCTATTGAGACGATTAGTAGAGACGAGTTAGACTTTTTTGCTTCGAAATTTGATAAAATACTCATCGCATTATTTTTCTTAGCACCATGAGCTTTCCACCTCACAACCAACCAAGGGATCGAGATCTAAGATATATCAAAGGTTTTTAGATTAATCAAATAATCCAGTCCCCATGTGATCCACTCATACACTAATTTTGTTGTCATCCGAGTATACTTATAACAAAATGTCTAAGTCGGGTCTTAACTTTGTCCTTTGTGACCACATAATTTAAATTGTTAAATTTAGTTTAATTTTTATTATGATCATTCACTAAAAAAGTTTATTTTTACTTCTATAACTTTATATTTTTGTCATAACATAAATAAACAAATAGTAGAAAACCATTGTAATTTTGTTAATTCGGTATAACAAAATTTTAGGCAATTCATTAAAAAAATAAACATTGATCAACGTTTTTTTTGGCTTTTAGTACATTTCGAGTTATATACTAAGAAAAACTTGATCAAATTTTATATTAAGTTACTGCCTGAAATTTTATTCTCCACCTAATTAACCAATTCTACATTAGCTTTCTAGTTTTCTTTATTATTCTTTCAAACAGAAGGGTAATTTATAGAAATAGAATTATACTTTTTTTGTCAACAATTATACTTTTTTGAGTATGATTATTAATTAATATAAATAATGATCAATTTTTTCTTAGTAAATATCAAGAAGAAGAAAAATTAAAAATGGTTATTGTAGAAAGTACAAGAAAAGTAAAATGATTCAGGATCTTTTCTTGTTGTTTACTTGCATGAGACTATAGATAGACCCAATCTTTGGAGGAGGAACTTACGTAAAATAAAATTAAAAAATGCTCAAATACACACAAACCAACTAATAATAACATATATGTTATAGAATAAAGAAGAAGGTTGTAACTCTGTATATCTTATTCATCACGTGCACATACATATATATACATACAAGAGAATAAGCATATTCCTTAGGAGATAAGGATTACAACAATAAAGGGGATGATTATCCTAATCCTATAATGATTAGGATAACTACAACATATGGATAAATACAAGGGAGGATAGTGACTGAT
>CAKOAT010501821.1:216399-254923 GCA_932364175.1 Eruca vesicaria subsp. sativa
AGCCTTGATTCCTATGAACACCATTCTACAATAAAACTTAAGCGCTTCGTGATACTGATCAGAGCTAGTGAAGCCTTTGATCATCACGTTCCACACGAAAAATCGTCGTAGAGAGAGAATAGAGAGACGAGAAGAATAATTTGCAGACCGAAACTCGACCTTCCTCTACCCCAATCCTATGATGCCACGTGCTCCTTAGCGACGTCGTCCAAAACTTCTTATTTAACCCACGTCTCTTTGATTTTTCTTTAATTTTGATTTATTTTTTTGCTGATTTTCGCTAAGGACGTTGTTAGGAGTCGCCGATATTGTTGGTCTAAAAGACCAAAACGCGAAAAGATGCGCTAAATTGTCGCGATGTAGCATGTGGGACTTCTTATTGCGTGTTGTAATTCCATCAGTAAAAGATATCTTTAGAGGAAGAGGTACGTGTCAGAGTATGAATGGACAATGTGTTTCATAACCAAGAAGAGAAAAAAAGCTAGTGTACTACTGAGTCATGAGTTCATCTTTCTTTTGGACCGTGGCGTACCAACTTTAATATCAGAGTATGCTTTAACAATATCGAAATCACGCAAAGTTCCCTATCGTTCACCAATACTTCAAAAGTAAATTTATATTAAAACTTTTTCTTTAATTCTCTCAATAACTAAATCAATATTCATCGTTCACCAACATTTCACTTTATAATGTCACTAGACTATTACTATGATGTGAAGAAAAAAGTTCGGGTAGATGACGATGATGAGGAAGGAAATACTTTATTAAACTTATTGTAACACCTTCATTAACAAGAAGTTTCTTTTCATGGTTCAATTTATTAACTACACATCTTACTTCATTTTCTAAAATGATAGTTACATTTTTAACCCAAAAAAACAGTAAAAGAACAAAATATTGGTTTTCTAAAATTAAAATAAACGAAAATCAATTTCAAGCAGCCTTATATAGATATGCTACTAAAGTGACTCATGATTCATGCATAGTAGTAGGGCCAGTCGCCCAAATTGATTGAAACAGACCAAAACAAACATATAGGGTAGGTCATGTTGATGTCCATGTCACTATCAAGTCTTTATATATGAATTCCAAACCAAACCGGTATAAGTAAACCACATACCTAACCAAATCCTCAACCAATAAACTGGAACTTCCAATGAGATAACAAACAGTCAACACACATAATGGTCAATGGGTTTATGAAGCCTGGAACAGAAACACAACTCTCACTCAATTGAGACAGTAACTTTCATTTGGGCATGTAACTAAAATTATTGATCAGAGATATGAGTTTTTTTTTGTTTTTAAATAGCTCCATTTGTGGAGAAGGAATCAAAAGCAGAGATTTTAGATCAGAACTGGAATTGCATCTCTGGAGAGTAACCAAGAGCTTCAAGGTTTGCAGCCATGGCCTTGTTCATAGGCGGTGGTCCACATCTTAGGATCTGCAATTCAAACATATACAATACTGAAACACCAACCCTATCACTCAAAACTACTTGTCAAAAGTTTCATTCATTTGCAGTGTTCTTGGTTTTGTTTCAAATAAGATTTAGATTCAGAAACAGTGATGACTCTGTCGTATGTTAAAGATGAAGTAAGAAAAGGAAAGGTTTCTACCTGAATATCGGATGCTGGAGCAGGGCAATGGGCCTGAATCATTTCCTTAGATACAAATCCAACACCACCATCCCATGTTTCCGGAGGCTAATCATATTATTGCCACACAAGATTGAACACTAAAAGCATCAGGACAGAGTTACTCTAGAGGAAGGCCAAAACATTTGGATATGGTAACTAACCTGGTTCAGAACATAGTAGATTTTGAATTGATCTGGGTAATTGGCTGTAAGACCCTCCAATTCTTCCTGAAAGAAGTAACGAGTCACATAATATTTAGAGTTTGAAAACAGTCCGTGGATACAAAATGTTTTGCTCTCGACTCTTTTTCTTTTACCTTTAGGAGAATGTCTTCGTATGTGACATTGGCGTAAATGAGGTGAACCTTTGTCTTGTCTGTTGGGTTTTCTAGGATCGCCCTTGCCACCTTTCAAACAAGCGAGGTTTAAACATAGACAATGGTTTCAAAAAAAAAGATATTAAACACGCAAATGTATCAAGACATACTTGGAACATGGGAGTGATGCCTGAACCTCCAGCAAGCATTCCAAATGCTCTAAACTGACCTGGCTGATACTTGAACCTGCCCTGGTAAGGTCAAAAGTAACAAAACAATAAAAAAAGTTTTTGAGATTCAAGAAGTAGTATTTAACACCAATTTTTGATTGAAATAACATCTGAGTTAGTAAGTAAAGTACCTTTGGTCCCTTAACAGCAAGATGGTCTCCAACACGCATCTCCCTGAAATGATGAGACATCCTTCCTTGCGGATACATCTATAGTTGGCAACGTGAAATTTCCATCAATTTTTAGTTGGAACTAGTGAGAATACAAAAACCGAGTCAAGCTGAGTGAGAAGTAAAGCATATACTACCTTAATAACAAGTTCAAAACGTCCAACATCAGAATCTAAGGTCGTAGGAGTGTAAGGCTTAATAACATCCTCTCCTTGTGCATCCTTTCCCCTATAGACAAATTCATTATATTTCACCACAACACCACTCTAAACACAGAAACATAACCTAAAGTCTACAAACGAGTATGTTCATAGCCGTTTCATATATGATACTAAAGAGAGGTATGAAGAGCAAAACCTGCAGCTGATGTGTTGACCAATGGGAAGACCCAAGACGGAGGTAGAAGACGGAAGCTCAAAAACGAACTTAGCGACATTGTGACTAAGTTGTTGCTTCTTAACAAGCTTAAACTCCTTGAAGTTCTCTGGATCCAAACACCCTATATATATAATCCAACAAACCCATAAGACTTTTAGCTGAAACAAGTACACATTTACATAGAAGACCACAAAAGGCTCGATTTTTAACATTGATGTAGGCTCATATACAACTCTTTGCCTAAACTTATACAAAAAGTTTCATGCTTTACAGGGGAATGAGATATAGGCATTGTGGAAAAATGAAAAAGGTTTTGAATTTGGGGGATAGAACGAACCAACCTCTGCGTTTTTTGGAGGAAGAGAGGTAGTAAGCAGCACCAGCACCGACGGCGACGAAAGCTACGAAGACACCCAAGAGAATCTGTCGATCTAGGGTTCTGAGGAACTCTGTATCCATAGCTCCTAACCCAGAATCAAATGGAGAAGAAAGAGAATGGGAGAAGAAGAAGAAGAAGAGTGGGGTGCAAAATCAGTTATTTTAGGGAGTAGTCTCTTTAGCTTGTTATCTCCGCTATTAAAACGAAAGGATGGGATCTGGTAGACCTACCCCCCATTACTTGGTAGTTGCCTTGTTTGCAACTCTTTATTCCATACTCTAATTACAATTTATTTTGACCAAAATTAAAATATTCATTTTTTTTTTGTTCCATTATGGTCGAGACAGAAGGGATGGATCTCTGTTTTGTGTACAACTATTCAAATTCTATGGCTTAGGGGTACGATCATAGCGGACCCGACCCGAGAGCTCTGCTATTTACGAGTTTGCAGCTAATCAAAGGAGAGATCGTGTGTTATTGCATGGAACTTTATATTGGGTTGCTTCATAAGTTAAAAGACTAGTTTGTGTGTTTATCTAACGTTTCGATTTTATTTACAAGGAGACATTCAGGCTCTTCTGTGATAGTCTCTGCCTTGCAATAACGCTTTTAGGAACACTCAAGCTCTTGCGGCTGATGGAGGATATTGGCTCTAAAGTAAGCATAAGACTAGTAGGATAAAGAATATGATGTGTTGTGAAGTATGCTAAATTGTTAATGAAGATTTCTGTAACTAATTTCCCTGGACTACAAGATAATGTATATTCTGTCACTCAGCCGAGTTACTTCATCGATTAGAAAGGGATTATTGTGTGTACTCTGTGATGAAATTGGGGGAAGCTTGCATCTACATTCTGAGGGGAGGATTCCGATTGATTCTTTGCTTGATCTGTGACCTCACCTAGCTTTATGTTCCTAGTTTTGTACCCATCCCTTCAAGTCAAAGAAAAGAAAAAGAATCAGCACATTAGAATTTTGGTTTTTTGTATTGTTTTGTAGCAATAGAACCTTCACTACATGAGCTCCAAATGCTTTTCAACTTCTCAACAAACTCTTCTCTTCTTCCGCCTATAACACTCTCATGATCAGCACCAACAACAATCTCAACTTCCACCGCCGGAAAATTCCTCTTCATGTCACTAGAGCAGTGCAAAGGAACGATCTCATCACGGTCGCCTTGCATCAAGTGAATCTTCACACCAGAGTTTATAAGAGTTTCAAGATGTTTATCCGCGAATTTGGACCCACCGCAGATCACATTGTGCATGCTATGCCATGCTGAGTGATGTGTGTGTCTTGTTATATCCTTTATCTTCCAAGGAATCTCCCTTACAAAAATAAAGTGTTGCTCATAAACCGAACCAAAATAACATAAACCGGTTGAAAACGTTTTTACCTTTTACCAGTACATAGCTTGATGAGCCATTCCCAAATGTTGTGATGCTTGCAGACTATGAAACAAACACATCTACCAACATGTTCATACCACGACATGACCGCAGTACCAAACGCTAGTGGCGGCCAGAGTCGCTTTCCAGCGATTCGAGTCAAGACCGATTCTTCAAGTGATGAAGGAAAATAAGGCTGAAAAGTTAAAATACACATTTAGCTCACGAGTTAGACTGAAACATAAGATAAAGACAAGAAACTAATCTCTCACCGGTGCGACAACAGTAACTGATCTAACAATGGTTGAGTGTTTAGCAGCCAAAGCAAGAGAAATCAAGCACCCCATAGAATGTGCAACCAGATGAAATGAACCTAACTGGTAAGGCTTAATGACAGACCTCTCTATCGCTTCTACATGATCTCTCAACGTATAGAGACTATCTCTTGGCTTAGGACTTTCCCCGAACCCCAAAAGATCGACAGCAAAGAGCCTGTAACGATCTTCCTCAAAGTGTTCGAACACAGTCTCTGTCCAGAAATACGATGAGCCCATGAAACCGTGTATGAATATAACATTCTCCAACGGTTCTTGAACAGAGTCCTCTGTTTTTTTAATCCAACATGAAGATTCAATCGTTAGAAAAACAAATAAAAACGTATTTTTTAAATAATATTTGACCTTGAGTTTGAGGAGATGAATCTTTGACTACGACGTGAAGATTCCCATCTTCTTTCTTCGTCCACGAGTTGCAAGTAAGACATCCACAATCTGACCATCTATTCTTCTTAGACTTTACCATTCTCTTGAAAAGCTTCAACTTTCTCGTTAACCCGAGAAAACCCATTTCTCGGAAAACGTTTCTCCTCTTGAATAAAGTCTCTGAGACCTCATTTTCACCGGTGGTATGAGGAGACGCGTTGCAGTAACAGCTTAGGGAGTTTCCCTCCAAAATCTCGTCGAGGAGCTCGTAAACGAAGCAGAGTATCGCGTCGGTGAGGTCGAGGAAGAAGAAGATGAGTAAAGATAGGGCGGCGTGAATGGCTGTCCCGGATTTTCTCGCCCATTTCTTCGTAGAGGTTGCGAGGGTAGACATGGAAGCAGAGAGAGAGAGAGAGAGAGGGAATGTAGAGCGTCAGAGAAGTTTGAGATAAATGGTTAGGCCACGTCGAATGAGAGAAGAAGAAGCTTTGACTTTTATTAGATTGAAACGACGTCATCTTCATTAATGCAATTGGCTTCAAGAGTTGGAAAGGATGGTTTTGTTTTTATACCTTAATTGTTTATTACATGAAGGTATTGGTTGTTGAAGCTAATGTGGGAGAAGATGCTTTCTTCTAGTCTCAGGCTTGTAAATCTTTTGTTACAATAGACATCCGTCTCTTGTTTGCTGGAGAAGTCAGTGAAGGGTCTTTCTTCCTGCTTACCGCATACTGATTCTCTCCTTTACTCAGCATTGGCATTTTCTCAGGAGATATCTTGATAAACCATGAGCTTTCAACCCAAAACCTTAAGGCAATAGGTGAATTGGCTCATGTGTATTATATATTACTTAAATTTATTTGAGATTATCGATGTGGGACTTAACACACTAACACCCTCCCTCACGCTCAGGCATGACCATCTGAAGCGTGGAGTATTTGTGGGACTACATCCACGGGGTGCCCCAACAATTGAAACACGCTCTGATACCATGATAAACCATGAGCTTTCAACCCAAAACCTTAAGGCAATAGGTGAATTGGCTTATGTGTATTATATATTACTTAAATTTATTTGAGATTATCGATGTGGGACTTAACACACTAACATATCTCTTCAGGTATTGCGCTTTCCTGATCAGAAACCTTGTGCAGTTCTGTGGCCCTCTTTAACCAATCTGATTCTTTCTCATCTTTTTCAGGTTCATCTGTTTCTTTGCCAAAAACACTAGCACTTGACTTGTCCTCTTGGTAGACGTTTTCATTAACCTCTGAGACACCGTCTATTTTGTTGTTGGCCGTCATACCTTCTGTGTTTCCTCCTTATCAAGCTTCTTGGCAAACATACCGGATGGTAGTGGCACGAACGGGAAAAGTCAGAGTTAATTACCTGAGAAGATTCAGACCTCCTGGAAGAAGCCAAAGAGGAGGATGTAGAACCGAGAATCTCACTCAGGCTCTTATTCGTTTTAGTTCCCAACGTCTTATCTTCACTCCCTTTTGAGTTTCCATTTGTCTCAGCATTAGTCAACCTTCTCTCCAGAAGTGCTTTTCTCGTGTTAACAACATATCTACTAACTTCTTTCCTCAAAGGCATAACCTCTGGAAATCTTCATCTCAAGTTTTTTTAGTGTTTCTCTTCGTTTTCGACCAGTAGTCTTTTCTCAAGTTCAGGATCCTTGGAATAAGCAGAGTTCGCTGAGCTGAGTGAGAACTCCCCTGGTCGCTTGCAGTTGCATTTTAAGCAGGCTATGTTCCTCCCATAGTTGTAAAAATCGCATCTGATGGTTGAAACAAAAAGGAAAAGAAATGGGAAAGTTAAACTCACTATTTCGTCATCGCATTGACCCCATAAAGCAGCAGAGAAAACAAAAAATAGTTGCTTACTGAGGACACTCCCATTCATTACCAGTGAGCTGTCTCTTTGGTCTTGCTTCATCACACTGGAAGCATTTGATATTTCTCGCAAAGTTCAAGCCATTGCACCTGTTTCAGCAAGTCCCCACCCCATATGAAAGAAAATCAAACCTCAATGATTTCTATCCCTTAAGATAAGATCTTTCAATCTCAATAACAGGGTATAATCCCAACCATTTCAACAAGTCGTCTGAGATTTTATATGATTACATAAAAAGGCTACTGAGAATCCAACTAATTTATTCATACCTCGAGCAAACCCAGTCACCTCGTTTCATCTCAATGTTCTTCTGAAATGAACCTCGTTTCATCCACAACATAACTCAAAAGAAGCCTCATCAAATCCTCTGTACTCGCCTTATCCTTATCCACTACCTAACACACAAAACACACAAACGATCCAAACCATCAGTTCACAATCTCAACACTGAAACGAAGTTGTCTATAAGCTACCAACTCTAAAATAGTAACCTTTTTTTTTATACCTTACCAATTCCCTGAAGACCACTTGTTAAGTAAAGACTCATCCTTTTGAGTGAATCAGCACCTGTCTTAAACAAGAATGGCTTCACATTCTAAACAAGATTAATTAAAAGGCCACGTAAGATAGGAGGAGGAGGAGGAGGAGGAGGAGAAAAGAGGGAGAGGAGTCTGGTTGAGTTGTTCATCGTCTCTCCTCTTCTACGGCGACCGCTCGGCGGAAGATAGATTATTTCAGTTAACCGTTAAATTTATCTCTACTCTTTTTTTTATAAAGTATGGGCCTAAAGGCAACATTGTGGAGCAAGTCCATGCTCTGTTTTTACAATATGGGCTTAACATCATGGATGGATGTACTTGATTACTTATTTATCTTATCATTTGAACTCTTTTATCTTTTTTTGATTAACATTATCATTTGAACTCTCTTTTTTTTTTATATATAAAACTTTTGCAGGTTTTTCGTTGATGTTTTTTAATAGAAAATTTACATAATTGCTATAGAAAATACAGCATAAATAATTTACAATCATTTCAAATAATATTTTAGTTTCAAAACATGTAACATATACATGGTCGATCATGAAATTTTAGGATTCGTAGACGGTTTTATAAATTTATCAATAATTTTGGGGGCCAAATTTTTTTAAAAAAGATTAGAAGTTGTATATATAATTTTCTTCAAATTTTTTTGAAAATTAAAACTAATGTTTCATTCCACTTTGCCTAGGACCGGAATTGAACATATATAAACTTAAAATTAATGGTAACAATAAAACTACACTAGAACTTTTAAAAAAAAAAACATCAGTTAAGGTGAATGACTAAAAAAATATAAAAACATGAATGAATCAGTGGTAGTAAAACCGAGATAATAGTTGAGTTATTTTCGACTTGTAAATCATTGTGAGTTAAGAATTGTGTGTGGGTTAGTTGCTGATCACTACCGTAAACTTTTGACTAATGCTTATTTTGATTAATACTTTTGCTTACATCAAACTATTTACATTGGATTAACTAAACTTTTTATTTTGGATCCATGTGGACTAACATATTGGTGGATGCGTGGACAATTAACTGCCTCGATAATGACTTCCAATTTAGTCTGTAAGGTATAAAACCTCATTAATTCCTCCCAGAAATGTATTTATAATCATAAAAATTACAATGTACATTGATGTGATATGTTAGTTATATATATGATACAAGTGCAATGAACCGGCTAACAACTTTGACATGATGCATAATTGAATTATGTACATATAAAGAGACTTTATGTCATTACATCATGCATGATATAAAGCCCTAAATTCCTCAAATTAGTTAAAGTGTCCTCTTTAAAACTAATCAAGAAACTTTCTCTAAGTGAATGAAATTAGTGTGGCTTATCTCATGATTACCGAAACTTTACTATTTCAGTATTTGGAGTTACGATTTTTCCTTCTCTCTCCACCTTTTGTTTTGTATATTAATGGCGAATCCTTAAGGGAAATCCTTAAAAAAATATTAATTTTATAATATGTGGATTCCATGAACAGTTAAGGATTATATTCTTAAAATTTTTATTTAAGGATTGATCCTTACACTATTTGCGGGTTTCACTGTCCACGTGAAAGCCTGCAAATTGTCAGTTTTTCATTTTTTAAAGAAAAAATTTAAAATAATCTTTTATAATCCAAAATATTTTTTTTTCTTAAGGATTGTCCTTAAGAACTTCTCATTGTGGATACTCTAAAAGAAAGATAAAGAAAATACAAATCCCTCAATAAAACTGCACAAGTGAGGATGGTAGAAAATAGAGATATGATCATATACATTTCTGGCCGTCAATAATTCACTCTTTTTTTTGTTGTAGCTATAAAAATGAGTTTTAATGAAACTAAGTTGTATTTCAAAAAAAAAAGATACATCTTTTATATTATCTATATCCAAGATAAAACAAGATTTCAAATTATAGTTTCAAACCTTTCGTGGTCGTTGGAGAAAAACTTATTCCAGGGTCGAAAGTTTCAGTTTGTAAGATGTCATTAAAGAATTATTATGCAAGACAACAAATAATTAAAAAAGTGGGATTGGGTTCCATAACGGTTCGAGGATATTTTCTTTAAAAACCGGAAACGTAAATACGAGATGACGGGACATGTGTTAGGTAGCAAAACGATCCGCTCGTGTGTAACAGTTCATGATAATCGTCATTCCACGCCGGTACACGACTTTTTATTCTTTGTCGTCAGCGGAAGATTTCAAAATTAATGAAACCGTTCCCATAACCAAAAGTACTCACACAAAACAAAAACACTATTAAATAATCTGTTGAGTACTTTTCTCTGGTTTCTAACGTTTCTTTGTATTATATTTATTGCTGTGTGCGTTTTCTGCTGAATTTAACTCCAACTTCGACTGCAGTTACATTTTGTTATCACATTCACTATGTAAAGGAAAAAAAACACTTTTGCATTCAAATGTGTGTCCATTCAATTAATCTAATCCATAAACATATCATGCTTCAATTAAATTTCATTATTTAAGAAGAACATTATAGTCCACATCATTGAAGGATAGTCTTAAATAGAGTTGGTATTTCTTTTTAGTTTTTTCCAGTAGTTGTCGCACACCATTGTTTGAGTTCACTTGATAAGTAGAAGTGTGTTTGAGTGCACTGAATATATAAGGAAAATGTACATATCTAAAACGTCTTCGTGCCCTTTGCTCAATAGATTATAGATCTCGAAGTACTTAAAACTAGTTAAGTACTTTACACACACACACATTCGCATACGTTAAACTGAGAAAAGCAATTACTTTCCCTCCCTTTAAGAGCTTTTCTTGCTTTGTGTCCGAGACAGACAAAAGTTGATTCTGTTGTTTTTATCCCATAATTAACTCCCACCCACACGTTCGTACGTGCACACGTGCAATAAAACAATGTGTGTATAGTAGTGCCACACGAGCGTTTCAAAAATGTTTTTGAAATTTCCGAGACTGTTGAGCCTGTGGGGACTACAGTCATCGCACCCTCCAAACGCACGAGCGGGTCTTGTTTTGCATGTAGCAACACCACACGTACCCACCGACTTTCCAAAGCCTTACTTTTGCACGTGTGGAGAGAGATATAGTGAACTCATACCAAAAGTATCACATTATTCGAAATTTTCGCTTTGCAACCTGAAGAAGAGCGTTGGCATAAATCTCTATAATTCATGTAAAGAAGACGAAGAAAAAATTAGAGCAGCTCAATAGCTCATAAAGATAGTGATGAGAAATTATCATACTTTGATCCTTTATACGACCGAGTTTTTCAAAACCATTAACGACTAAAAGTATAGTTCAAAACTTCAAATGATAATCATATTAGACTATATAAAACGATTGGAAAGAAATTATCAAGATTTGTAAAAAATAAAAAGATGATAACTGAAAAAATATATTTGATATCGATATATGTGATAGGAAAATTTCCTTAAAACTTTAGGTATATGTAAATAAAACAGCTAATTCATGTACTTCTAAATAACAACTCATCATCAAATTTTTATAATATTATTATATATTAAATTATTATAATATGATGTGAAAATAATCCTATATACTGTATATATATTAGCTTGTGAATACATGTCAGTCAAATTCATACCGAACTCTATGAAAAATTAGAGAATCTCTTTTTTTTTTCCTCTGCCACCATATAAACAGTGGAAAGCCATTCAAGTGCTCTCCTCCTCTCTTATTCCTGGCCTCTCTTCCTCTAATCTCAAGCCTCAGAAAGAAAGAAAAAATGAGTCCAAATCTCCTTAAGAACAATCTTACAGGTAATTATACCATCAACAACTCTAGAAGATTCGAAGAAAGAAACAACTTCATCAGATCTCCACCAAACTCGCACACCAACTTCTCTCTCGCTAGAAACCATCCTCATCACAACAAATCAGTCTCATTCTTGAAGTTGGGAGATGAACATGAGAACGAGAGGGGTGAAAATGGTTTGAAAATGAGGGGCAAAAATGGAGTAAATACAAAACTATGCTCAAGAGGACACTGGCGACCAACAGAAGATGCTAAACTCAAGGAGCTTGTTGCCCAGTTTGGCCCCCAGAACTGGAACGTGATTGCTAACCACCTTCCTGGTAGATCAGGTACTTTTATTTCTCTACTTCTTTCTTACTCAAATTTTCGTTTGTGTAATTGTTTTTATCTTTTTAAACACCATAAATAATTAAATTTATATAAGTAAATTTTGGTACCAAAAATCCAATTTTCTTTTTTTCACAAATAAGTATTTTCTCCATTTGACCCAAAACAGAAGCTTTTCTCCAAAATTAATGCATATATATATATAATGACAAATATATGTATTCAATCAGACACATCAGTGACATATTTTTGACAGTAACTAATTAATATACTTTAAAGAGTAATCAATGTTGCGTTCTTTGATTTTAGGCAAGAGTTGTAGATTGAGATGGTTTAACCAACTAGACCCAAGAATTAACAAGAGAGCATTCACCGAGGAAGAAGAGTCTAGGCTTTTAGCTCTCCACCGAGCCTATGGCAACAAGTGGGCTTTGATCTCACGTCTCTTCCCGGGTCGGACTGATAACGCCGTCAAGAACCATTGGCACGTCATCATGTCTCGACGGACTAGAGAAAGTCAACGACAGCGTCAAGTGCAGCCTCCTCAGGCACCGTCAAGAAACGCTGAAACTACAGTCTCTCCCTTGTGCCGCGGTGTGTTCTTAGGTACAGTCTCGAAAGATATTTTCCTCAATGAAGAAGATAATGATGGTGACGATGAAGATGCTTCAGCTCTCTCTACCTGTACGACAGAGCTCTCTCTCACTCCACCCTCCTCAACTCACCAGGCTCGTTTCTTGAATTACGATAATGCCCTTGTGCTAGGTAAGAATTTATGCATTTGTTTGCTTTGTTTATTATTATTTTATTACGTAGTACTTTGTCTCTTTTTAGAAAGATATTATCTTCATGACATTCTTAAGATATAAAAAGCATAGAAACTTGGAATGTTTTTCACTTTGTTCCCTGGTTTTCTTGAAAGCGTTTTCGTGAATCTAGTTATAGTTATTTAGGTTCGTTGATCATGATCGGCATATATTTTAGTCTAGAATTAGCTTAGAATCAGTCGGTGTTTTTGAAATGTTCAAATCACATTAAACGATGAATTTGGCATACATGTTATATAACCGACGAGGAGTGACCACTTCTGATAATGTCATCCCTTTTCATATATATGGCAATAATTATAAATTTGAATGACAAGAGAGAAAAAAACAGTGTTTTACATCGTAATAGTACCTACGTGTATTATTTTATATAAGGAGTTGTAGTACAATGTCCCGTTACTATTTCAATACAACAAAATTTCACGTGGGGGCTAAAATAATTATTTTGATAATCTTTGCAGGTAAAGATGGTCAGTGTGCGCAGAGAGCAGAAGTTAATGGCAAATATAGTAAAAAGATGGACCATCAAAATCACCACACAATCACAGTCAGTGAAAGGAAAGTGCAGACGCAGAGTGGCTTTTACTTCTTTGATTTTCTTGGAGTTGGAGCTTCTTGATTAATCAACTATATGAAGAGTTATTCTATGTCCATAAGAAACTTTCTGAAGTACTTCGACCAAAAACTTTCTAAAGTTCTTCGACCAAAAAAAATATTTATATTTTTAACGTAAATTTAGTTATGTAATTAAGCGCTAGTAAAATAAGAATTGAACTGATAAGAAGAGATGAGTGTTTTATAAAATCTCAAAATTTGGTTTTAAAAGTAAGAATTGAACCAATAAGAAGAGATGAGTGTTTTATAAAATCTTAATTTACTCGGCGTGGAGTTGATCATAAAAAAAAAATTACTCGGCTTGGGTCGGGTCGGGCCTCTAGTGTCCGTCTAAATGTTCAGTCATATAAAAAGGGCCCAATAAAGCCCACATTGAAGTGGACTTGATACATTAAATTTATCTCCCAAACAGAAAAACTAGCTAGTGGTCAATGACGCTTAACTGGTGTTTTTGGTAATGGTATGACAGTGCTGCTATTCACGTATGCATTGACACTATTATTCATTATTTAAATGTTCACTTGGATATATTATTTTGGCATATTTTACCAAACCAAGGAAATTTTATTTCGCAATACGCTTAGGAAACGTTTTAAATTTCATCCTCGTGATGAGTATAAAGAATAAGCATGGATCGAGAAGGATATCCAGTTCGAAATTTCTAAACACCCTTCACACAATGGTTAAATAAGTTAATGTCAGCTGTGTATTAAAGGTAAAACAGAGTATAGGAGACCTCAGATAAGAAAGCTTGAAGTTTACGATTTCATTAACTTGGTTTGTTACAATCCTCAAGAACATTATTTATACAGAGATAAGGATGCTTCTAGATCTCTGACAGCTAGCCCTGACAGCTCATCCACTCTCCTCCAATAGCGCATCAAAGCGGTTACTAAGCTTGACTGCACCAGCTGGTAAGACCCCTTCTTTGTCGTGATGCTTGCCTTTGTTTTGTCTTACTGATGTTGTGACCGTTGCAGGTGAAGCTGAGCTGGAGGTTGGCTTTGTGGGCTTCATTACTTCATGGGCCTGCTGTCTGTTGTCTTTATATCCGTTAGGTCCAATACTCCCGCGCAAACTCGAGGTGGATGGAAACATAACCCCGAGTTTGGAACGTAGAGCGAAGTAACTTCTCTGAGGCAAGGACTTTGTGAACACATCAGCTAATTGCTGTGCTGCTGGAATATGTTTAACAACAAGAGACCCGTCTGCAACCTTCTCCCGCGCAAAGTGATAGTGCGTTGCAAAGTGCTTGGACTTTCTGTGCATGACCGGATTAGCAGTGAGATGTACTGCAGATAAATTTTCACAGTATATCTCAGCTGGACCAGTTAGCTTAACTCCTATACTCTTCAACATCAGACTTATCCAAGCAATCTCTGCTGCAGTGTCTGATAAGGTTCTGTATTCTGCCTCTGTTGATGATCGTGCCACTGAATCTTGTCTTTTTGCTGACCATGAAATGAGATTTGAACCAAGAAAGGTACAAAATCCTCCTGTAGAACGTCTGGTATCTTGGCATCCAGCCCAATCACTGTCACAGTACGCACGAAGTCTAGAATCAGAATCAGCTTCCAGTTGAACTCCCATCTCAAGAGTGCCTTTAAGATATCTGAGAATCCGTTTAAGCAGATTAAAGTCTGAGACAGAGGGAAGATGCATCTTTTGGCAGACAATGTTGACAGCAAATTGAATGTCAGGTCTGGTCAAAGTCAAGTACTGTAACTTGCCTGCCAAACTTCTGAAGTAAGTGGGATTGCTGAACGCTTCATCTTGATGAGGAACTCTATCAAGTTGACACGGCAGAGGAGTTGGCATAGGAGCGCAGTCCAACATACCTGCAGCCTGAAGCAGATCAGTAGCGTATTTTGCTTGACTCAAGAACAACCCCGTTGCAGTAAACTGAGCTTGAATCCCTAAGAAGTAACTCAGCTGACCCATGTCTTTCATTCGAAACTGTTTTCTCAATGAATGAAGAAGCTGGTTAAGAAGGGTTTTATTGTTGCCAGTGACCAACATGTCATCAACGTACAGAAGCAGAAACATTACATCTTTGCCTTTCAAGTAGACAAACAATGATGGATCTCCTGTGTTGCAGAGGAAACCAAACTCCAAAAGATAGGAACTGAACTTGTCAAACCACGCTCTAGGGGCTTGTTTAAGGCCATAAATAGCCTTTTTCAAAAGACATACATACTCAGGATTCTTCTTATCTGTAAACCCTGGTGGTTGTCTCATGTAGACCGTTTCAGACAAATCCCCATGTAAGAATGCATTCTTCACATCAAGCTGTTTAATATCCCACTTCTCTGTTACTGCAAAATGTAGAACCATTCTCACTGTGGCTGTCCTAACAACCGGGCTATAGGTTTCTAAAAAATTCACTCCTTCTTCCTGTTCATTTCCTCTGGCAACTAAACGAGACCTCAACTTCAGAAAGCTTCCATCTGCGTTGAGTTTGACTTTATGTATCCAACCACATCCAATAGGTCTGATATCTGGTGATGGAGGTACCAGTGTCCATGTGCCTGTTTCATCACACATGTCTATCTCTTCCTGCATTGATCCGTGCCAACCAGAGTGATTTAAGGCATCAGCAAGCGTTCTTGGTACTTGTGGAACTCCTTTGACAGCAAGCAAAGCGTATCTTGGGTTTGGTTTCACAACTCCAGCTTTTCCTCTTGTCGTCATCTGGTGAGTATTAGCAGGAGGTTGTATATCTGGTACATCTGGTTCTGATTGAAAACCAGAGTTGTCTGAGCTGGAGGAGCTTCCTGATGCTTGATCTTGAAATTGATCTTCAACATTGTGTGGAGGTGAGTGGACAACGGGTTGTGGATGGGTTGGGATCAACGCTTTTTGCCTGTAAATAACTTCATCTGTCACAATATCATCTTCTTGTTGCTCTGGGACAACCGGTATCTGAAGTCTCCAAGCTTTACTTAAGTGGGTGGTTGGTTCAGCAAGAAGATGGTGATAAGTGTCTTTGAAAGGAAGTCTGTCTTCATCAAACAAGACATGTCTATTAATATAGACACGACCAGTCGGTGGATGGTAGCATCTGTATCCCTTGTAACGCTCATTGTACCCAACAAAAACACATAGAAGAGACTTGGGATCGAACTTATTCTCAGCATAAGGTCTCAAGTAAGGGTAACACGCGCAGCCAAATGCTCTGAGAGCCGTATACACAGGAGGTTTACCATTTAGAACTTGATACGGACTAACCATCTTGTCATTCACAGACGTGGGAATCAAGTTACTCAAGAATACTGCAGTGTAGAATGCTTCAACCCACAGTTTCTGTGGCAGAGAACTCTGAAACATCATTGATAACCCAAGCTCTGTGATGTAGCGATGTCTTCTCTCAGCAATCCCATTTTGTTCCGGTGTATGAGGGCATGACACAAAGTGCTTGATGCCACATGAAACCAAGTGATCCATGAGACGTTTGTTGATAAACTCTCCACCACCGTCTGACTGAAACACAGCTATCTTTGTTTTGTACTGATTTTCTACTTGAAGTTGAAAAGATTTGAAGACAGTGTACACATCAGACTTCAATTTGAGAGGGTAGAACCAGCAAAATCTTGAGCAGTTATCAATGAAAATAACATAATAACGAAATCCTTGAGGGGAAACAACTGGAGCAGGACCCCATACATCACAATGTATTCGTTCAAGTACTCTGGTAGAACGAGATTCAGAACTAAAAAAGGGAAGTTTACACGTCTTTCCTAACTGACATGCTTCACATAATGACTTAGTAGTCTTATTAAAAGAAATAGCCTTGATAGATGATAGATACTGCAGAACTTGATCGTTGGGGTGTCCTAGTCTCCTGTGCCATACTAAATCACTTGTTCGCTGCTGTCTAGAAGAGTAGTAGGCCAGAAACTGTGGATTGTCCAACCGATACAGTCCTTTAGTCTTGTTTCCCCGACTGAGAACCTGACTGGTGAGCTTGTCCTTAACATACACAACAGTAGCATCAAAAGTGAACTCACAAGGGAAATCATCGGTCAACTTAGAGACAGAGAGTAATGATTTTGTTATGTCAGGACAGACTAAAACATCCAGTAGAGGAATATTACCTGATGATGTGGGAATAGAAGCAGCACCAACATGAGTTATGGGGAGATAGTCTCCATTACCCACAATGACTTGATCTCCACCATCATACGCATGAGCAGTGTCCAGGTGTTGAGAAGAATTTGTCACATGAGCCGTTGAACCACTGTCTGGATACCATTCAGCTCCACCTTGTCTGTTATTTGCAGTAGTATTCAGCGTGTTAGCTTGATGTGGATCTGGACCTGTGTAGTGTTCATCAAAACGGTAATGACACTTGTATGCAGGATGTCCGTACTTGCCACAGATCTGACATGTGGGTCGCTGAGAGTTAGCAGAAGAACCACGTCCTTGATGTGCTCCTTGACCAAACTGTTGTGGGAAACCTCTTCCTTGAGTCGAGTAGGATCCACGTCCACGGTATCCTCCTCTGTAATGACCTCTTCCTCGATTAGAGTAACCACCACGGTTTGCATAAAATGCTTGATGTGGATTTGGTTCAGTAGAAGTTTCATAAGAACGAATCTTGTCTTCAAAGCCGGTTAGCTTGTGAGCAACATCATCGAAACATGGACCAGGTGGTAAGACCCCTTCTTTGTCGTGATGCTTGCCTTTGTTTTGTCTTACTGATGTTGTGACCGTTGCAGGTGAAGCTGAGCTGGAGGTTGGCTTTGTGGGCTTCATTACTTCATGGGCCTGCTGTCTGTTGTCTTTATATCCGTTAGGTCCAATATGTATACTAATATGTTTTTATATATGTGATGTTAAATAGAAGCTAATTAATCTTTCAGTCTAACAACTTGGACACTGCATTTTACAAAGTAGATCTTCAATTAAGATTTTTGCTTATTTTGTTAATTAAGGTTTGTGTTCAGGCGAGCAAGAATCGACAAGAAAACAAAATATCTGACGAGTCCAACATATATTTAATCAATAATTATACACGATGGACGGAAAATCAATACAAGTGAAAACAAAATAATCGACCGTATATGTAGCAAGTTGCAACACAAGCTAGCCGGTTCATGTCTGTCTTGGTACCTGTCGTTGGCAAAACGAAATTAAATAAATAAGTATTTAAATGAAATTATGTTAAGTATGAAAATATTTATAATTATAATTAGTTAAATTTATTTATGACATTACTATCGAACATTTCTAATGAGGTCTTGAAATCGTCTATTTATTTGGCCAATAGAGGTTCCCTCAAGGTCTCTTTTGCCAATGAACTCACTAAAATATTCCTTTTCAAAAAAATAAAACTCACCAAAATACTTGATACTTACGAAAACACTCAACAGTCACATTTAAAATACATTCTTGTTTAAAAACATATACTATTTTACATTCGTACATATTAGTTATTTGTTAACCTACAATTATATATATGCACTTATAAGTTTAAGTGAAAAAGAAATTTAAGTGTGTGTACAAGAGCTGACATCGATCTAGAAAGCTTCTAAATAAATAAACTTCAGTTACAGATATCAGTTTCTAAAAATATTATATTCAGTTAACCGACAATCATCAAATTGATATATATTTAACTATATTTTCTGCAGAAATGTTTTATGCTCCAGCTAGTTACAGAGTGAAATAGGTTTTTGAGATTAATTTTTGCAGGCATTTAGGACTTGACAAGAATTAACTCAGCACTTTTTCTACACACAATCTAATAGTAGTTTATAGGAAAAATACAGATTATGTTGTAATTAAGAGAAAACGATTCATAGACAAACACACACAAAAAGGTCTGAAACTCTCTAATGAATATATTTATTAGTACTTTAGTTAATAGTGATGTATAAATTAGATAGATAAAATACAAATTTAATTACCAGGAAATAAGCTTGACCATGCTGTAAACCATGCAACAAGAAGCCAAACTCATCAGTGGGAAGAGGAAGACCAGAGGAGTGAAGTAAGACAAAATCTTCACCGAACATTGTTTTCATGTCTATGCCTCCATTTGTCACTTCCGTCGGAACTCCGTTTATGAACACCGTCATTGACCCTTTTATTCGTTTTAACAAAATTAAAATAAATATACGAACAAAACAAAACATAAGAGGTTGAGAATTACCTCTCAAAATATGGTATGTTAGCTTAACAAAAAAATCGAGTTCTTGGTTAGAAAGCCACTTAAAAGTTGTATCTTCTTTTCCATTTTCAAAAATAATTCAATAAAAACAGAAGGCGTCCAAATATTGGTGATTATATGGTTAGGGTGTTGTTTTAGCTGAATGGTTCTAATAATCTAGAAAAAATGCAGTAAAAAAAAAAGATATGAACCATGCAAATGAATGATTCACCTTGCTGATAGTGGAAATTGGAGTTCTGATCAGATGGACTTAAAACTGATAAGTCATTTGAGCTGTGCTGATGATGATGATCACGATGATGATGATCAGATTCATGGCCATACATTGTAAAGAGATCACCCATGCCATTGTTGCTTGCATATCCACCACTCAAGGAAGAAGAAGAGAGACCAAGAAGATAGGAAGAATCTTGAGATGAAGGCTCATTAAAGAAGTAATTAGATGATGAGTTGCCACAACTTCCAAATCCCAAATCATTCCCGTTGTTGCTGTAAGGATGATGCATGCTCATTGTAGTCATGTGCTGGTGGTCTTCAGGTCCTCTGGAGGTGACGGATGCGGCCGTGGCGGCTTGAAGTTGCCTCTGTCTCCGGCGAGATCGTGAGCGCCGGTTTTGAAACCAGTAGAAGACGTTTGCGTCTCCAACTGCACCAAACTTCTCTAGCATCTTTCTTATCCTCACCGTTTCGTCTTTTGGTGGGTTAACAATACCACTGTTAAAGATGGATTCGAGTATCAAGATTTGCTCCGGTTTTGGTGACCAACGTGACCGGACTGGTTCAGTAGTATTCGTGGGGGCGGAAGAACAACGGCCATGTCCGGTAGGGCTTTGTGATGATCCTTCTTGATCCATATTTTTTGTGTGATTATGGTTTATGGAAATTAAGAAAAAGGAGTTTTGTGTGGTGACTTGAGGGAAGTTCTGTGTATGAATTTATAGGAGAAACTTTTTCTCAATAAACTTTTTTTTTTTGCTTTAACTTAGATATTAAGTTACACTAGTATAGTGCTCTCACTTAAACTAAAATATTGTATATAGGTACGGTGGAATATGTTAACACGTATTCCAAGAGGCAGACGAATTATATAAACTGGGGTTGCATATCACATTTGATGATATACCAATTACCAAACTAACTAGGAGTGCTTCCACCATCGCATCATTGGACCAACTCACAATCAAAACTGTGTGTTTCCTCCATTTGAATTTCTATTAATACGTTTATTTGTGTTCTCTGATTGATAATGACTACCAGAAAAATATAAAATGATCAAACTGCAAATATACCAAGAGCATCTCCAAAAAGAACTTTATTTTGAATTTTCACAAACTCTATATTTGAAGTTACAAAATGATTTTCTTTAAAAGAAAAATTTCAAAACAGTATCTGTATATTACATTATGGTTCTTCCAAATTATTTGTATATTATATTATAATCCTTATATTTGTCACAATTAATGAAAATTCATAAAACTTTGATAAATAACAAACACATATATAAAAATATTACAATAATATTAATTAATAAAAGTTTACATTAAAATATAAAACTAGAAATAAAAATGCATAATTAAATACTAAATTACAAGCAAAATACCACATTATTCCATAATGTTCCCATATGTAATCAACTAGTGTACTTCGAAGTAAGAAATGATTTTCTTTACTTTTAATTTTCATGTACCATTTTAAAAAATAATTTTAATTAAGTTTGTTTTGTAATATTCTTGTTGTCAAATTTTACTTTTAAAATAATATAAATTTTATTTTAAATTTTTTAAAAATTTATGTGTAAAGCTTAATTTATAGAAATAAATTTGAAGATTTGTGAGATATAATTTTTTAAAATATTAAAATGATAAATAAGTAAATACTTAAGAATCATAAATAAGATATGTAATTATAAGGAACAAATTGCAAATAAAAATATGAAACTTCAAATTTGAAGTTTTGAGAAGTGAAACTTCAAATATGAAGTTTTTTTTAGAGCAAAAAACTCTATATATGAAGTTATAGATAGTCTTTTGGAAATGCTCTAAGCAAGACAAATTTAAAAAACTGTTGGTTTTGTTTTTCGAATACCAAATTTATAATTTGTTATATTTTAAAATTTAGTTTACATTTATCAATTTGCTATGTATAACTTTAAAAAATTGATACAGGTATATTGAAAATTATAGTTCTAAAAAAGTTTAGTTACATTTTTCATTAATTATTATGTCATCTCATTTCACATTTTTAACTGTCTCATTTGAACTTGACCAGTGAGCTGTTAATTCCAGTACAAAATGTAATTCATATGTATATATATTTTGTGAAATCATTAAATAATATATCTACATTGACAATAGGTCAACAAGCAAACAAAACATTAGTCATGAGATAAATTGTTTGTACCTTGTTTTTTACCCTTAATGGTTGGTTTCAATTTCAATATAGCATCACACTACTAATCTCCACAAAAATCATCCATGCTTCGATCAAAAGATCCACACATCATGTTAGGGCAGGTTACAAACTACGACGTAGATGTTAAGATTAACTGGTTTTGTTGATCAAGCATATAACACACTACGACGTAGATGTTATGTTCTGTTAACTGGTTTGTCCAATCGAAAATCCTTTGTAAATAACAAAAGGTTTGCCTATCGTGATGTGAAATATAATGGACGAGGGGGAGTATAAGGTTAACAATATAACCTTAAAAAGGGAAGGCAGATGTTACTGTAACGGTTCCAAAGAAGGATATAGGTATGTACATTTATTAGAGCATGATTTACCTATAATTTTTACTATAAAATTCTTGGCAAAAATTAAAAAACAGTTTCTTAACTTTTGATAAAAATCTCACTCTAAAAATTCCAGTTAATCATGGTCTTAGTGTTAAACTAGAAGAAAAAAATATTGTGAAAGTTTCGTAGGCCCAAAACTGGAAATAGTTAAGTTGGGAAAACACTGGTTATGAATCTTATGATTACCATACTTTCTGCTCTAAATATGATAAAAGTTTATAAGTATTTTATCGATTAATAACATGTTTTCGTAACTTGTGGTTGCTTTTATATAATTGTGAAACAATTGTAAGTGTGGGAAAAGTTTATCATGACGTCATGCAACAGAGGCCAAAAAAGATATTGTTTGTCAAACAGAATTCGTCTTTGGTTGAGATTTCGATTGACGAGACAAAACACATCAAAAAATATATAACATTAGCCGATCAAACTACAGATTATATTCTTTTCGATTTATATAATAACAATATTTATTTGTACTTTTTTTTTGTTACTACAATATTTATATGTACAAACTTGCATTGTGATACATATATCTTATAGCATGATAAAAGATATTGAAATCCAATAATTATTGTTTCTGATTTAATATTATCGTCTCTATAACGTCTTTCCATTATAAAATATAAATTTCGACTAAAGATGAATAAAAACATAGGTAAGATTGTGTGACCAAAAACCAACTGTGGTAAATATTTGGTTGGTTATAGACTTATAGTTCAAAAAAATATACTTTGTTGATGATATGATAAATTATATTATGCAATTATTTACCAATTAGAACCCATCAATAAACTTCATAAATTTAGAAATTATATATTTAATACCTTTTTTGTTTGCTAAAAAAGTTGTCCGTGTACCGTATGCCGTATGCCGTATGCGTATGCATGGGTAAGTGTGCATACGTATGAATATAATAAACGTTAAAAGCTAGAGTGTTGAAAAATACAATCGGCGACAATCTGTTTCTTTCAGATGCATTCTGGTTTTTGACGATCGATGCTACTTTCTTAGCTGTTTCATCATCTCTTTTTGTATTGTTACCATCTCAAAATACTATTTAAAATTCCAGTTTTCTCTGTACTTTTTTCTTGCTTTTCACATGGCCATCTATTGAAGTTATAACCGACCGAGTTATTTAGCGCATATATGTAGTTTCTTGGCTAATTCCTTAGTCTTAAATTTATAGTTATTTATATGACCAAGAAAAATAATTCTAGTAAATATGAAGAGCGATGAAGTATTGCTATATAGAAAGTACACAAAAAGATTAACGATAATACCGTGAAGAGATTCACCTGGCATCCCTATTGTTTACAATTTCAACTGAAATTCTCTTTATATTTATTTGTTTAATCACGTTTTAGTATTCATGCACGTCACTCTTCACCAAAAGTAAAGAAAAATCCATGCGCGGTCACGAAATACAGAGAAACTACCACTAGGAGCTGTGAAAGAATCATCCCGTGACTTGTTAAATAAAAGGAATCCCAACACCTACATAACTTACGTCTGCTCAGCTGTACAGTTTTTTATTTCTTTTACTTATTACATCACACATTTGTCAGAGGTGACCATTGTCCAAATGATTTTATTTATTTTACTATTACCGACTGTGACTGAGTTGATACAACTGGGTATTACTTGTCTCTTATAACTTCTCCAGCTGTTTTGTCCTTTCTCCGTGAAACGGAATTGATTTTCTAATTAATGGATAGAAGAAATAAATACATATATAGTGGGTTAGATCATGTAATTCAGATCAGGACATACAATTTGATTTTCAGCATCTTTTATTAAATTTGTTGGTAAGATGTTCTCATGACACCAAACAGCTGTGCTATGTTGACCAAACTACCCATTATCAAAATAGTATCAAAAGCCTGATCAAATACAAATTCGGGATCATGCGACCTATCTCACAGAAGTATCTAATAAATGCGGGATATCCTGAATTTTTTTTTTTTTTTTTTTTTTTTTTTTTTTTTTTTTAATCATTAATCAACCCGAACAAAACGGGAATTCAAGTGTTGTTTACAAGCTTGGATCGAACAAAATTATCTAAATCTACACATAGCACCTTTTGCTTCGTTCGCCCGCCAAACCGACACGTTCCGCTAGAGTGCGCCGAGATCCTTAGACTATCAATATCCGTTCTCAACCAATGATGAAAACCACTACAAAGGGCGAGGTTTACCTCGTTGCCTCGGATGCCGGTCTTTGCGTGTCATCACTAGAGTNCTTGGATCGAACAAAATTATCTAAATCTACACATAGCACCTTTTGCTTCGTTCGCCCGCCAAACCGACACGTTCCGCTAGAGTGCGCCGAGATCCTTAGACTATCAATATCCGTTCTCAACCAATGATGAAAACCACTACAAAGGGCGAGGTTTACCTCGTTGCCTCGGATGCCGGTCTTTGCGTGTCATCACTAGAGTAGCTGGCTAATGACGATCTCACCAAGCTTGCTTAGTACACTGATCTTTGAAGCACAAGACGAACTAAAGAAGGATGGTACAAAATAATCTTACCAGATCAAGTACCCATCTGTACTCCTGCCTCAGTCGCCGAACCAGAGCAAAAAACGAGTTTGAAGAAGCACCCGCCTGGATGAAACAATAACACTCATAACCTGCACAAGGAAGATAGAAGCCACACTACCAACAAGGACAAATGACCACCGCTGGTACTGGGATATGCGACTTCAATCGAAAGGAGCCTTCGAGAGGCAGAATGGAGCCGTAGACCACCTCGACCCACCATCTACCTTCGCCTTCCGCTGCCGCCGAGAACCGAAGACAGAAACCTTGGGACCGTTTGATATGTTTCCTTAGGCTTCAGAAACACATAGCACTAGAAACAACAGAGCGCCCTTAAGAGGACCAGACGCCAAAGCCTCAAAAGATAATGCCCACCAGACCCAGTAGAGGAGGTGAAAAAACTTGAAAGGCAAAGAACCCGAAAACAGACCAGCCATAGACGACAGCGTCTTCACTGGTTTTCAGCCTTCTCGAGCAGGAATCAAAGACATAGCCTCACCACGCAGCAAGAGCTCTGCTCTGTACTCGAAACCGAGGAAGAAATCCTCCGGAGCAAGTCCAAGAGAGTGAGAACAAAGGAAGACGCTCCAAGACACCTCAGAACGATCAATCCAATGAAACACCCGCCCCTTGACCAAACCAGTAACCAGCAGGCCTCTCCGCCACCGACAGAGGAAGACCCAACCACCGCTAATTGCTGGAAGAAGACAAGAACACCATCTCCGCCTCGCGTTGCTTCCTCGGAGACCGTACGGAGAATAGATCTCCAGATCTGAAAATCACAGCCTCCAAAACCCTAAAAGCCGACGCCTTTCCAGCCTTGCTCCACCAAACCCTCGTCGCTGCTCCGAAGACGCTTCCACTGGCGTACAAGCTCCGTCGCGAACGAAGGCAAGACACGGAGGAGCTACTCAGAGAAGGAGACATATTGGGGAGGGAGACAAAGACCGAAGAAGACGCAAAGAGAAGACAAGGAAGAGAAAAGGAAGGGTCCCGCCGGAACCAGACAGTCACGTGGCGCTCTTCCGCGCGCTCACGGACGCCGGACCGGAGGAAAAACGATTGGTGCCTTAGATGTCGCTCGAGAGAGAAAAGTTGGGTCTCAGAGAAGGAGACATATCCTGAAATTTTAGACACACTAAAACTATGTTTGTGTTTGTTCCAACAAAAAAAAAAACTATGTTTGTGTTATTTTCTAGTATGATATCTACACACTTCCAGTATTCACAACCACAATCCTAAAGTTGGTTTTGGGACGTTAGAGAAGTAAATCCCAATACATATACCTGATTGATGCTGCATGCAGCCTTTTGCTTGTGAGGTATTTGAAACCATATCATTATATATATTGCTTGTGATGGTTGTTGTATGATATAGTGCTCCAGATATATAGTTTATATATATATATATATATATATATATGCGAGCAATACGTCACGAAGCGTTGGAAACTTTGGTGAACAAATAAAACATTGACATTGGTAAAAAAGTCTTATAGTAGGCATAAAATATACCTCTAGGGATCTGGCAGAGACGGTACGAGGATTCACGAAAAGTGATCACTAACCACTCTCTCTGTGGTCCTAAAGACCAAAATTTTGTAAGAGTTTGAGACTTTCTTTCGTCTGAAAATCTTCTTTATGTGGTCCTGCTCTGTAACAATGTACGGAGTCTCTCTTTAATGTTTATATATACACACAGATTGACCTACAGGATATTAATATATTACCTACGCACAACGATTTATCAATTTGGACAATTATGTAAAACATAAAAGATCTTTTGGTCCTCAAAATGTTAATCATTTTTGTAATTAGAATGATTGTTTTTTTTTACTATTTTTTTCTATTAGAATGATTGTTACTACGCATTTTAAATCGCCATTCAGCATATTGCTTGACTGCATTTGTTCTATCCATTCTCTTTGTATGACAATAACATTATTGTATACAATACAGTTCTTAGATATCATAACTTCAAGCATTTTGACGATTGGTTATTTACTATAAAGTTATATACAAATCCTTTGTTATGTTTCTGATTGGTTGAATAGGCTAAACATACGCATTAAATTTCTATAAAAGTACGTAGGAAACTTTTTTTATCGCAATTTAAATTAAAGTTTATTGGTCTGCATAAAGAAACTAAATCAGTCTATATACACATTCACACTTATTCATCCAAACGATTTTTTTAACATATTAAGAAAGAGATTTGTATGAACATTGTTTAGTTAGTTTATAGATAACAGATCTGACGCATATGAAGTAGTAAGATGAACTTTGCTGATTTGGACGGTGAATCTGCAGATCACTCATAGGGACCCTAAATACAACTAGAAAGAAGAAAAAACAAAAACAGGAGGAAAGAGATAACACATATTATACATTCAATATCAATATATATTAATATTAATACTATATATTAGTGACATGCATGCATCCTGACAAAAGTCACAAAACGGATGGTGTTATTATTTTCTCTATTTAAATAGGGAGAACCGGAGAAATATATATACACATAGTACCCATCTTGGACAATTTAGTCAAACAAACAATTTTTCTTCGCCTTAGTTCTTGGACTATTTTCATCGATCCATTTCAGTTGAACGAGTGTTTTTTGATATGTACGAACGAATATTTTGGATGGAGTTTCTACTTCTATCACAACCTTGCCAGTAAACCTAATATTACGTTCTTTGTTCATTGAAGGCTGTTTTGTTGTCTTTTTTTTTATAACTTTGTTTATATTGTTTCCTTAATTATTAATATTCAAGTTAAGCATGAGACTATTGCTGCTATGTAAAACTACAGATATCCAGGTATCTGAACCAACATGAAGACTGATGAATTTGATGTTTTAGCGTTAGATAATATATATCCGAATGTCACGTTTGGGTAAATTATAAAATATAAACATACTTTTCCTTAAACAATAAGTTGAAACTCAAAAAGAAAAATATTGAAACTCTTGCTTTGGTCCAAAACACACCAAGCAACGGCGCAAGTGTTTTTAATCACTTTTTAAACTGGTGCAAGTGCATCTGATGTGTCGCGCACTTGAATGATTAGCAATCACAAGAAGTGCCAAAAGGATATATTCTTATGAACTTTTTCATTTATTTGTATTATTATTGAAATAAAACCTATAAAGCGTATACGATCAACTAATGAACAGATTCATGCATTTATCATGTATAGCATTTTTAAAGTGTTAAAATTTAGTATATTATCTGCGGCTCTTTGAAATTTCTGTAAGCCTGCTGCTAACTGTAGGTAATTTATCTGACCTTTGACGAAAATGGTATGCGAGTTTCACCTAAAAGGTGTTCAGCAGAAAAGAGGCCCATTAATAGCTTTGCTACTTTACTTAGTGAATAACGTTAGCCCATTTAAAGCCCATAGTTACTGTACCCGCCGAAAATGCATAACTACGGCTATCCTTCGATTTGTTTATTTAAGCTCAGTTATGAACATTTCCATGATTATTAATACTAAAGTTAAATCCGTAAACGATATTATAAATATGACTGATCTCCTTACTTTGAAAATTATATCTCCATTTGGAGCTTTTTATTCGTTCAACTACGTAACACTAGTTTAAGAATTTGAATTTCTGACAAAATGTAATAAGTAAAAAAAAAATATAAATCCATGAACTTGTGTATAACTAAAAAAGAAGTTATGTATAACTATTATTATTTTTTTTTTAAATTTCGAATAGTAATTAGTTACAAAATATAAAAAGAAACATGATTTGGCTTTGTATACACGACGTACGCAAACACAGAAGTGATTGAAAAGTGAAGTGGGATATGAAACTTGCTATCTAAGGAAAGATAATACGACCAAAATAACTCAAAGAAAAGAGAGACTGAGAGAGTTAATCAGTTTTAACTCGATCGAAGATAAGAGAGATGTTGAATAACTTCTCATAACAACAAACAAACTGCCTTGTGACTCACGTGAAGACTTCAAGAACCAAAGATCAAGATCTCACTCTCTATAAATACCTCTTCATCTGATTCTTTCTCTGTCATCACGTTTTCACTCTCTCATCTCTTTGGCTCTTCTCGTCACCGTCTCCGCCGCAAGATAGAGACGTTTTCACCGTCGTCTTCTCACAATGGTTTTTACTTTTACTTCTTCTATATCTCTTTGACCTCAAATCTCTCTCTCTCGGAGATTACTGATTCTTCTCTCCCTCTTATCTTTTTGCAGGAAATCGAACAAACCCTAACATCATCTCCCGCCGCCACACAACAACAAACCCTACCAGCTCCCTCCGCCGCACAACAACAACAACCACAAACCCTAACCGGAAGATTCTGCAGATGCCTCTTCACGTCTATTTTCTACCTACAACTCATCCTAATCTCAGCCCTAGTCATCTTTCTCACACTCAGAGGTCTACTCTTCACCAAATCACCAAACTTCCTCCCCAAGAAATGGTACACCCCTCTGTTATCCTCTGTCGCCATCTCAGGACTCCTCTCTTTAGCCTGGCAATGCTTCTTCCTCTCCAACATAGCAGCGACATCCAAAGCCACCATCATCCTCACTCCGCTACTCACATTCTCCGTAGGGCTCTTCCTTGTAACCTACGGCAAAACCTATGTTCCAGCGATCGGTGGCGTTCTCGTGTTCTTCAGCTTTGCTCAGGCCTCTCATGGTTGGTGTGTCGTTACTCGTAGGAGGCGTGATTTCACCTTCCATATCATGACACTCTCCACAACCGTTCTACCTCCAAGAACCAGAGTAATAGCTGTTGTGTCATCGATCTTAAGCGTCTTGTACTCTGCTTTCTTGGTGGCTGGAATCGGTGGAGCTACCGCTACAAGAAAAGGTCTTGTTGACATTCTTTTCATCTCTTTAATCATGATAAGCTTTGCCTGGACGATGCAAGTTCTCAAGAACGTACAAGTAGTCGCTATTTCCAAAGCTGCGTACGTGCACTTTGCTCGCGGTGGGGTCATGAGCGCATGTGGGGCTATTTGTAGCCAGTTCGGGAGCGTTTGTATTGGTTCAACACTAGTTCCAGTCTTTGTAGTCATCAGGGGAATGATCAGAGCTTGTAACAAGATGGGCAATGACGGTGTCCGGACCATGTATGCAGGTGATGAAGACTGCTCTTGGGTTGTTAATCATGTGGTCTTAGTGGGAAACAGATATGGTTTTGTTCATGTGGGAGTTCACAACAAAGGCTTTGTGCAAGCGTCTAGAGATACTTGGCAAGAGTTTAGAAGAACGGCTGGCTTGGAGGAGCTTGTAGATGCTGACCTCACTAGCTCCATCTGCTTCCTTAGTGCCTTTGGTATTGGAGCAGTGTCTGCATTAACTGCAGGGATATGGGAGCTTAATATCCATAAGGAATACTTCTTTCAGATGACTCTCTATGCCTTCATCATTGGATACTTTGTGGTAAGCTTTCATCATTATCAAAACAAAGGAATAGAAACGGCTTAGCTCATGTAAAACTTGTGTGTGTTTGGTGTGTATGTTTCAGGGGAGAGTTTCATCTGCTTGGCTGCAAGCATGTGTTATGGCTTACTTTGTAGCTTATGCTGCTGATCCAAATGGAGATAGGTTTGACAACACAATTCGAGAACGTATTGCGCGGCAAGATGTTGAAGAGACTATAAGATTAGCTGATAGAGAAGTGAGACAGCGGGAGGATGAACCGGAGATCACATACATGTAGAGAGGGAGACTTAGTACAGAGACATACTTTTTTTTTTTTTTGGTTTTACTTTTCGATTTCATTGAGGCTCTTTCAACCTTATAAAGACTATGTTGATTGGGTATTGTTTAGATTGATATGCAAAAATGCAGCTAGAGAAGGAATGTACATACAAAAGTAACACAAAAGATTAATTCAGTTCTCTATCATTTCCCTGTTTTACTTCCTTTCATTCGGTTTCCATTGTATGTATGTCTATGTTTGAATCTGAATGTGTTACCTATTGCCTGAAAAATCACAAGCTGAAAAAACCTTGAGTTATGTGCATCATCATATCCAACCAAGCAAATAGTAATCTTTCTCTAGGACTAGAAGTCATAGCATAACATATCATTCAATTGTTACTTATATGCCAATAAAGCGTAGTCATCATCATCATCACAACAAAAAAAATCTGTGAACAAATACATTATCCCATGTCAAAACAGTTCCATGATTTTTGAGTTGTGAAACTAAACATACAAATGCTAATAGACATACTTTACTAATGCTACTACTCGAAATCATCAAAAAATTCCTGAGATTTAAAAGTGCTTGGCCAAATTCCATTCATTTTTAAGGCCAGTTATATCAACTTTATACTCTTCATTGCACTTCTTTTATTCAATAACTAATAAGCCCAACATATTTTCTCTTCTGGCCCATAGATTGTGAGGTCTGGTTCTGCATATAAAGTTGATCTTTTCTCCATGTAAGATTTCATTATCTGCAAATCTAACTTTATTTACAAAAATTAAGAAAATAGTATATGGATTTTTCGATTGAAGGGGACGTACGTGTTGGTTCTTGTGTCAATGGCATTGCATTTACTCACTTAGACAACTTAGCTCTCAAGCAATGAATAAATCAATGTAAAGCAAAAAAAGAGACGCGTTTGAAGACCGCGTTGCTCTAAAGACTTGAATACTTTCACGGGTCACGGTTCACACTGACAAGTATTCACTTGCTAGTTGATATATATATATGTATATATATATATATATATATATATATATATATATATATATTTATCTACGATTTTAATTGGAAACAAACATTATCGCAACCTTTTAAATAAAAAAATAAAATAAAAATCTTCTACTAAATCGGAATTCCTCATCTTTCCACCGGCTTGCTCGTTTTCGTTCTCATTTTGTAAAGTAAAAGTCCACTTCATGACACAATTATCTTCATGCGCCTATTAATTCCTTTGTTAATTTTATCTCAGCAATATAGATTATATGAATTCCTTTTTAAATATTTATGTTCTTAACAAACCAAATAAATTCTTAACATAATGCCCACTGAAGCCCAATCATACCTTTGCAGTATCTCAAGTTTTCTGTTTTATGCTCATTCTTTGTTTTTTTGCATGTTTTTTCCTCTCTTCCATTTAACTAGCTAAATTTAAGGGATGTTACTGGTTTGTGAGTTCAAAAGAGTTTTGCTAATTTTTTAATTTTAAAAGTTTACTAAATTTTATAAGAGTTATGTTTCTGTAAAAGTTTTGTCAATTCGTTTATTCTGTAAAAGTTTTGTCAATACGTTTATAGATTATTGTAGATTATCTAATAAGATAATTGTAACTTTCTGAAGAGTTTAACTTTAAATATTACATAATATTAAGTTTTTGTGTTTGTTAATTTTCATTATCTCTTTGCTATAAACCATTAATTTGATATCAAAGTAGCTTTTGGATATATAATTTCTCGTAGTTAGTCTCAAAAAATCTAATTACTGAGAGATGTATTTTTTAAACTAGAAATCCGAAACCAAGAATGTATGGATTAAAGTTTTTAAATGAATAGTAGTATAATGAGGAAACAAATTTCAGCGTTGTTTACTGCTATGATGTTCATCTGAGTCATAAATGTGCACTATAAAAAACTCATATTAAATTACTTTGAATAAGAGAGAATGCTTAATCTAACTAAATGATAAATGATGATTCAAACATAACATAAATCTAAAACGTTTAAATACTTAAGAAAAAATATTATAGTGCTTTTTTGCCATAAATCTAAAAAAATCTAACTGTTAACTTACAACTAGAATAATATCATGTCAATGTTATATTTTTTTCAATTGCATGTTAGCAATATATAGTTTTTCATATTTCAAACTTTATCTAAATCACCTTCAATTTTTTAAAAACTAAATCACATATATAATTTCTCATATTTCAAAATATATATTGTATTAGATCACTCAACATAAATTACTTATCTTTGTTCTCGTTAGATTTACAATAAGTGTTAGGTAAGTATAGATTATTTTTTGGATAATACTGAACATGTAATTGTTTTTATTTTGCTTAATGAACACTTTAAATAGAGAGAACATTTTAATTATATATATGATATTACTTGATGCCATTGAAAAAAAATTGGGCAACACTAGTACACATCACAAATGCATTATAATAGTAAATTGATTAATTATTTGTTGATGTTTATTCAAAAAATAAAATGAAAATATAAAAAATAATACAGAAACAAGCAATAATTAGACAAAACTTAAGGTAATCATTTTAATTTGAGCAAAAAAGGTAATCAGTTTAAAATAAGCTTGTGGATTTTATCCAAAATAGATTTAGTGTAGCATAAACCACATGCTTTAACCGATCAAAACTAAGCTCAAACAATAAATAATTTAGAACACTCACCATCTTATTCCACATAATCTTGTTTAGATTGCAACAACACTTTAGTGTTTTAGTTAAACAAATATAATAGTACGAGATTTTTAAATGAAACATATGAACCACCACTTCAACATATGCATACAAAAAACAAATTAATAACAAATAGTTACAAAAGAACAAACATCTCATCTATTTTGAGTAATTTGAAGTGAATATGATATGTATCTTGTAATTACAACTATTTCTTTCATTTGAAAGATTGGATTATAGGTTAATAATAATCACTGTTGGATAAAATATATTCATGATTGTCATTATCATCTCAAAGAGAATTATAAGTTGAAAGACATTTAATATGATTTTAAAGTAACACAAATCCTAGAAAACTATATATTATAACATCTCAAAAGATTCTTTGTTAGAATAGATTTGATACAATTAATTTTTCGATATTCACTAATACAAGCCCGTTAAATCATGGAGAGACAAATAATAATAAATTCGACAACATATTAAAATAAAACTGAATCTTGATAATCTTGATTTCTGCTGCTTTCTCAACCATGGTCTTACATCGAGGTTCGCCTCCACATACCATAGTTTGTTCATTTTTATCGTGAGCCGCCCAAATCCATGTAACTTTTATTGTCAAATTCGTCAATGCAAGTTAAGAAATCTCCATCCCCAGTAATCACCAAAATGTGCTTCATATCATTCTCGAACATTGACAAACACAACACTGCGATCATCCATCTTTATTTTTCAAGTATGATTTTCAAGTATGATTTTTATTGCTTGATTAAATAAACATTGAGCTAAACTTAAAAAGAGAGGAAGATATAGAGGTGACATAATCATGGAATCAAGATTGTAAAGAGAGACAGGTGAACAGACAAATCACATTTGAGCAACAATAATCGAGACTACTCCGACTAATTTAAAACATAATATGTAATGTATATATAGTGGCATTAATAGTCTAGTAGCATTTTTAGTAGAATGGGAGACAAGTAACTTCGAAATATGTATATATAAATTTCACATGGAATGTATGATTTCAAAAGTTACTAGTCTTCCATCTACTAGAATGTCATTAGACTATTATTTTTGTTTTTGTTTTTCTTTTTCTTATAAAACTAGGACAACTTTTTTTGTATGTGTCATTTTTGTGTATGACCTATCTTTGTTTTGGGTCATGTTAATCTTCCGTATGGTTCCAATATTATCGGATATCCTCTAAGGAACTTAATTGCTTCTTGCTAATACTTCTTTAAGTTATCCTAAATTGTGGAGCTGGATGTAACAGACTAGAGTTGGTGATCTTAAGTTCTATTACTAATGGCTACTTGAAAAGAGTTCACGCAGATAATGAAACACCACCAAACAAGCAAAACTGAGTACTATAACTTTATCGAAACATCAAAATTAATGTTTATAATATTTTCTCACTATTTAACTAAAACATTCAAAATTTAACTATATCCGGTTTACGTTCAAACATACCATTTCCGTTTTGTAATCTCGGTATAAGCAAGGAAACGTGTTTGAAGAGACCGCATTGCTCTCAAGACTCGGCACTTTTACTGGTCATGGTTCAGACTGATATGTCTCATTTACTTGCTAGTTGATATATTTATTTTCTTCGTTTTTATTCGGAAATAAACATTATCACAACCTTATACTTGTACTAAATCCAAATCTCTTCACCGGCCTACTTGCTTTGTAAAGTAAAAAGTCGACTTCGTGAGACAATAATCTTTAGTTATGCGACTATGTTTTCCTTTGTTAACTTTATATCTTTATCTGAGTATTATATTAGATCCTTTTATCAGTCATTTTCTGGCAGATTTGTTTATGATATAGTCGCTGGGTCACCTTAATTGTAAGATCTCTGTATAACAAATTTCTCATGGAATGTATAAAAAGATTAAAAAGAAGTCCTCAGTTTCCCATCCCACAAGACCGCCATTAGACATTAATTTCTTGTTAATACATTTACAAGTTATCCTAACATATGTCATTGGAAGTAAAGTAACAGACTAGACTAGAGGCGGGGATTACCAATAACTACTGACTACTAAAAAAGAGTTCACACAGTCAATGAAACTCCAAACAGCAAAACAAAATACAATTATTCATCAAATTATCAAAACTAATGTTATATATTCTCTCTCATAACTTAAATAAAACATTCATCACCAAACTTTATTCCGGTTAAGTTTTTTTTTTTGTTTTTTTTGTTCAACATTCCGGTTAAGTTTAATTATTCATTTTGTATGTGTGCAGTGAGCAATATTCCGGTTGGAATCATAAACCGGTTAAATTATAATTGGTTACTGATAACAAACAAAACCAGAATGTCTTTCTAGTCAAAAAGCACAAAAAGATATTCTGGGCCGGCTTCTTAAAATTAACATTTTTAATTGCGGAAAGCCTCGTCTTCCTATCCCTTTCCTTGAAAACGTAATGGAATAAGAAAATGACGCAAGGTTGATCGTGAAGGCGACACATATGCTCATTTTGCATATACACCGATGCCCCCAAAACAGTAATGACAAAGCTTCACACTTTTTTATATAAAGAAAGCTAAAATACAATTCGGATCCTCTGTTTCTGACGTCTGTCTTCAGCAGGTCCTCTTCAAAAGTGTGTCTGTGTGTGTGGGTTTCTTCTTCGCTACGAGAACTCTTCCGCAATCAAGTAGATTCCTTCCTTCTTTCCTTTATCCAAATCTCAATAAAGGTTAGAGCTTTATCTTCCTTCCTATCTATCTCTCCGCGTCGAGTTCGTTTCGTGATCTATTGAGGCAAACCCATTAATAGATTTCTCTTTTCCTTTTGTAAAAATCTCACCTTTCTTGTTTGCTCTGTTTTGGTCCGGTTTGCTCTGTTTTGATCAGGTTTGCTCTGTTTTGATCAGGTTTTCTCTGTTTTTGATCTTTCCAGGTTTCATCTGATTGATGGGATATCCATTTTCTTCAACCCGTTCTGGCCACTCTACAATCACATTCCTCATCCTCCTCTGTCTCCTCTTCACAACCTCTGTTGATTCCAGCGCCTTGAAACCCAAATCAGACCATGACTGCAGTGCTCTGAATCACTTCCACGACTACAAAGCAAAGTGCTATTACCTAAAATCCATCGACCCTTGCGCGAGCCAAGGCTTCATCGACTACCTCTCCTTGCTCTACTGCAACTTCGATGGTTTCCCAGTTTTGGGTCAGTCCCTTCTCTTCCTCTGGCTCCTTGTTCTGTTCTACGTGTTGGGTCACACAGCTTCTGAGTATTTCTGTTCTTCTCTCGAAAGCCTCTCAAAGCTTTTAAATTTATCTCCAACCGTCGCCGGCGTTACGCTTCTCTCTCTTGGTAACGGCGCTCCTGATTTGTTCGCTAGTTTAGTCTCTTTCATGGGAGAGTCAAAAGGTACTTACGATGTTGGTCTCAATACCGTTGTTGGAGGCTCTTCTTTTGTTACTTGTGTTGTGGTTGGGATTATAAGTGTCTCGTTGCATAGGAGAAGGGTTAAGATAGAGAGGTCTGCTTTTATAAGAGACGTTTGTTTCTTCTGTGCTGCGGTTGGCTCATTGGCTTTGGTTTTGGTTTATGGGAAGATTAATCTCTGGGGAGCTCTTGGGTTTTGTTCTTTGTACGCTGTTTATGTTGTCTTTGTGTATTTGTCGTGGAGGTTTGGTGGAGAGAGTGGTGAGTTTGATGTTGAGTCGGTTCATAAAAGGGGTGGTGGGACTCTTAGTGAACCAATCTTGGAGCAGAGAGATGATCTTGATGAAGATGTTGTTGTTGTTGTTGATGATGATGGGAGATGTTACTGGAAGTTAGTGGTTTGGGTTATTACTTTACCTCTCTACTTGCCGAGGAGATTAACTATACCTGTCGTGAGTGAAGAGAGATGGTCTAAACCAATAGCTGTTGCTTCAGTCACATTTGCTCCGGTTCTGTTGTCGTTTCTATGGAACTGGAAGCGGAAACCGACAAACTTTGAGGCGAGTATTGTGTATCTAACCGGGTGTTTGGTCGGTATAGTTCTTGGATTCATCGCAGGAGCCACAACGAAGAAGTCAAACCCACCAAAGAAATGGTTACTACCTTGGTTAGCAGGAGGTTTTGTAATGAGCATGACGTGGAGTTACATATCAGCGCAGGAGCTAGTCGCGCTTTTAACTTCACTAGGTTACATCTTCGGTGTAAGCCCTTCCATCTTGGGTCTCACGGTTCTCGCTTGGGGGAACTCTATAGGAGATCTTATAACCAATGTGACAATGGCTCTGCACGATGGGGACGAAGGAGCTCAAGTGGCTGTATCAGGATGTTACGCTGGTCCTATCTTCAATACTTTGTTTGCTCTAGGGGTGTCGCTTGTGGGATGCGCGTGGGAGATTTATCCGTCGAGCATTGTGATTAAGACTGATTATCGTGTGTTGGAGAGTCTTGGGTTTCTGGTTATAGGACTTGTTTGGTCGTTTTTGGTTTTGTTTAGTAATAGAATGAGGCTTGGTGCTGTGATGGGTATTGGGCTTTTGGTCATTTACTTGGCTTCATTGTCTATACGTATTGTACAAACAGTTGGAGATTCTCACTAACCTTTTGATTTTTAACTCCCAGTTTCAATGTAGCATGTGTTTGTAATTTGTATGATCCAGCTTCTACACTGTGAAGGGAATCAATTTTGTATACATGTATGGTGACTAATGTAGATTTATAACATAAAGAGTTTTCATCATAAATGGATACAAGGTTGGTTGATACAATGTTATAATTTAAATTTCATACATGATTTCACTTGACAACTGGAGTTATGGATGGCTCTATAGTATGGTTTGAATAGTACAAAGATTATCATTTATCTCGAGTATGAGATACATAAATTTATAGTTAATTTTATAGTTATGGTCTATGGAACTTCATGGAAGTCAAATTGAGTAGCTAGAATTTGAATAGGTGTCAGATACTCGACTTAAGAGCATCCTCATCCCACAAACTCATTATGGGTCTCCTAATCAATTTTTTATAATATTTAAACCATAAAGTGTATTAAGAGAATTGATTAAGAGATTTGAGAATTTGATGTCTCCATTGCAAGTCTCTTGTTTGAGAGTTCTTAAAAATAAAATAATAATAAATAATTTGTTACTAAACATATTCTTTTTTATTAAATAGAAGATAACAAAAGATAACATAGATTTGAAACATAGATTTGAAAATAAAAATAAAACACACATTACTAAAATAAACGAGAATACTTAAAAAAAAAAAACATTTGAGATTAGTTGTTGTCTTCACCACCTCCAAATCTACGCCAAATATGTTCAACCAAATCATTTTTGAGTTGTTGATGCATTTGTTTATCACGAAGCTTTGTTCGAACATTCAAACGATTTGTGATATTTGAAGGAATATCGGTAGCATACGCCAGATCGACATGTGAACTTCGATTGTCTTCTCCTTGTTGAAACTCCGAAATATC
>CAKOAT010501821.1:257948-270856 GCA_932364175.1 Eruca vesicaria subsp. sativa
GAGACAGACATAACAGAGAACCGACGAAAAAAAAACGAATCGTTTCTCTCTCTCTCACACACCTACACGTGGCCACAAGATACGGCCTCTTCTTGATCTACAATAGCACACGGTTTCAACTTAATTATGTGTTTTTCATTTATTTTTAAACAACAATTACCTTAAAAACCCCCTTAAATACGCGCGATGAGGATGCTCTAAGACAACACTCTCTATTATCTACTCATGCATGAAGTAAACATACCAAACAATCTTATATGTCCTGTTTTTTTTTTTTTTTGAAACTCTTATATGTCCTGTTTATAATGAATTTTTGGACATATATTTGATTCATTTCACAGGGAGTTATTATAGTCTATTTAATTCCCAGTGTTGTGGGAGTTAGTTGAATCGACAATACTTGTCCCTTTTTGCCAATTTGCATTAAAAACTTAAGATAAGATGTGGTTTTTAATATTTCTTTTTGTTATTTGTCTACTATATTAAATTTCCTTATCTCATGAGTCGTGTGCAATAATTTGGCACAATTTTCTTGTTTGTCTGCAAATTGTTTCCTTGGAGTTGGGATAAATCCAATTTTTGGCCTTTTCTAATAATTCAAAACGCAATGTGACACTTAACAAAGTCCCTTATTGTCATATAATTAAGTTGATTAGGGGCCTTACATTATGATTAGGTAAAATCTGCTTCATTCCAGTTTATTTCACCTAACTGAAACTTTTTTTTTTTTGAGAAAAACCTAACTGAAACTTTTTAGTTTAAATCAGTGGTTTGTCTTCTTATTCTTTTAATTAGAGTAATGCGTTGAGCCAAAACCACGATCAGCCAAACAAT
The DNA here is from genome assembly GCA_932364175.1 of Eruca vesicaria subsp. sativa. NCBI lineage: Eukaryota > Viridiplantae > Streptophyta > Magnoliopsida > Brassicales > Brassicaceae > Eruca > Eruca vesicaria. The sequence continues at coordinate 258,783 of CAKOAT010501821.1, forward strand.
TAAACTTATTTACAAGATCACAATTTAGTTTTATATAAATTTATGGAATGTATGGTAAATAAGATCAAATCATAAATTGTCTCATTCGAGCGAATTTGTAGTGTTTAATTCACATAGCATGTTCATATTTAGTACTTAGTACGTTTGATTGCGCCTTAGACCAAACTATAGACATAGTATTTAACTAACTTTGATAGACCTCTTCGAATGTTTGATATTCTGGTAAATAAAATCATTATGTTAACAGAGTTTAGAACTTTGATCTTCTTCCAATACGGTACGAAGTAAAACACCACATTTAGAGTGGTACTAGCAATTTAATACTGATGATATACTGTATATTATATACTTACAATCTATGAACAATGAACCTAGAACAACATGCCAATACTTTCTTAATTCTAGTGAGGTACTAAGTTTGACCGAAAATGAATGTTTCACCAACAAACAAAGTCAGCCATCCCTCTCAATAGTATTCACAATAAATAAAATTTGTGGAATAACATAAGCCCCACATCTTTTAATCTATTTGCAAATTTCTTCTTCAACAATCAACTATTACAAAATTCACCGGTCGATATCAAGGACTCCGAAAACCCTAGCCAATCTCAAGAACAAGAAACAAAGGTAAATAGCTAGTAAGCCGCCACCGACAAGCCGATCAAGCCTCATTTTCTTCTTTGGCATTATCACAAGTGCCCAAAGCAAGCCTACCATTAAGAACCCTAGTGTCTCAAGCAACGAATTGTCACTTGGAATGATATAGACACCTGGATATTCAGCCAAAGAAGTTATGAGAAGTGGCACACCTAGTCCAATCACCGTGTTGAATAGTGGACCCGCATAACACCCGGAAAGTGCTATCTGCGCACCGTCGTTGCCTCCATGAACCGCCACGGTCACATTGGCTATTAAATCTCCTAGGGAATTTCCCCAAGCTAGGACGGTTAGTCCTAACACGGAAGGACTAATACCAAAGATATTCCCTAAGGATATTAATAATGAGACTAGCTCTTGTGCTATGATGTAGGTCCATGTCACACTCATTGTGAAGCCGCCTAGAAGCCAAACCAATGAGAATTTTTTTGGTGGACGAGACTTTTCCGTCGTCAAGTAGGCTAAGATACCAAAGAATAAACCGATTAATCCAGAGATCATGTACAGTGTTAGGTTTCTTTTGGACCCGCTGTAATGAGAACAATAAAGCTCGGTTAGAAGAACAGGTGCGATGGCTGTGGAGACAACCGCGCAAGGCCTTGACCAGTTCTCTTCACTGACCACAGGGATTGTGAGGCGACGAGGGAGATATAGAGGTAGTCCCAAGACGCTCACAAGCACCGAGAAACAAGAAGGCTGCTTCTTTGGCAAATCAAGAAACACAATCTTGAGTTCTTGTTCTTGAATTCTTGATTCTTGAACAACTTTTTGCGGCGGTAAGGGCTTTTCCTCGTCGATATAGGCGAGGAATGGGACGCCCATCTCAGCTAAATCCTCTTTAGTACGAAGAATCTGGTCAGATATAGGTTTCTTGCGGTGCAAGAAATGCGACGCCGATAAGAACCCTACATAGAGGAGATAGATAGAGAGGTAACAAAGCGCGACCCAAATGGTTACTCTACCGACGAAAACGATCAAACCGAGACAACAAAGAGCGACAAGAAGAAAAACCACATCGCGGATAAAGCTGTACTTGTCGATAGAGACATCTCTCGAACCAATCAACAAGCAAATCGTCCCGACAACGAAGCTAGAGACGAAGAACGCACCGCCTAAAACAGAGTTGAGTCCAAAGTCACCACTATTCGACCTCGTGAAAGAGACAACGCTCGAGAACAAATCCGGCGCACCGTTTCCGAGAGAGAGAAGCGTGACGCCAGCCATGGTGGGAGACAGCTTCAAGACCTTAGACAAGCTGTCCAAAGAAGGACAGAAGTAACTCGCGGCCGTGTCTCCGAGCAAGTAGAACAGAACAAATAGCCAGGTGGATAAAACTAGATGGCCCAAAACAGGGGATTCTCCGAAGACACAATAGAAAATCTTGAGATAATCTATGTAACCCTGTTGGCCACATTTTGATTGAGAGCTAATGTAAGAACACTTTGAACGGTGGTTGTCAAGGGCGGCGAGTCCTTCGCTGCAGCTGTCACCGCCGGCGAGAGAGTTCAGGGGTTTGATGGATCCGGAGCGAGGAGGATTTGGTGAAGAGAAATGGAGATAGATGAGGAAGATGAAGAAGAGGTTGATGAGAAGAGAGAAAGAACGTGAGGTGAGAGGTGAGGAGAAAAGACTTGCCATTCAAGGAAGCAAATTGGGTTGCAGTGGGAACAATAATGAAAGCGGGTTAGGTTTTTTTGATATTATAATGAAAGAATGATGTCGTTTTATGTTGTTTTATTTTTCTATTAGATTTTTTTCTGATGATAAAAGTTAATATAAGATTATTTTTTTTTCATTCGGGTGTGGGCAGAGAAAATTATTGTCTTTTTATGTGGAAAATTAAGTGGGGGAGGTTATATTCTTTTTATTTAAATAAGGAAGAAAAATCGAAGTTGATAAAGTGTTTTCATAGACCACTTTCAAATCCATTATCTATTTTTTTTTACGAAATGTAATATCTGCAATGATTTTATTATTTAAATGGTCTAATTTGGAGTCCAATTTTGTAGTATGATTAGTCGCCAGGCATGTAAATAACACGTGTCGGATATTTGTGGCACTAGTCTGTACTGTATTTACTGATCAGTGAAGAAGAAAACGTTCCAATTAGCAAATTCATCAAACTTAAGGTTGTAGCAATATTCACAAAAGCATGTTCATTGTAAAACATAACTATTCAGATTTCAGGTGAGTGTAAAAGACTTTGCTCAATGGTCGAACTGATCACCAACTTAGTCATTCTTGCCCTCACAACAACAAAAATAAACTAATAAAGAGTTTTAGGTATAATTTTGTTTTTTTCTTTTTGGGCGGCCATCAAAATCTGTACATTTGTTAACAATTTCGACCTAAATAATTAATCTTACATTATTATTGTGGACATGTGATTGATATGTGGTTTTTTTTTTTTACTTATTCTTGGGTTCACCCCCTATGGTGAACCTATAGGTTCACCATCCAATATGATTGCATGATTTCATATTTGATATCATTTTAAAAAGGAAACAAAATCTTATTAAGTTATATTATGTGTTTTAAAAATAAAAATAGAAAATCAATAAATAAATAAAAAATAAATAAAAACGAAAATAATTATTTTTAAAGAAAATATTTTAGCATTAACCCCTAAACTATAATCACAAATCCTAAACCCATGGTTAAATCATAAACCTTTAGATAAATCTTATAGTGTTTTAAAAATTTAATATTTATGATTTACCCAAGGGTTTAGGGTTTAGGATTAGAGTTTAGGGCTTAGTGTTTATGATTTACCCAAGGGTTTAGGGTTTAGAATTAGAGTTTAGGGTTTAGTGTTTATGATTTACTCAAGAGTTTAGGGTTTAGGATTAGATTTTAGGGTTTAGTGTTAAAACATTTTTTTTAAAGAACTTTTTTTTTTATAAAAGTTATGCAAATGTTTATGATTTACCTAGGGGTTTAGGTTTTAGGATTAGAGTTTAGGGTTTAGTGTTAAAATATTTTCTTTAAAAAATATCATTTTCGTTTTTATTAATTGTTATTATTTTTTATTTATTTTGTATTTTTATTTTTAAAAACATAATATAACTTAAAAAGATTTTGTTTCCTTTTTTGATAGATATCAAATTTGAAATAGTGAAATTCTATTGGATGGTGAATGTAGAGGTTCACCCTAGGGATGAACCCAAGAATAACTTTTTTTTTTGGGCAAATGATATGTGGTTAAAAACTAGGGTTTGGAAGGATTAGGCAAGTAAAGAAAGTTCAAACCTAAAGGTCGATCTTTAAGTTTAAGCAAGAGATCTTTGCAACGTAATCCCAACCGATCACGACTTTTCTAACGTAATCATATCCACATTCTTATGATTTGATTTTCTTGTATTATATCAATTAGATATGAGTACACTGTACACGTGTAATTATACAAAAAACATATGGATTCGATAATTTCGATTAATAATGTAAACAAAAGAAGATGATCATGGGAAGTATTTTCGGACAGCCAGTTTCTTTTTGTCGGAAACCGACGGCTACTTTGTATCCATAGATTGAGATGACTGAATATAAGTTACTAGTCTATTTCCATATTCGTGAGAAGTTTTCATATTCATGAAACAATTTAACGGGCGCAATGTTGACAAAAAAAAACGGGCGCAACTAAATATTCTTTTTGTATTTTTAGCAGTTATGTTATTTGGCAAATTTGCTTTATATAGATTGACATAATTGCGTATAATTGTCATCACATGTGTTATAAATGCAACAAACTATTATTTTTAGTCGAGTATAATATCTTACTTTTCAATGAACCTTATTATTAGAGAATCTCAAATTTATGAAAAATTTAGTTCGATAAATGGATTTTGGTTAGAGTGAATTAGCCATACTCATATAGTGTTAATATTAGATAAGTAACAATGATTTATACAAAGGTAATCTGCCTTACAATTTTATTTTATGTTGGACTATAATAATTTTTTGACGTTCTCTTTCCTTCAGACATTCTCTTTCCTTCTTAATACTCTATTTTCCTCCTTACAATTATGTATATCTTAATAACACATTCTTTATTTTTATTTTCACTCTTTTGTTTATTATAATTGTTTTTGAAAAGTATAATATAAAAACATTATAATAGATAAAATAATTTAACATTTGATATAATTGAAAACAAAAATCACAACTGATTGCAAGATTTCAACATCTAAAATTTACAATATGTTATAAATTCGATATTAGTGTTAGATTAATTGTTAACGGTTAACTCATTTGTTAAATGATATATGTTTTGTTACCTGATAAATTTACTCAGTTCGAGAGAGAAATTGAAACTTCATTAATATTTATTTGTTAACATATAATACCTAACGCATGTATTAACATCTACAATTTTGTTAATAACTAACACCTCTGTTAATAATTATGGTACATGTATTTGTTAACAGCTAAGACATTTGTTCATATCTACAAATTTTGTTAACGGTTAATGCTTCTGTTAATACAACTGATACATGTATTTGTTAACAGCTAACACATATGTTAACATTTACATTATTAGTTAACAACTAACACCAATGTTAATATCTTTGGCGATTTTAAAAATATCTGAATACTGGTTTTCTCAAGATGTAGTGTAATTAAAATAATTTAGATTCATAGGAATTGTAGTAAAATAGTAATAGGTTTTCATCGGAACAATAACTTTTTCACACAGAAAATAGAGTGCATTAACATAACATCTTCATAAAATTAGAAACAAAAATATAATAAAGGAAAAGAGAATGTATTAATTGTTACAAGTGGGTATAGAGTAACTGATACAGATAGGAGTGACTGTAGAGTAGCTGAGCTACACAGAGAAACTGACACATCTACGAATATACGCGAAGAGAAAAACGAAAGGCATTCTAATCATTATTTTGCAATGGTTACATCATAAATAATGTGCTAATTAGAAGGTCTATTTAGGATGCACAAGCAAATATTCTCTTTTAGTTATATATAAAAAAAAAGACATTGTACTTAGATTACAAAAGAAAAAGAAAACCATAGCTAGTAAAAAACCCATAGCTGTCCAAGTTCATAATATAAAGTTTTTAGACCCGATAAGATTGGTAAATCAGTTTTTCAAATTTATTTTATTTTAAACTAAAAACAGATTAAAATTCGAATCGGTAACAAGAAAGCTTGATAAGAAATAACATTTTTTTTTCGTAACTTATGATAAGAAATAACATACGATGATACGAATATGAATTCTAGTACGAGGCGCTAAACTATCTATATAGCACATTACATATGTATCATAAGAATCGGCTAACATTTATTAAAAAAAACTTGCACATACAATCTAGCAAGAAGTCGCGTATTTCATGGTTCATGTAATATTATAACCCAAATATTGGTTTTTTTTGAAAGGATCAAAGATTCCTGGTATATTCACCTAGCTGGCATGAGAGTGCAGTACAAAATATGAACTCTTATTATTCCAAGAAAAATAGTTTATTAACATATAGTTGCAATAATGCAAAGAACACGAGAGCAGTCGATTCATATGGTCCTTTTGCCGATGTGTCAAAATTTACCTCAACAACGAAATCACATGGCTCAAATTAGGCCTTCGATACAAGACATTTACCTGTAAATAGACAGATACATGCATACGTAAACCTCAAATTAAATTATATTGTAAATTACATAATCATATTATATATTTGGCGCATAATTATTTAATTACCCGTTTTAAACGATATAATATATATATATATATATATGTATGCATCACAACAGCTAGTAAAGTCAAATCAATTTTTGAACTTATTTCTTTATCGAAAGCAAGTCTGGTTGTTAAAGTTGGTTTTTATAAAACGAATGTTCGTTTAGTTTATATCACACAGTTATCGTTATTATTATTTTTTTTTGAACTTTATCTCCGGTTATTATTTCAAGGATATTAAGATAAGGATAAGGTTTGGAAAAGTATATAATGCGATGGCCAATTGGTACCATAGGTTTGTGATGCCAAATTTGGTCTAACCGACAGAATCTCCTCGTACAAGAAATCAAATGGCTGAGCTGTTGATATATAGATATGTAGTACTAATTGTAAATAAAGAATCCGATAATTATAAGTCAAAAAAAAATAATCCGATAATTATTTGTAAATATGAAAAAATAAGGGGTGGTAATCTGATGCACGTGGATTTGAACGTATCGGGTAATGCAAGTCACGTCGATGAAACTAGAGTAATCCCATTGTTGGCCATAATTTTTAGCAAATGTTTTTTGAGTCTACGTAAACGCAGTTTTCTATGTTTATTTATGGATATGAAATTGGTTATGTATGTTGGTGATGGTAGTTACTCTAAAGCCTAATTTAGGCGTGTTAATTATATTGAATTAATGCATAACCATGATTAATAGGAGGATCTGGACAAACAAAAGCATTGGAAACCTTAGTAGCCACTAAAAGTCTAAAACCAAAATGAATGTACTCGAATGACAGTTAATCTCGTGCAAGTTGGCTTTCTTGTACGTTTTCTTTTAGAAAAAAAAAACAATATAACCAATGTCTAAGATTAGTATTTATTTTAAGCTGCAAGAACCTTTTAAGAACTCATCAAAAATTAGAGTTTCAATATAATGGAACGGTGAATGATTAAAAAATATCTACAGAGAGAATGGATAAAAGTATTAGAAATGTTGAAAGATAAGTTAACTCAGTTCTAAATCTTTTCCTTTTTCCAAAATTTTGATCTCATATTTTTATTGCAAACATTATCATGTTTTTAATTATTATAATTTAGAACAACTACAAAACCATTTATTCAACGGATAATCCTGTCTGTTAAGGTTGTAACTACGAATATGCATGAATTGCATTTTTATAGGAATCAAACCTCATATTTAATGGTAGAAACATTAATTAACATTTTAGTCAAACTCTTCACTAAGAGAGTTTATAAAAACAGTTATAAATATTATTCTTCAATACTTAAGTCGTCCCTATCTGCTGTTATCCATACCGTTTGCAAAATGAACATGCTACTTTCAAGCAGGCATGCACCATACTACTTGCTAAATCAGAAGCAGGCGAACAGTATCGTAACGAGTAAATATGGGTCGTTCTGACTATGGGTTTATGTAATAAAATTAAAAGGGCCCAGCCCAGTAAACACTTTAAAGGCCCATTAGAAAACGAAAATTTGGACAAAGATATGATATCTCTGATCCGAAGCTAGAGGTTCTCATACTCTCACTTCCACTGCAAGTAGAGAAAGATAAGACGAAACAACAATGTCTGTGTCAGCAATCTTTGGGACAGGAATCGCCACCGTGGCTGCTTCTCCAGCTCTCCGCCAGTTTCAAGTTCCGAAACTGGGAAACGGAGGAGGATTGGGAATGGTGATAGAGTGTTCGTCGAGGCCACAGAAGAAATCAACGGCTCATCACAGGAAGACGAGGCCGAAGAAGACTCAGCCTTGGGACATTAAGAGAAAGCCTACCGTTTATGCTCCTATGCCTCCTCTCCCTCCGGATTGGTCTCCACTCGCTCTTTCTTCCGACGACGGTGGTGTCACCGCCGCGGGAGATTTGGTGTCAGGCGCTGCCGCATAGTAATGAGTTTATCTGCTGGTTTGGTTGTACTTTTAGTTTGAGAGCTTTTGTTTGTGTCTGTTTCTGTTATTGTGTTCTGTTTTTTGCTCTGTTTCCGTGTTATTAATGATTGGCCCAAGCTGTATACTTTTTAAAAGCTTCCTCTGTTTTTGGATTCAGCTTTATGCACGCACATCAACATGAACAAATCAAACACCAAAATAAAAGATCAATATCTGCAAGTAATAATTGTATTGGTGTGATAAAAGTTGTGTTTGTGGTGGTTTGATGCTAGAGTTGTAGTTTGCTGGCGTAGCAATTGTTTTTTGGATACTACTGATGAATGTCAGCCAAAAACATAGTTAGAAAATAAATATGAATGGCATAACTAAGCTAAGGATCACTCTTATTCTTGAATCTAATATTTGGTCTGTATTAGAGTCAGTTCCAAGAAATTAAAATCGATGGCTCGGAATTATATAAGCACGTCTACAGCTTTAACCCCTTTTGAACCTGTTATAAACCTTGAGCTATTCTGTATAACCCTGAGAATATCACCCAAGATGAACAGAGTGGATACAAGTTGAAAATGAATATACCAATACAAAGAGCTCAATGAGTAAATAATTTGAAAGCAGAGATAATCTGAAAGCTCTTTTTGGATAGAAAGCAGATGCCCCTCTAGTAACAAAAGAGTGAAATCAAAACCAGTTGTTTAGAAAGCATGTGCGTCACATGTGATGTAACTATCGTTGAAAGTCTCAAAGTGGCCTTTTGGAGATGCATGTCCTGTTGGTTGATCCTTCAAATAAACATTAGCACTTGAAGTTCCTTTAATTTTAGTCTTACCTTTGACATCTTCATTTCTTGGGACTGAAACTTTGATCTCTTCAGGTTCAAACACGAAACTGAGACCAGATCTCAAAACTTCAAAGCTCGCTTCCCCACCAATACCAGTTGTCACACTAAACTCAAGGGATGCCTTTGTGGGAGCACATTTACGCGGAGCCTGGCCTTGAAGAAGTTTTATGAAGTCTAGACAGTTGGTGTAGCCGATAAAGACATGATCTGAGTCTGTGTTTACTTCTCTGTCTTGTTCAATCAAACTTCCAACCTTCCAAGTTACGCCATCGCAAGAGCACTTTCCGGATTTTTGCTCACAAGAGAATTTGACCATCAAGTTGGCATGACTCTGAGAGTTCCTGAATGAGACAACAACACATAGGACTACCCCTGAAAGCCTGGTGTGATTCCAATGAGGAGGTAATTCGAACTCCACCAGAGATCCAATTGCGTCGTGACAAAACCATGAAGGTATTTCACATCCTGGAAAACTAGTGTCAAACAAAATCTCAGGAACAAAACCCTGCGAAAGTTGTACAAAAAGATAACCATTAGTCCCTGTTCCAAAAAAGCTGTACAAAAGAAACATTTCAAAGGGGAAGAAAGATACCCCGTTGCAGCGTTTAAGTGCACTTGATAGCAGCTGACACTTCTGTTTAGCATAGGCTACAATTTCCTCCTTTGCAGCTTGTTCCAATTTTTTGCAGTTGGTGAAAATGAACTTAGAATGGATCTGCTCCGTCGGCAAAGAACACACCAGTGGTTTTGCTATTGTTTTCAGTGAGGTGCAGCCACGTACATCTAAACACTGAAGAGTTGGTGGAAGCTTAGGAACATGTGTAAGATTCTCACAGTACTTCAAATCAAGCCATTGGAGTTTAGGACATTTATTTAGATCGGGAAGGCGGGTGAGGTTAACATTACTGCTTAAGCATAAACGTCGCACTGAGAGTATAGTTGGTATCTCTTCAATGGCAGTCTCATTCAAAAGCAAAATCTCTAAACGGCTCAAGTTTTCCCCATTTTCTGGAAATTTTTCTAGCTTTGAACAACCAGAAAGTATAAGTTCTTCAAGGGCTTTCAGCTCAACAAGACTGTTAGGGAGCCTTTTCAACTTCTTGCAACCTTTCATGTTCAGTAAGACGAGTCTCTGGAGGATCCGTATGTCCCAAGGAAGTTCTTTTATTGCAGTGCCATCCAAGTATAGAGCTTCAAGCTGATCGGAAATAACCTGAAAGGTTTTAAGATTCGAGCAGTCGCTTAGTATGAGAGTCTTCAAAGCCATCAAACTAATCCGTGGAAGAGACTCAAGACTTGTACATCCCCTCAGATTCAACAAAACAAGACACTTCATGTTTTCCATGTCCACATGCAACGTTTTCAATGCCGTGCAGCCTTCAAGATTTAATTCTTGAAGATTTGGAGCCTTTCCTAACCCTGACAAAGTGATCAGCTTCCTTGAGTGATTCAAGTTGACCCATTTTAGTTTTTGGGCAGCCTGGGACACATAAATAAAATAAATATAACATCAACAAAGATTCAGACAAACTCTTCTAGAGACTTTTGAATGGAGAAATGACCTTATTATCCTCCCAAACACGTTCAATATTGCTGTAAGGAAGCTTAAGGTCAACCAAAGTAACAGGGTTGAAATCTTGTGGAACTTCTTTCAATGGGAATTTCAACCAGTGGAGACATCGCACCTCATTCAATGGCAGCTGCAGTCCTTCGGGGAAGTTTATTTTAATGTCACGATCACATTCTTGAGGACAATCAGTGCTGAAGATTTTGAGATATCTTAGATCACTCATCTTGGCAAAGGCATTTCTGTGGAAGCTCATCTTCCTTTTTATATCAGCCAAGTCAAGAAATATAGATCTGATATTAGAAGCTCCCTGTTAACCAGTGGCAAACAACAACACAAAATTACAGATGAATTTAGACAATAATATCATCTATCCAAGAAGTTAAGTCAATGTATGATGTCACTTTCAACGTTTCATAACATATTCTGTCGACTGACGTATGGAACGTATGGAAAACATGTAAACATATTGGAACTAGGTTTTGACAAAGTGGTGTGTATTTTTTTAGTGAATTTTTCGACGAAGACATTTGTCTGCAAGTATTGGAATTTTAGCACAATGTTAGTACTACACCAAGTATATTGTATCTTTTTGTCAGAATAAAAATTGTATTGAATGAGAAATGAGAATCGTCTCAAATGAGTGACATGTAAAACTTTTTAGTAAATCTGGCTAAATATTAAAAGTCGCAAATATTTCACTTTGAATATTTAGATTTGATTTTGAACATGAATATATTAATAAGACAATACTAGATCATAACCCGTCCGACTGGACGGATCTTTGTTTTTACGGTATATATAAACATTTTAAAAATTACAATCTAATCGTTCCAGTTTTATTAATTAATAGTATATTGTTTAAACATAGTATGTCATCATTGTATTGTGTAACATGGGGGTCCATAAAATGTTGTGACCCGTAAACCTTTTAATAATAGTTTATAAGTTTTATTTAGCTAAGTTTGATGCAAAGTTATATACACAAAACAATTTAGTCAAAATTTAAAATTAATTTTTAATGAAGAATTGGAAAGCTAGTATATCAATATTTGAAACTTATAACAATAGTCATTATAAATTATATAAATAAGATATATTGTTCCTGTTTTATTCTAAATACATTTAAAACACAAGTACATATATGTATAAATAATTTTCAGAGGTAATATCAATGATAGAAAACTCAAAAACAAATAATAATGGTACTTTGGGCTGCAGTAATCTTTAATTTATAAAAGTAAGTTCATTAGATTTGCAAACTATCCTTGTTTCCAATCATCATAATTTTAAATATATTCATGTTTCCAAATACTTATTTTTTTGTACTTCAGCTTTAACAGTATAGACCTCAATTAACTTAATGTTTCAAATTTTATTTATGATTATCTTTTATATTTTATTTGAACATATA
>CAKOAT010501821.1:270956-290010 GCA_932364175.1 Eruca vesicaria subsp. sativa
CGCTAACAAATATATTAGCATGTTAATAATACTATTATCATAAAAATATATATATTAACCGCTAATCAATTATCTATCAAATAGCCGTAATCCTATTTGTAACAGCTAACACTTTATGTATCGGTTACAAATTCATTAAAATATAATAATAACGGGTAAATAATGAAATAGCTGCTAACTTACATATTATCCAAATAAAGGAATGTATATTTCAAGATTTGAAATTAGAAATAATAGAATTAGTGTGAGATAATAACATTAGCAATATGGGTGTCAAAAGAATCAGAGTAAAAAATAGAGATTTATGATGAAAAAATAAAAGTATAAATATGTCATGTGTGAGAGATAAAGAGATTATAAGATATGGAAGAGAAGAGAGAGAGAATGAGATAGGGGTATAATGGTCAGACAAAATAGTTTCTATTTTGGAAGGTTAGATGACAAATATGAGGTGTATTTAGGGACAATTCCACCAATTTCTCTATATAAAAATATAAAAATATAAAAAAAGATAAAAAAATATATTTTTGGCTTTGATTCGTTTGGTCAAACCCAGTTATTACTTTGTCAAACTAACGTATACAATGGAGAAGTGCATATTTGCATTTGCAATAGTTTACTCCATAACGTATGTTTTAATTTTGGGAGAGAGAGAAGAGAGAGATAGGAAGAGATTAGAAGAGAGAGAAGAAGATTTTGGTTAGTTAGCTAATTTTGGTCTTTTTTTGTAGTTATAGGGTGCAATTTCTATTGAAGTTATGTACATGTGAAAGTTCATTCAAAAACATATTGAAAGAAAATCATTATTCTTCGATCAAAAAAAAGAAGAAAATCATTATTCAACAATTCCTCACATTATTTTTTCTTCTTTATCTTTGATATTTTTTTGAGTTTGAGAATAGACACAAAACTAATTTTAAGAAGCTTATAATTGGGTGATGCTGATCGGAAGACTTATGGGCGAGTGAATAATTGGGCGAGTGAATAATTGGTCCTCGAGATTACTGTCCAAAGGAGGAAAAGAGGTTCAGATTAAAGCTGTGGCCCAAGCAGTTCCGACATATCCAATGTCATGTTATTTGATTCCACAAAGTATTACTGATAAACTAAGAAGCACGACTTCCAACTTTTGGTGGAGCTCGAAACAAAACAGCAGAGGTTTACACTGGATTGCATGGGACGAGATCTGTATCCCTAAGGATTTAGGGGACTAGGATTTCGCGATCTCCATGATTTCAACTTAGCACTTCTTGCGAAACAATTATGGCGTTTGATACAATACCCGAACTCCTTACTGACACGTGTTCTAAAGGGGAGATACTTTTACGATACCTCTCCTTTGGAAGATCGACGAACATATTCTCTTTCATATGGCTGGCGTAGTATTATGGCAGCAAAACCCTTACTCATCTCGGGGTTACGAAAGAGAATAGGTACGGGTCGAGATACGAGGGTGTGGAGTGAGCATTGGGTTCCTGACTCAGTGATCCGACCACCTAGGCATGCCGATCATATTGTGTATAGACTTCCCTGCCTTACAGTTCAAGCCCTTATTAGGAATGATACCAAGGAGTGGGATATACAACTTTTACAAGAATACTTTCAGCCTGACGATATCCCCTTGATACTTGGGATTAAACCCTCCTGCTCCTCTGCTCCGGATGGATATGTTTGGGACTACATGAAGACATGAGTCTACTCTGTTAAAACCGGTTATGACCTTCTCCAATCAAACAAGACAAGCTATACGCATGAATTGGTTCTTGAACCGAGCATCACATGCCTCCAGAGCCATGTGTGGAGGATAGAGGCCCCAAGTAAAATGAAACATTTTTTTGTGGCAAGTTATGTCGGGCTGTGTGGCGACAGCAGAGAGGCTCACTTATAGACACCTGGGCACCGATAGGAGTTGTCCTAGATGTGCTGGCCCAGAGGAGTTGATTGACCACCTTCTTTTTGAGTGCCCCCCAGCCCTACATGTATGGGCTTTATCGGACTATCCGTCCATTCCGGGTGACTTCCCGAGTACATCTATTTATCAAAACATGAACTTCCTATTTTGGAAGAGAAAAGAGGTGGCTCCCACGAGACCACAATTCGATACCTTTCCATGGATCTGTTGGTACATTTGGAAGGCGAGGAACGACAAACTATTTAATGGGAAAGTCGTATCCCCGATGGACGCTCTTCAACATGCGTCTCTTGAGGCAGAATGTTGGAGGAAAGCAAACGAGAGGGAGGACGCCGACGAGGTCCATGAGGTACTTCCTCCTTTGGAGATCGCGACAGAGCCCCTTGGGACCCCCCGAATCCCAACCTGCCAAATTGATGCATCATGGATCGATCATGGCAGTGTCAGTGGCTTAGGGTGGAGTCGTAAGGATCAAATGGGTTATGAGTGGTTCGGATTACGGGCATGTAGAAGGAGCCGATCAGCTTTGCATGCAGAGATGGAAGGGTTACTCTGGGCAGTCTCATGTTTGAGAGACTTGCGGATAACCTCGATACGGATCGAAACGGAATGCTTAGACCTAGTAGATATGTCTACTAACTCGGAGGACTGGCCGGCTTTCACGTCAGAGATCGTGATGCTCCAAAGACTACAGGAAGACTTCGAGGATGTGAGTCTGTCTCATATTCCTCGGAGTAGGAATGGTCGAGCTGATACATTAGCCAAGGATGCAAGGAGAAAAGGATTTACATTTTCCCATATAGATCAGACCAGGCTAGACAGAGGTGCTCCTCGGAGGATCGACTTGTCTGTTCACCACTTGATCTAGTTTTTTAGATGGGGAGCCGACAAAAAAAAAAAAAAAATATCATCATTTCCCTACTAGTATATGGATTTTACTGTTATAATTTTTTATAATATTCAATTCTCCATAATTTATATATGACGATTCTATGAAATATATATATAAATATAAACAAATACGGACTCAAATAACAACCAAGGTTTTAGTATTACCTTATTTTTCTCCAACAAAGTAGTTATCGTGCGATGGTGCCACAACCTATGCCGCCCCTTTCCATCAATTGCAGTAGCTTCTCTACCTAGCTCCTTGGAGATCATAAACAATGTATCATGCATATCTACTTTGCCAGCATAAATATTAATCATGAACTTGTTGACAAGATCTTCTATTTCATTCTTAAGGCCATCTGAATCCAATAAACTCGTTACGTAATCCACATCTAGCGACTTGAAGCATGCCACGTCAAGAAGAGTATCTTTCTGTTGTTGACTCAATCCATCATAGCTCCCTTTCCAAATATTGTGAAGCATCTTGCTTGTGCTCTGTCCTACTGGAATTTTATGGTGTTGAGTCAACGCAGCTAGCTTTGATTCCCAATGAGTCTTGTCTTTTCCTAAAAGTTCTGCGCCCAATATCTTCAGAGCTAGTGGATTTCCTTTGGTGTAGTGCACGAAATCATTCGAGAGCTTCGAGAACTTTCCTGGCTCAAGAGCATCATCTTCTGCTTGATCATCAAATGCATAATGCATAAAGTGTTGTACGGCGTCTCTGTCGCTTAAGCGAGGGACCTCTAAAATTTCATCGACCAAATTTTGTATCAACGACTTATCGCTTGTTGCAATGACAATCTTGCTTCCCCGTTTAATCCAATCGCGGCGTCTGCCGAGAAGAGCATTGATTTGTTCCTTGCTACTAACACTGTCGAGGACAACAAAGACTTTGGTTTCGAGAAGCTTTTCCTTGTAAGATTCATGCGCAGCTTGGACAGACTCGGTGTTGGGATTCTTGTCAATCAATAAACCATCCAATAGTTTCTTGAGCAAGTAACTCAACCCGTACTCCTTTGAAATTTCATGTATATCTTCTATTAAAACGTGCCTCAAGAATCCGCTATTCAGCTCTTCGTATAGCTTCCTAGAGAGAGTAGTTTTACCAATGCCAGGCATCCCGACAACACCAATAGTACGAGTTGTTTCCTCGAACCCAAAGCATAACTTTTCTACTAGTTGCTTAAGTCGGTGTTCGATTCCCCAAGAGCTTTCCTGACACTTCTGGTGTCTTTGAATTGATGGTCTAGTACATTCTAGGGCGTTAGGAGAAGCATGTGAAAGTCTGCTTAGCACTCTCTTAACCTCCTTGACAACTTTTACGATGATCGTGTCCTCATCGCTGTGAACAAAGGACGAGGGGGAGGATAAAATGTTATTTTAGCTAGGAGTTCTCAAGAGATCGATCATAAGCAATAACAAAGTAGTTACCTTTTCTCAGTTAACCCAATACCCATTGAGTAAGGAACAGATTTTAAAGCCTCCTTCCATTTTGTCTTTGTATTCTTGTCAATAGACTTCACCAGCCGCCTAAAATTATCACCGAACTCTCCCATGAGTTCTTTTACAGCGACAGGCTCCACTTTGTAGAAGATTGGAATCACTACGAGCTTGTTTTGCGCCATTCTTTCATTCATCTTTGCAAGCTCCTTCAAGCACCAGTTTGACTCCGTGTACTTTGGAGAGAATATCGCTAGCGCGATCTTCGACCCTTCGATCCTTGTGAGCAAAACATCCAACCTTTGGCCCATCTCTTCATCCGTGTCGATAAAGGCATTGATCCCATTCCTTTTTAAGTTTTTTTCAAGATGGCTGACGAAGTTGGAACGCAGTTCGACTCCACGGAAATTAATGAACACTTGTTCTTGGGGTGTCTCGTCGTCTGCTTTCACCCTGAAAGAGGAAGATGAGGAGTTTGCCATGTCAAATTTTCTTACATTTTTTTTGGCTTTAGAGCTTTCAAAACTGAACCTAAATCATACGGCTTTATTTGGAGCTAAAACTATAAGGAGAAATCCATATAAAATCAATTAAGTTCAGACCCTGCGTTTAGTGGGAGAAGTTAAATGTTTCGTTAGTGGGAGTGGGAGAAGTAGAAAGAATGCTAAATTATTTGAAATATTCTTCATTCTCCTAATTGATATTTTTTTATTACAAATTAATAACTTATGTATTGTAATAAGTTTAAACAACCTTTAAACACAGAAAAGAAATATCAAATTATACATTCATATATCCACTCAGGTTCAGATAAGATTCATATATCCACATATGTGTGTATGTGTCTCGGTTTGTATAGATATGTAATTTTATTTTAGGGAAAACTGCAATTTTACTGCAAAATTGATACCATTTTGCAAATTTATTTTTAAAAGATAACAATTAAATTTGAGATAAAAAGAAGAAATTAATCTTTATAAACCATTTATAAATGTTTAATAAATATTTATATATTATTTATAAATCCAACTCACCCCATAAAAGTTAATTTTCATAAATTATTTTTATATTTTATTAAAAATAGTATAAAATAAATCTTTATAATTAATTTTTTATTATTTATTTCATAAAAATATTTTATTTATAGGTTTTTTTCAAAAAATAATTTTATATATAGCTTGACGAGTAACCATTATTCAAATTTGGTTAATCCGTACACTTCCTACATAAAAAATGTTCAGCCCGTAACCGCAGTTCAAATATTTTAAATAGACCCATCTACACTCATCTTGCTGCGGGTCAAACAAAATATGTCCACAAATTAAAATTCCCAACTTTAGGTTTACCTGCCGAAGAAAAATCTCATGAACGTAATTTTGCGTATTTCAGCTGCTACCGTCACTATTTTGGACCTCCTCTCATTTTAATAAATACCCTCCACCAAATTGCATTTAAAATTCCCTCGCATTTCAGCTGTTACCGTCACCATTTTGGATCCTCGTCTCATTTTAATAGAGGACCTCCACCAAATCACATTTAAAACTCCCTCGGACTGTCTTTTCTGTAATCTAAGTTGTCCTATGTAGTGTATATAATAAATTATGGTTGAAGAAAATTATTGCCATTGATTCCACCTGCTATCCACTCGTTCAACAGATAATTGGGACAACGGTAAGCATGCACGTTGATTGATTATAAATATTGTGATAAAGTACTGTTAGACATAGAATGTTATCATATGTAGTGGAATGAAGCAATCGAGCATATTCGGGTTAGAGTATCCCTGACACATCTCTATTTTTCTTTCTGTAATAACATTTAGAAGCAAATCAATTCTAATTCAAATCTTTGTTCCTGTAATAATACTTAGAAGCAACCGACGGCTTGAAAACCCTTTATTGTCTTTATCTTCTAGGTAGGAACCTTAGCTTGTTCCTTAAAGAAAAATACTTAGAAGCAAATCTATTTTTTTCTTCAATCCGTATACATATATATATGGAATTATATAATTATTATATTTTATGTGAGTTTTAAAACATTTTTATTTATTAAATTAATTATTACAGTCATTGAAGTTCGAATAGTAAATAAATTTTATTTTGTAAAAAATATTATTTATATTATCATTAGATTTTTTAAAAATGTGTTATTTATACAAAGTAAATTAGATAACTAATTAATAATATGAAAACGTGTGGATATCCAAACACCAAATATCCTGATAGTTAGAGATAATTTATTATTTATTATTTGGATAATATCTATCGAATCACTAATACCTTAAAAACATCTCAATTTACTAACAGAATAGTACAATGTATTAGTGTCAGGATAGTTCAATTGCCAATATATTGTATTATGTATACACTTTCTTTGTGGTTTCCTCAGAGCACAATTATCCCTAGGAATGTGTATTAAGGGTGCTTAGAAATATAATATTAGTAGTTAGGGATTTTTTTGGGGTAAGCAACTTGTCTAAGCACTTTCTTAATTGTCCTCTTCCATTGCAAAATTCTTAATTAAGGTTCTTAAACAAAACAACACCCGTGCTGTGACTGTCTTCTTTGCTCCAACGATATCAGCTGCCTTTGCTCTCATCTCACCTTGCCAAACCCGAGATATGAACCCTAATTTGATAAACTTCCAACCTTTGATTTAACATTGAAGTTCTTTCTTGTGAAGAAAGAATGAAACTCTCTGGGAACTTGCTTCGGTTCCTTGTTGATCCCTTCGCTAACAGAGAGATCGGAGAGTTTGGCGGTGCGATGTCTAGGCTCTTTCTGGGAGAAGAAATCAAACCACTGTACATCCTAAAAATATTAAAATTGAGTCAAACAATACACAAGAACACAAAGGACCAAACAAAGACATGCAAAGACAAAGAAATTAAAAAAAAAAAAAAGAGTTTACCTTTCAATTGCAATCAGCAGCAACCGTCGATTTCCATCCTCGATGAGAGCCACAAATTTAATCCCTCGAGGATGGCCACCATGATTCTTCGATGATGGCCACCGCGAAGAGCCAGCGAGAATCGACGAGGAGAGCCATTGAATCGACGAGGAGAGCCAGCGAGAACCACCGATGAATCTCAGACATCAACCAAAACCACCGATGAGATTCATCCTCCATACGACCCTCATCTTTCCTTTTCTTCTGAAACTCGAATCGGAGAAACAAAGAACAAAGACAAAAATGATCGAGTTTTCTTCTCTCTCAAAACATCCATGCTCTCCTCTTTCGCCATGCGTCCCACAAGCCTCGGTGCTTCCAGCGCTTAATTAAGCTACAGCGCTTAAGTAAACCCCTATTTTTCATTTATTTAAATGGCTCATTACACTAAGATCTAGTGTTAAGCGTCCGCAATGCACATGCACTCAGGTAGGTCAAATTAAGCAACGTTAAACATTGGTTGGCGTTTTGGTGGGTTCCGCGAGTGTTCTACGAAAATGAGATGAGCGTAAAGAATTGGATAACCGAGAGAGATAAAATTTATCAAACCAAAAGCTGTTCTTGTTATGCCGCCGATAATGCTGAGTACCATACGCTACAGCGTCACCATCATCTACGACGAATCCGTATAGTATTCTCTTGTCAGCCACCTCTCTGTGGCCTTACGACGGTAAGGCATCTCTATGTCTGTGGACTCATGCGGCTTTCAGAAAGCCAAACCATTCTCTGTTGAACATAATCAAGTGGTAATAGATGGGGCTAGAGTTTTTGTGGTGGTTATTTCCAATATGGTGGAGTTATGCGGTATTTGAGTTGCTAGAGCAGCATTATCCCATATGCTTAGAAGAGAATGCTTAACAAAAAATTAATATAATAATGGATGGATCTTACAAAAATTTTAAGCACCATTGTCTGTGTAGCCTATTTAAGTGTTGGTACTTGCACTGTATGCGGGTTTTACAGACACATGACGGCCTGCAATTGGTTCGTTTATTAATTTTTTTTAATTAGAAAAAAAATTAAAAATAAAATTTAGCATCATATTATGGAATGTTAGAGATAAGAGCATCCGTAATAGGAATCCTTAGAGCATCAAATTGGGTTGCTTATTTATTTTTTATTTTGAAAAAATTAAAATTAAAATAAAAATAAAAAAAGAACCAATCGCGAGTTACCACGTGTCAGTGGAACCCGCAAACAGTGCAAGCAACACCCCAAATCAGTTGCTTATTTAAGCAAAATAGGAGTTGGCTGCTTGTGTTTTTGGTGGGGTCCACACACAAAAAGTGGCTAAGCAACCCACCAAAAACATGGGATAATGGTGCTCTTAAGGGAAAATCTTTAGGAAAATAATAATTAAATAATCAGTGGATCCCACTAAAAGCTAAGGATTCAGTCCTTAAAATTCTTAAATTTTGACTTTTTTTTAGTGAATCTTTACACTATTTGCGGATCCTACAACACATGGCAGTCCGCGATGTTGATTTTTTTTTAATTTAAAAAAGTAAAATAATAATTAAAAGTAAAAAAAAAATACTTTTTCTAAGGACTCCAATAAAGTCTACCATCGAGGATGGTCTAATAATGCTCTTTTAAGTTCTTAAAAGTTATCAAGCGGCAGAGGAAAAGTGGCAACGTGGTGGTTCCAGCCTTCTATGGCTTAGACCATGATTAACCCGGGTTTTTAGCAGAAGTTAAGAACTGTTTCTTAACTTTGAACTAAAAACGCTAAGAACCGGTTCTTAAAGTCCTTATTTAAAAACTAGTTTTTAGTCTTTTCAGTTAAAAGTTAAGAAACAGTTTCTAAGAACCCCGTCTACGCGTGGTTAATCATGCTCTTAGATCCATTGAAAGAAGTTTTTATAATTTTACTGTTCATTTTATAAAAATATTTAATTTGTGGGTTTTTTTAAAGAATTTTATTTATAGATTAATAAAAAACCATTATTCAAATTTGGTTGATCCACACTCTTCCTACATAAAAAAATGTTCGACCCGCAGCCGCAGTTAAAATACTCCAAAATAAACTATCCAAACTGATCTTGCCGCGTGTCAAACAAAACATGTCCACAAATTAAAATTTCAACTTTAGGTCTACCTGCAGAAGAAAAATCTAATGAACGTAATTTTGCGTATTTCAGCTGTTACCGTCAGTATTTTGGATAAAATGAGACCCTCCCACCAAATCGCAATGCAGCTGTCACCGTCACCATATTGGATCCTCCTCTAATTTTAATAGAGACCCTCTACCAAATCACATTTAAAACTCCCTCGGACTGTCTTTTCTGTAATCTTAATTGTCCTATATATATAATAAATTATGGTTGAAGAAAATTATTGTCAGTTTTGATTCCACCTGCTATCCACTCGTTCAACAGATAATTGAGACAACGGTAAGCATGCATGTTGATTGCCAGATTATAAATATTGTGATAAAGTACTGTTAAGACAAAGAGTTTTTTTCATATGTAGTGGAATAAAGCAATTAAGCATATTCCGGTTAGAGTATCCCTGATACATCTCTATTTTTCTTTCTGTAATAACATTTAGAAGCAAATCTATTCTAATTCATCTTTATTTTATAAAATAAAACAAATATTGATATTTTAAAATCTTTGTTTCTGTAATAATATTTAGAAGCAAATCTGTTTTTTTCTCCAATCCGTATACATATATACCAAAATTATATAATTACAATATTTCATGTAAGTTATAGAATTTTTTATTTATTTAAATTATTTGTTATAGTTATTAAAGTTTGAAGAAGTAAATAACATTTTCATTTTGTAAAAAGTATTATTTTATACTATTATTAGATTTATTTTTAAAAATATTTTATTTATACAGACCGAATCAGATAACCAATTAAAAATATCTATGGATATGCAAACACCAAATACGTGGACAGTTGCGTATCAAATCAAATCAGATAATTTCTTAGAGAAAAATTTATCAAATCACGAATATCTCCAAAAATCCGATTATTCTTTTGTTGTCAGAATAGTACAATGTATTAGTTCAGATTACAAAATTTAGCATGTACATTTGATTATCTGGAAATTCGCCATGATTTTTCTTATTTAATTTATTTATATATTGTATTAGGTATACACACTTTCTTCGTGGTTTCCTCAGGTAGGTCAAATTACTAGTGACCCAAAAAGGTGTAGTGAAACCACTTTAACTAAAAACGATTATTTTTTTGACTCGTGAGAGCAACGTTAAACATTGGTTGGCGTTTTGGTGGGTTCCGCGAGTGTTCTACGAAAATGGGATGAGAGTACAGAATTGGAGAACTGAGAGAGATTATAAATTTATGAAACCAAAAGCTGCTCTTGCTATGCCGCCGATAATGTCTGAGTACCGTCACAGCGTCACCATTATCTGCGAGGAATCCGTACAGTATTCTCTTGTCAGCCACCTCTCCGCGGCCTTACGACGGGAGGCCATCTCTGTGTTCGTGGACTCATGCGGCTTTCAGGAAACCAAACCATTTGTGACAGATGGGGCTAGGGTTTCTGTGGTGGTTATTTCCAACATAGCGGACTCATGCGGTCCTCGGGTTGTTAAGTTCTTAAAGGTTATCAAGCGGCAGAGGAAAAGTGGCAACGTGGTGGTTCCAGTCTTCTACCGCGTCGATCCATTGACCCAAGTTTACGGGTGGGCCAAGAGAATGCTGGAGGCCGAAAAACTAACAAGCCACCAATCAAGGTACGTAGAACGTACATGTTTTTTTCTTTTTTAAAAAAGCTACGTATGTATATGTATTTTTTCCGACATGTTTTGCATTAGATTTGAACTAGCATCATGACACAGTAACGAAGGTCAATACAAACGTCTATATATGTAATTTTTTATTTACTACATATTATAAGAATTAGTTGGCGGGAATCAAAATATGAAGAATTCAAATAACATACGACTATACGAGGTACGTAGCCTTTGAGAGGCGTAGATCTAAGAAAAAAAATCCGCCTTTCTCTTCTTCGCTTGGGTGGAGACGTTCCAGCTCCGGCGTGATTCGTCGAATTGCGTGGTGCTCTCTCACCTTCCCTTCTTTCCTTAGGTATCCGCGCATACTGAAGGATTTCTCTACTCCGACGTTATTGGTGGCGCTTCTCGTCTTCTCTGTTTGTTGGTGGGCCTTTGTTGCGAAGGTTTTCTAGGGAGTTTTCGTTGATCTGGTGACTCGTCCAGCTTTGGAGGTGGTACTTTCTGTTAAGAGTATGAAGTGTGCTTATTAGTGGCAGAGCCGGCCCTGAGATTTCAGGACCTAAGGCTATATTTTAACGATTTCAACTAAAATTTTTTTTATTGGATTTGGAGGCCTAAAACTTTTTTTCGGGGGCTTATGTACATATAACTTTTTCTAAAAAATTTAGAGGTCGTCGGGGTTGTAGGGTTTGTTGCGACTGTTGGGAGGAGGTGTTTGATGGCCGAATATCTCAGAGATGGTGGTTCTCTGGGATATTTATCTTCTCCGGCATAGACCTTTCTCTTGACCGCCTAGAAGTGGAGGTGTGCACTGATAGATACTCAATAATATTTCTCCGAATATTCTTTAGTTGTTATACGATTGTTACGTAATCCCTCTGTACTATATATTTTGACGTGAATACAATAGAAACATTTAAGGGAAAATCATACTCTTTCAACATAGCCTCGGACTTAGACCAAAAAAAACATAGCCTCGGACCAATGTGTCGACAAAACAACATTCTCTCACCTCTTTTCTCTTCCTATCTTTCTCTACATTCTTTCTATAAAATTTTATATTTTTTTGGCTATTTCACAAATAAGTCCATTAATATATTGGATAGGTGATGGTCACAGGCTGTTTTTTTTTTCATTGCCCTTGTGATTAACTCATTTTTTAATCGGAAGAGAAATTGTTCTGGAGAAAAAATTTATTAGATCATGTTAGTTTACATAGGAAAATATTACTCCTTTGTTCCTAGTCTACTTCTCTAATAAAATCCGCATATACGTTTCTGCTCATGTGGATATTATGAACCAAGCTCATATTCTCAAAACCTTCCTACAAAAGGCGAAACACATTTATCTCAAAGGTGAAGACTGGTCAATCGACTGAGCTTGTAGTTATATCCACTAAATCTAAGCAGCCAGTCTCAATATGAAACGTGGGGATTTGCATATCCCTCACACACGTCGTTGCCAAGAACAATCCTTAGATCTCAATATGTAAGATTGAGAGGCTTATGTTACATCTAGGGTGACTAAATGATTCAGCGTCCATTTAATAAGATCCCCCCAAAGCCACTAACCAGACCATTATCGATCCATGGCATCGATTTTACTAACCATGATTTAAGGTGTTGACTAGAGGATTGTATTTCATATTAAAAGAATCTATCGTTCTTTACCTTCCAAAATACCAAATGATGTTGAATTTTGATTCAAGTGGAACCACTTGTTGTCTCCACCGAAACATATAGTTCATTTTTTGGTATATAGATGTATTCGGAAAGTAATCCAAAAGGGATGTATATAATTCGTTCAAGTCTAAATATGTAAGGATGAAAGATATTTTTAAAAATGATTAATCGACTTCACTGGAACTACAACAACTGAAACAGTTCTTATGGATACCCATGTTTTTATAAATAAGTCTCTATGCTGTTGCCACACATCTAAAGAGAGCCTGCAAAAAAAAAAACATCACCAATTGGCAAGGATGATAAACACACCAAGATCTTCAAAAGATTTGGAACAGATTATTGAAGGAACATGTTCCTCTACTTTTTTAAAATCTTGGTCTTGTACAGACAGGTCACCGTGCGGCGACTTGATCTTGTAACGAACCGATCATCGTGCGGCGACCTGGTCTTGTACAGACAAATCGCCGTGCGGCGATCTGGACCTGTAGCCGTACAATTACAGAGACAAAGATTAATTCCTCTTTGAGGAGAAATAAAAGATAACTCCAACCATGAGAGAAAAGCTCTTAGGTACATGAAGTATGGATCGATCTCTAGATCGATTATATGATAACAAAAAAAAAAAAGAGGGGTGGCGACCTGGAGAGATTCTCGCGACCACCAAGGCGATCTTACTTTAAGAAGAACACTGAGAGAAGTTGGAGCGTTTAGAGAGAGATTTTTTTCAAAAAAAAAAAAAAACTAATTGAATGACGTAGTTATTAATAAGTGGGTGTCTTCTTATACTTTTTATTTTTTTCTTTGGCAGGATCTCAAGCAATAGGATACTCACAGACTCCGAACTAGTGGAAGAGGTCGTCAGAGATGTGTATGGGAAGCTGAATCCTGCAGAGCGGGTTGGGATTTACTCGAGGCTACTAGAGATCGAGAACATGCTTTACAAGCAACCGATGAGAAACCAAAGCATAGGAATTTGGGGTATGCCTGGCATAGGCAAGACGACCCTCGCAAAAGCAGTCTTTGACCACATGTCCAGTGATTATGATGCGTGTTGCTTCATCGACCATTTTGATGAATCGTTCCATAAGGTGGGCCTTCACCGTTTGTTCCAAGAAAGAATTGGTGCAATTCTAGAGGCAGAGTTTGACATAAAGAGCTCTTATGTTATGACACCGAGCCTCTATAGTGATAAATTATGCGATAAAAGGATTCTCCTTGTTCTAGACGATGTGCACGATTCTCTGGCTGCAGAGTCTTTCCTTAGAAGGCTTGATTGGTTTGGTCCCGGAAGTGTGATAATCATAACCTCCATAGATAAACAAGTGTTTTCCTTTTGTCAGATCAATCAGATCTACAAGGTTCAAGGTTTAAATTGGCACGAGGCTCTGCAGCTATTTTCCCAAAAGGCATTTGGACAAAATGTGCCAGACCAGAATGACATGGAACTGTCATTGAAAGTGATTGACTATGTTAATGGATACCCGTTAGCTCTCAGTATATATGGCCAAGAGCTAAAGGGGAAAAGGTCAGGAATGGAGGCTGCTTTCTTGGACCTCAAGAAATATCCTCCCCAACAGATTCAAGATGCGCTGAAAAACGTCTATAATGCACTTGGCGACAACGAGAAACACATTTTTTTGGACATTGCTTGTTTTTTCAGGGGAGAAAATGTCAGCTATGTGGTCGAGATGCTTGAGGGATGTCGTTACTTTCCACGTGTTGGAATAGATGTTCTTGTGGATAAGTGTCTGGTAACTATTTCAGACAACACAGTGCAAATGAATGAACTGATACGAGACATCTGCCAACAAATATTCATTGGAGAAACTGAGAGCTGCACCAGAATATGGGAATCTACCAACATCAGATATCTACTAGAAGATTATGAACTTGAAGCATGTGGAGGATCCAGAGCAACGCCTAAGTGTGATTTGGTTTGTCAAATTCTACTATACATAATACATGTGCATACCTCATTTTCTCTTTAGCCACGTTCATTGTTTCTAGTTTTGAGAATAGTTTTTGGGTTTTGTTTTTACAAAAACCATTTTTCACCCTATCAGATAATAAACTGATATTTACAAAATAAATCCAATATTTTTTTTAACTTATCAATAAAATAAATTTAATTATTTGAACTTAGTCAATAGAAAAACTATATATTTTTATGATTGTATTTTATATTTTATAATCATTTTATTAAATAAGTTTATGTGTGGTTTGATGTATTTTATATTTTTTTCAAAATAAATATTTTAATTTTCAGAATAAACCGTTTATATTTTAATAAATAGCAAAAATGAAAACCAAAATCTAAACCAACAGTTCATGATTTTTAAAAGGTTAAAATAAATAAAAACGATTACTATAAAAATAAGTTTCAGTATAAAGCATTTGTTTTACATATATAGTACATATTAAGAACATTTTTGTACGCTTTCCAAGAAAATAAAATAATTTATTTATTTAATTTTATGTAAAGTTTACATGTTTTAAAAAAATGAAATTACATATTATATGTATTTTACCAACTATAAAAAAATAATTATTCTGTTTTTATTAATTGTCTAGAATGAAATATGTTTTAAAATCTGTTATTGAAATTTTATTTTGTAATATTTGAATTGCATAAATTTAATTCAGTTTTACCATATTTTAAAAATATAACTAAATTTTATATACTTTGTTTCAAAATCGTAACTATGAATTGTGTATTTTCGTCAAGACATAAAGTTAAATATATTTTAAAATTAGATATAATTTTTATTTAATAATATATATTTTAACATACTTTATATAAATGTATTTATTTTGGTGATAAAAATCGAATTCTTTTTGTTTTTTAAAAATATATATATTTTATTACTAATAATTTATTTTAGTTGAAAAACAAAAACCAAAATCTAATGTCACCATTCAAGGTTTTTGAAAAACTAAAAACAACAGAAAAAATCAAAAATCAAAATTAAAACCAAAATCTATAAACTAAAAACCAAAAGCCAAAAACAAAAAACAAAAAACTAAAATCTAAAAGCCATGTTAACATTCATCACCTTATTCATCCATCAATTTCCTTCTCGTTTTTTCAGGTCGCTGAAGACACTGAAAGCATATCTCTGGATACATCGAACATGAAATTTGATGTCAAACACGATGTCTTCAATAATATGTTTAATCTTAGATTTGTGAAGATATACAACAGTTCCGGCTCTAAAGATGTTCGTGGACTCAATTTCCCAAAGGACCTGGATTCTCTACCTTGTGAGCTAAGGCTCCTCCATTGGGAGAACTATCCATTGCAAACCTTGCCTCAAAATTTTGACTTTGAGCACCTTATTGATCTCCGTATGCCTTACAGTCACCTTCACAAATTTGGGGCAAGATCCAAGGTAAAGAAAGTTTAGTTTTCATTTTTATCAATCCCACTAATTAGTACATTGCTGTCGTTCATTTACATTATTTTTTTTATCATATGATCAGAACGTCAAGATGTTGAAGAGGATCATGCTTTGTCATTCTAAAGAGCTAGTTGAATGTGACATTTTACTATATACTCAAAATATAGAGCAAATTGATCTCCAAGGTTGTACAAGATTGCAGAGTTTGCCAAACATGAGTGAACTACAGCATCTCCGAGTTGTAAATCTCTCAGGTTGCACAGGGATCAAAAGCATCCGAGGATATCCACCAAATATTGAGGAATTGCATCTCCAAGGAACTCATATAGTAGAGCTACCAATATCCAATGTGACCCACACCCTGACAGCTAAACTGGACCGGAAAAAGCTTTTGAGTCTTCTAGAAAACTTGCAAGATGTTGATCATATTGATCTTGACAGCGTAACAAGTCTTGCTAAAGTTGCCTCAGATAATCATCAGGATTTTAGAAAGCTTGTTCTCTTGAATATGAAAGATTGTTCTCAACTGCGAAGTCTTCCTGACATGGTAAATTTAGAATCTCTACAAGTTCTTCTTCTGTCTGGGTGCTCAGAGCTTGAGGAAATCAATGGTTTGCCAAGGAACCTGAGAAAGCTATACCTTGGTGGCATCGCAATACGAGAAGTGCCACCGCTTCCCCAAAGCCTAGAGTTCTTGAATGCTCATGGTTGTAAGCATCTCAAGTTAATTCGTTTGGATTTTGAGGGGCTTCCTAGGCACTACACTCTTAGTAATTGTTTTAGTCTATCTTCAGAAGTGGTCTCTGAATTTTTGGAGAACGGTTTGACTAAATTAGCAATGTTAGCTAGCGAACAACAACAGGTGAATTTATCTTGCATGAAGTGTATATATATATATATATATATATATATCTATTCTCATGCAGATTATTTGACAGACTTTTTTTTTTTTGGCGTTACTTGAATATATAGGAACCCCTCAAAACATCCGCAGTCAACATATGTATTCCTGCAGACGCACGTCAGAAATCCTCGTTTCTTTCAAGTTCAGGTCCAAATGTAAAGATAGAGCTAGCTCCTTGGAACCGAGAAGCTCTTTCAGGCTTTGCTATGTCAGTTGTGGTATCATTTCGAGATGATTACCACAATGTCGTAGGTCTAGGGATTAGGTGTACATGCACATGGAAGACCAGGAACGGCCATGCTGATGAGATACAAAGAGTATATCACTGTTGGGATCCAACAGAAGCTCCAAAGGTTGAAAGGGATCACATATTTGTGATTTGCGATACAGAAATGCATCGACGTGGTGGTGAAGAAATCTTTTCTAATATCTCAGATGATGAAATCAAATTTGAATTTCAGACAGTGAGTGGGGAGAACAAGCTTTTAGGTGATAGTTGCATGGTGACGGGATGTGATGTCCAGGCAATTACGGATGGAACAGGTGACACGACCGTCAGTGAAATAATTGAAGTAAGTCTTATTGAAGAAGATACTCCTCCTTTGCTCAAAGAGCCACAGGCAACGACTTGTTCTCTTTTATCCAGTGAACCACAGAAGTCCCCTGGTTACGTAACTACTGAGGGATTTGGAAAAACGGAAATGGTTGATAAAGACTTAGCAACTGGGCAAGCAGTAAGACAAAGCTCCACAAAGGAGACGCATGAAGAAGACAGTACACACGAACGGGAAAATAACGAAGGTGGAGTAGGTTGTGTTTCCATCCCAACCAAAGACCTACCAATGGAAGAAGCCACTCGTAAAAGCACCATAAAGGAGTGGCTCAAAAAACATGCACTAGGTTGTGGAGTAGGTTGTTTTCCCCTGGTGATATCAAAGTCTCCCAAAAACTGGTCAAACGGGAAAGAGGCAGACAAATCGCGACAAAGGAGTGGTAGCAAATCTGGACGCTCGCGTCCATGTGACTCGTCCGGCAAGGTTCCACGATTCACTTTGGGCGTTGATGGATGGCCCATCGCAGGCCATCATATACAACGTATTGACCTAAGTTCAGCCCAGTCGAAAAATGCTCCTATAAGTAATGTGGTGCGCATCATATGAGATGTATGTGTGCATCATATATTCATTTTATATGTAGAAACCCCTTCAGACTTTGACAGAGGTTGAGATTTTAATTCTCAGAAAAAAACTGATTTTTTAAACAATTATGTTGATTTACAAGGTATCATAAACATAGTGCAAATAAACTTTGTTAGGTGTGAATCTTCATAGAATATTTATGTATAAATCATCATAAGACAAGTAATAAACTATCTATATATCATAATTATAATATCATAATAATAAATTACTGTTAAAAAAATAATTTTGATATTATTATTTAAAACATATATAAAATAGAACTTGACAATAGAGACTTTGGCTTTTAGGCTGTGGGTTTAAACTTTAGACTATAGAGATTTTGGTACGGACTGTTACTTTAGGTTGTAGCTTTAAACTTTAGACTATAGAGACTTTGACTTTAAAACTTTGGCTTTTGTCTAAATCTTGAAATTGTGGCTTTAGAAAAACATGAACATAATAGAAGAATTTTTTAAATAATTGGCTTTAAAGGCTTTACACGGTATTTAAGAGGCCTAAAACCTAAACTCATTGTTTGAAATTTTGACTTTAATGACTTTACAAAACCTAAAGTCTGATTGTTTAGAATTTTGACTTTAATGACTTTACAAAACCTAAAGCCTATAAAGCCGGAATACCAATTGGACTCATAATACATTCGAAAAATAAAACTCGTTCCTGAGCGCGGATAATCGATCCCATTACAATTGTTCTAGATTTGGAGTTCATTTGGATATATTCCCCTAAATATTTGTTTTATGTACTAAAAAGATTTAAATATTTGTTTTTGTTAAGAAATGAAGATGGTGGTTGGGACATATCCGGAAATGGACCAGACCACATCAGTACCATACCAGGCGGCCAAGCATCAGTCACTATCCTCCCTTGTATTTATCCATATGTTGTAGTTATCCTAATCATTATAGGATTAGGATAATCATCCCCTTTATTGTTGTAATCCTTATCTCCTAAGGAATATG
>CAKOAT010501821.1:295200-350455 GCA_932364175.1 Eruca vesicaria subsp. sativa
ATCAGTCACTATCCTCCCTTGTATTTATCCATATGTTGTAGTTATCCTAATCATTATAGGATTAGGATAATCATCCCCTTTATTGTTGTAATCCTTATCTCCTAAGGAATATGCTTATTCTCTTGTATGTATATATATGTATGTGCACGTGATGAATAAGATATACAGAGTTACAACCTTCTCCTTTATTCTATAACAGTTTTATGTACTAAAAAGATTTACATATTCCCCTAAAAATTTCGACCTCCGCAGATACAAAGCATCTCAAGTGGACATCTTAACGAGTAAAAGCATTCATTTTAGGCCCAATAGAAACTAAAATCTGTAGAGGCCAAAAAGCCCACTATAGTTTCGATGAGCAATAATGTAATGTTTACGTGTTCTCGCGTGGTTAATGTCCCCCGTTTCAGGACCTCCACCGTCCTGCTACCTCTTCTTAGGGTTTCTTTCGCCGTGTCGGAGATCTCTCCTTCTCTGTCGATAGAGGTTAACTGAAAGTGTAAGTTTTCTTGTCTGTTTTTGTTTCCTTTGTTCACCCTTAGACAACCATTGAATTTCGTGGTTTTGGGGATCCAAGCTTGAGATTGATGTCTCTGCATTGATCCCCTATCGCCCTTTTATTTTTGTGAAATTCTATATAGTCTTTGGCTTTCTCGGGGGTCATTTTGTTTGATTCACTTCGTCTGATTAATTTTATCTTCGGTCGGAACGGGTTTGTGCAGTTATACGACAGGATTGGTTTGCGTACTAATGTATTAAGAATTGGTTTTAAGATATACTGATACACACACATATCATTGATATGGATTTTACGTAATGACTTGTAAATTTATAAGCTGTCTCGTTATGGTTTTAGCTTTTGAGGATTGATTTAGGATTAGGTCATTTCTTTTCCTGGTAAATACTAATAATGCAAAGCTTGAATTCAATCCCTGTATTATTATTTTTCTTTTCTTTCATGCTGCAGAGAACAAGTAGTCACTGTAATTAAGTTTGGTTACACGCAAGTTCAAAGATGTCTGTCACAGCAGGAGTGAGTGAAGCTGCACTAGCCACAAGAGCTAAACTCCGAGGTGGGATTGGACAGACTAAAGTGAAAAGATACTGGCCTGGTAAAGCTCCCGAGTGGGCCGATGAAGCCGACGAAGATGAGGATGTTAGGATGCACAAGGCTGATGTTTTGGATAGAAAGCATGAAGATTTAGGAGTTGCTAGGAAAGACGACCCCAGGCTGCGTCGTTTAGCTCAGACCAGAGCTGAAAACCGTGAGGAAGTTAGAGCCGATCATCGCCGTGTCAGACAAGCTGAGATTATATCTACAGAAGAAGAAGAGTTGAGGAATCAAGACGAGGAAGAAGATGAAGATGCGTTGGAAGAAAGAAGGAGAAGGATCAGAGAGAAGAATCTCAAAAGAGCTCAGGAAGAGGCTGATTTACTTCCTGTGGAGGAAGAAGACGAGGTTGAAGATGAAGACGAGGAGGAAGAGGAGTCTGAGTACGAGACTGATTCTGAAGATGACATGCCTGGTATCACCATGATCAAGCCTGTTTTTGTACCGAAAGCTGAGAGAGATACGGTTGCAGAGCGTGAAAGGCTTGAAGCTGAGGAGCAAGCTCTCGAGGAGTTAGCAAAGAGGAAGCTCGAGATGAGGAAGATAGAGACGAAGCAGATTGTGGTTGAGGAAGTTAGGAAAGACGAGGAGATACGTAAGAACATGTTATTGCAAGAAGCGAATATTGGAGATGTGGAGACTGATGATGAGATCAACGAAGCTGAGGAGTATGAAGTGTGGAAGACGAGAGAGATCGCTAGGATCAAGAGAGAGCGTGATGCAAAGGAAGCTATGTTGAGAGAGAGGGAAGAGATAGAGAAGCTGAGGAACATGACGGAGCAGGAGAGGAGAGAGTGGGAGAGGAAGAATCCGAAACCTTCATCAACTCAACCGAAAAAGAAATGGAACTTCATGCAGAAGTATTATCACAAGGGAGCTTTCTTCCAAGCAGATCCTGATGATGAGGCAGGATCCGTGGGAACTGATGGTATATTTCAGAGAGACTTCTCTGCTCCAACGGGAGAAGATAGGTTGGATAAATCGATTCTGCCCAAGGTTATGCAAGTCAAGCACTTTGGTCGTAGTGGAAGAACTAAATGGACTCACCTTGTTAATGAGGATACAACAGATTGGAGTAACCCGTAAGCTTTCTGCTTTTCTTTTGTTACATTTTGGTTAGTCATAGGTTTCTGAACTCAGAAGGTTTGACTTGTTTAGAATTTGAGTTGAGACATTAGGCAGGGAACTGAACTGAATCATTGGTAGCAAATGTGAACGGGGTTATATGTTAGGGAGAATCTTGTGTCTGTTTATTTGGAGATTTTGAATTAGTATTTTTTGTGCATGATGAATGATGGTGCAGGTGGACTTCTAATGATCCTCTACGCGAGAAATACAACAAGAAAATGGCGGGCATGAATGCTCCTATTGAAAAACCAAAGGGGAGCAAGAAGATGAAAGATTGGGAGAAATAAACAGCATCAAGATCTGATTCGAGTTTAAGCCAAAAAAACTTAAACAAAGTGGTATGTTCTAGTAAAAAGGAACATCTTATACTCTGATATCTCTGAGAACTCTATCTTAACCGCAGATATTTAATAATGTTTGCTTTGTTACTGCCGTAAGCTTGTGGACAAGAGACATATGGTCTTAGCAGCGTCTGTTGTATCGTTTCAATCAAGATACATTTATGTTTTTGCTTGTATCATTTATATTTACATTTTTTTTATACTAAGTTAGGTTTGATAAACACAAGCACACTTGAACAGAAATCAAAACAGCAATTTATCGAAACAAATGGAAGGAATGACATAACATTCTGAACACAATTAATAATCCAGTTTTAAGTCTTGACCTCCTGCAGAACATTGAATCGTGGTCGTTACTGGGACATGCTGAGTAGTTGTAAAATATAACTATAGATAAAATCAACCAGAACCAACAAGGGACCGATTTCTACTGTGCTATGTGGATTATTACCCAGAAAATTATGAGAACAGTTATTAATAAAAAAAGAACAAAAAAGCAAGATGTAAAATATTCTCTTCGATGAGAACAACCCCCTTGCTTCCATTCTTCACCACATGTGTAGCAAAACGAATATCCACATCTATCCATCATAATAAATAATATTCGTTATAATGAAGAAATTTGATGGATTATATAATAGCTAAAGAATGTGGTGCTGGGATAATTAAGGTTGATACCTGCAAATTACATGAATGCATCCTTCGACACGTTCGATCATGTGATGGCACTTTCCACACTGACGCCACATCTTCTGATTTGCTAGAGCTTTTAGCATCATATCATTTGTTGTAGAATTTGGACCCAACCTCTTGTAATCACCGCAGGACATGTTATTATGCCATGGAACTTTGCAGTTGATGCAAAAGGGTTTAGAACATTTGAAGCAACGTCTCATATCTCCATTAGTAGACTTAGAGAGCTCTGATACCGACATTAAAGCCAAGCACATCGGGTTTGGGCAATAAACTCTGTCAATTACAGGAACCGAGTTCTCTATGATCTTTTGTTCCCACATCTTTTTCAGTTTAGGTGTTAAAAGATTAGCAAAGCTTCTAAGAGTTGGCTTAGACTCGCACTGATGATGAGGACATCTCGGTACTCTCCCCTCGAGTAGCATCGCTTCTACATACCGTTTCATGCACTCCACACAGAATTGATGACCGCATAAAGCGACGGTATGCATCTGATCAACTTCATCGTCAAAACATATACGGCAAATCTTCCTTTGAGAAGGCATACTCTGAGAAGATCTTTTCCTAAGGATCGTTCACGTCTTATATATGACTCGAATTCAATATATAGATGCCGATTTTAAGAATAAGACAAAGTTCACATCCATGTAGGATTATAGTATTTGAAGTCCTACTGTCCCTTTAGGATAAGGATTCAATTTATTAGAATGGTGTTATTTCATATTTGATATCTTTTTAAAAAGGAAATAAAATCTTGTTAAGTTATATTATATTTTAAAATAATAATACAAAAAAATATATATACAAAAAACGCAAAAAGTTATGTAAAAAAATATTATTATTATTTACTTTTTATATTTTTATTTTAAAAACATAATATAATTTAACAAGATTTTTTTCATTTTTAAAAGATATCAAATATGAAATAACAATTGGTGAACCTAGAATTTCACCGTAGAGGGTCAACCCAAAAATAAGTCATTTATTATTATCATTATTTTCTAAAGACAATTAGCATTGTTTTTAAGATACCGTAGGAATTCTATAAGTTAATATTCGATAAATTAATAAATACGATAAATAAATAAATTTTCTACAAACTTCACAACATTTTGATGTTATTTTTTTCAGTTATTCTACTAAAATTGAAGTACTTTTTAGAGATAACATCTCTTTTATTCTATTAATTACAAATTGCGACACTGAATTAGTAAATAATTATTAATTTATGCTGACGTGTTATATTTTTCTTGAGTTAATTGATGAAGTGATTTTAGAAGAAGAAGATAAACTCCACTTTGTATATAGACTAGGTGTTTTGCCCGCACATGCGGACTTATTATCTTTAAGTCAATTTTAAAAATCATCAAAATAAATGGTTATTTGCATCCAAAAAATTCGACCTAAAACATTAAGCTTCTTTACATGATAAAGTTATTTATAAATTAAAAAAAAAATCCATTTTCCCTCCAAAACTTTGAAAAATATAGAAATCTATCTTTCAATTTGAAAAATTGAATATATAAATATACATTCAAAAATTGATCTTACAGAAAGAATAATATTAGATTGGATAATAATACATTATATTTGAATTTATTTTTGTCAAACATGTATTTTCTTTCTTTTTGAATGATATTTTATTTTATTATGATTAATTCATGATTAAAGTTTAACTATATAAAATATAAATTAAATTAAATTTAACGTGTGAGTTTAGAGACGAAAAATAACTTGACAAATATATATCATTATATTATCTTATTATATTATTTTAATTTGAAAATAATTACGTATTATAATTTTTCAATTTTATCTTTTCAATTATATGCAGTTAAAATATTTAATTTATGAATATTTACTTATGTGTTTTTTGTTTTTGATTTTTTTATTAAAATATATTTTCCGGATAACAACATAATATATATAGGAATTATCTTTTTAATTGTATATATTTAGATTATGGATAAGTCTTATCATTATTATTAATTTAAATCACTTATCTAGTCAAATAAATATTAAATTTCTTTTTATTTTTGGCTGATTTATATATTTATTCATTAAGAGTATAAGCGATATTAACCACTCCAACTTTTAACATGGAAGCTCCGTTGCGAAAAATCAATTCGCAAATAATAGTACAGATTTTTACACATGTCACAATCTTAAATATATACTTGTCATGTGTCACACTCTTGTTAATTAGTAACTTTAAAAAACCAAACTTTATATAATAAGATTAAATAAACATAACAGTATTAAGTAATCTTTGTCATACTTTATACTTCTATTAATATTGATTAGTATTAATTTTTCTATGATGGTTGTTTGTATTTAAGGTTAATTTTTGTTTATACATGTATATGTAGAAAAATATTTATTAATCAAACTAACTATAAAACACAGCATATTTTGGTCAAGGAAAAAGAAAAACCTGCGTTTAATAAGTGGAATAAAAGTAAAAAATAGTGCCTAAAGTAGTAGCCACCGCCACCACCGTAATATGAGGAGAGGCCAACGAAACAATTACATTTGTTTTGCTGTAAAGAAAGCCAAATAAGAAACAATCATATTAGCCCACTCTTCTTCTTCTTTCCTCTTCACTCTCTCTCTGTCTCTGCATCGTATAGTCAAACTATTTTCTCCTCTCTCCGTGAGGTACGTCTCCGAGTTTCCATAGCTTCCACCATGTCTCTAGTTTCTTGTCAACGCTATGACTTGTCAAAGGCGTACGAAGTGATGACATTTTTGAATTACAGTATAGTATTTTGATTGCTGTTTCTCCACGATCTGTTTGTTTGTACCTGGTGACTGATGAGTGATGAGTGAGTTCACCAGAATACTGGATCTAATTCTCGATCTGATTGGAATGGTTTTACCTTTTTCTGTACTCGTGTGCGTTAGATCCGATCATTATTATCATCTTGGAAAGATATTTATGGTTGAAAGTTGCATATCTAAAGGTTTATCTCGGATCATAAATAGGATCAACACTGCTCTCTTTATTTTTTATTTGAAAGATTATAAACTGTGTAAATCTCTGTCAACTTCGTTTCAGATTTATTCTAGTATGTTAACTTGCACCATTTGATTTTGTGATTGTTGCTTTTGATACAGAAAACAACCTGAAGAAGAAGAAAAAAAAAAAAGAAAGATGATCAGTGATCGGTCTGAGTTCAGAGTACACCTACGGAGAGTATTCTTCATTATGATCAGAACTTCATATAGATGGATTTGTAGTCATCCTTTTCTCCTTGGATTTGTTGGCTTTGTGTATCTTCTGTATAGAACTTGTCCTCTTTTGTTTTCTCCCTTGCTGGCTGCTTGTCCTCTTTTGTTATCTCCCTTGCTGGCTGCTTCTCCTGTTCTGGTGTGCACTTTCGTTTTGCTTGGAACTATTCTGAGTTTTGGAGAGTCAAATATACCTGAGATTGAAACAGAACCGGAGACTACTGTTCACGAGCCTGCTCTTTTCACAACTGAGGTTTCGAGGGATACTAATGTTGTTGAGAGAGGGGATGAGAGTTTTACGGTAGAGAGGTTTGTGAGCACGGAGAAAGATGGAAATGATGATAGATTAGTAGAAAATCATCTGAGTGAGGCTCTTGATGAGTTCAAACGGGATACTCAGGTAAGGTTTGAGGAGAGAGCGTTTGTTTTTGACTTGGAGAAGAAGGGAGAGGGAGAAGAGGAGAAGTTTACTGGAAATGATGGGAAGCATGGAGAACAGTCGAGGAATATTGATGATTCTTTAGATGAAATGATGAAGGATTCAAAGGAAGAACTTGTGGATGTATCTCCAGTTTCTCCTTGGAGACCAATGAGGCATGAGGAGGACGAGGATGATGATGCGGACCGTGATGACTCACTGGATTCTAGTTCTGATGGTGCAGAAAGCTCTTCACCTGACCCCTCTATGACAGACATCATCCCAATGCTTGATGAGCTTCACCCGCTTTTACTCTCCGAAAATCCAGGTCGTGGTATTGCAGATCTTGAAGGATCAGATGCAACTTCAGAGGAGCCAGATATGAGTAGTAGTGATAGTGATGAAGGAACGGAGTCTGATGTTAACAGCGAAAGTCATGGAGAAGAGGGAAACAACAAGAACAAAGAGGAAGTGGAAAAGAAGGAAGAGGAGGAAGATGAAAGCAAATCACCAATCAAATGGACAGAGGCTGACCAAAAGAATGTCATGGAGCTAGGGAGTCTTGAGCTTGAAAGAAACCAACGGTTGGAGAGTCTTATCGCCAGGAGAAGGGCTCGCAACAGTATGAGACTGATGACAGAGAGAAATCTGATTGATTTTGACTGTGCTGATGTTCCCTTTAATATGCCACCAATCTCAACGGCAAGGCATAATCCATTTGATCTTTCATATGATGATATGGGATTACCACCTATCCCTGGCTCTGCCCCGTCCATTATGTTCGCGAGGAGAAACCCATTTGATCTTCCATATGAGCCAAATGAAGAAAAGCCAGACCTCAAGGGTGATGGTTTCGAGGAAGAGTTCTCTTCTCCTCAACCTAAGGAGCCAGTGTTCAGAAGACATGAGAGTTTCAGTGTAGGTCCATCAATGCTCGGAGGTCCTAGACATGATAGGCTACGACCTTTTTTCGTGCTAGAAAGATTAGCACATGAGAGAGCGAGCTATTATCCATTTGAAAGGCAGCTCAGTGAAGTTAGTGAATCAAAAGTCAGTTCTGTACCTGATACTGAATCTGTCTGCACAATCCTGGAGGATGAAGAAAAGAAAGTGGATGAACATGATGCTGATCGGGAAACCGATATAGCTAAAACTGATATGGATTCTGACCATGATGAAGAAAAAAACATTTCGGCTTCTGACCATGATGAAGAAAAAGGCCATTCAGCTTCTGAACATGATGCAGAAAAAGGCCATTCTTCAGAAGATTCTGATTTTGATGAGCAAGCTGATCGCAAAAATCTTCATCATCATGTTGCTGAGATAATACTGGGAAGTGAAGAAACACACGTTACACACCATGAGCAATCAAACATTATGGACAAAGAACCCGATAAGACAAATCATGATGAAGAGGATTCCAGTGATAATGATTCATCTGTATCAGAGATAAAAGAAGAGATAGCGCATATTAGTGAGAATGAAGCAATGTTGATTTCGGAGCGGAAAGTTGATCTTCATGAGAAATCAGGTACTTCTTCCCAGACTTCTTTTGGAGGATTAGATAGCCACGTTGTAAGAGGGGTGGAGGATGATTATCACCAGGATGAAACGCCTGCTTTTATTACTGCAGTCCCCTCCCTGGAGGAGTCAGAAATTCATGATCTTTGTGGTTTGGTGGACATCCACGAAAAACCTGTTTACGATTCGAGTCCTCCCTCAGCCAGTAGATTCCCATCATTTTCTTCCGTATCATCTGATTACAAACCAGATCTACCTGGAAAGAGTGGAGAAGCCATACAAGAAAATGCAGATGATGAACGTGAAGTTGATTCTGAAAGCATAGGTCCTGATGAGACTGAGACAAGTACAAGGGAAGTTGGAGAGAGTAGAACGCATGTCACTGTAGAGGCAAGCCTTCTCATTGCGGAGGCTGGAATTGATGGTCAAAAGAACTCAACTGTTTCAGTGTCTGAATTTGAGGATCCCTTGCTTGATCCATCCTCTCTACCTGTGGATAAAAACGAGGATGCTGATCACCTGGAGGATGACCACCCTTTGTCTGTTTCTAGTCAAGAAGAGCTTCATGGAGAGGTGAAAGAGGCTTTAGATACCAGAGAGCTAGATGTTAGTGAATCTTTGGTGGACTTGGTTTCTCCTACAGAAGAGGAAGTAGTATCTACAGGGATAGTTGACCAACATCTTCCAGTTGAGCATACAACTTCACCTTTGGCATACAGTGACACGACAGAGCATGTGACAGCACTGGAAGAATCACCTGATGTGGTACATGACATAGCTGAAACTTCAGTAGACAGAGCAGTAGCTGAAGAAATAGTTCAGGAGGACGAGAATAAACAAAAAGATGAAGCCAATCCTCAAACATTCAATGCAGACATCCCAATAGACAGTTACGCCACTTTGTCTTCTGGAGCAGTTGATTATGTAGAGACGCATTCATTTAATGACGAAATAGTTCCGCAGTCAGAACAAAATCCAATTCAATTTTCAGTTTCCGATGCCAAGGAAGAAACACACCCCAACCAAACTATGGATATTGAAGTAGACTCTGTGAATACTAGTGCCCAAAATGTGGGATCCGAAGAAACGACTCCATCTGAATCAGATGGACAACCGACCTGGTCAGATAAATCTGTTGTAGAACAATCATCCCTTGAACCTTGTGAAGATCAAGTAAGTCCCGTAATGGTCATCTTTACAACTTTTATCTGATATGTTTAGTATATGATCTTCTACTTCTATCCTCTTAGCTTAGGATAGTCTATTTGATATACCAAACATGATATTTTTTTTTCTGAATAAATGTTAAATTTATTCATCACAAATAAACCTATTTTACAACATAATATTGATAACTTACAAATTAATAGAGGGAAAATACGGGAGTGATTAATTACTTGACGGTGCATTGGTGCATGTGCAACAACTTATTTTCGATGCAGTCTCAAACTTAACCTGTTTGTTATTCTCATGACATATTAGACAATGGCAAGTCATTTATATTTGAGGTTTCATACCTAGAACTGGATATAACAGCAGACTAATACAGTCAAGATGTTTGGACTTCTTTCTTCTTTCTGCAGTTTGTTAAGAGTCTAAACGCTGTAATGCGTTATTGCAGGTACCAGAACTTGCAGCTCCCGAGAATACAACCGAGTTATCTTGTTTGACATCTGACACAGCCTCATCTCCAGCAGAGTCTCCTGAGTACGAAACACCTATGGTTGGTGAAGGCTTAAAGGCGGAGTTCTTCCAAGAGACTCTTAATGAGGGGCTTGACCATGTGGCCGAGCGATTAGATCAGTTTACAGATTTACATTCAATAACTCAAAGTCCTTCTGAACTTATCACCGAAGAAGCAGAGCAATTAGATCAGTTTACAGATTTACATGCAATATCTCAAAGTCCTCCTGAAGTTAGCACTGAAGAGGCAGACGAGATAAAAGAGATTGATGGATTGTTGTCTGAACTTGACACGATTGGAGACTTCAATGTTAAGGAAATTGTGACAGATTCTGAACCTGGGCCATCTTCAATAGGATCAGAGACTGCCACTGAACAGACGGAAGCTCTGCCTGTTCTGGATGTGAGATCAGTTGAAGACATAGAATCTGCTTTCCAGCAGATCCATGAAGGATCTGAGGTTGAGGATGTTATTCTTCCAAGCACCGTTCAAGACCAGTTGGCTCAAGAAAATTCTGCAAACTCAACAGAGACCAAGTCAGATTTAACAGTAGTGGAAGCTACGTCGAAAGATGACCTAGATACTGCTATGAATCAGGCTGTGGTAGAGAGCATGGGCAAGCAACCAAAGTCACCAGAATCAGATGGTGGGTCTGGAGAAACCAAGTGTGCTGTTGAAACCGAACCAACAGGATCTTTAGTTGAAGAAAGATCTCTTGATGAGACAAATGTTCATTTGAACAACACACCTGAGAAAGAAGAAGAAGAGAAAAGTAGACCGAAAGAGATAACAACATCGTCTATCCAAACTCGGTCATTGGATGAAATTCCAAAACCTTCAGAACCAAAAGAGGGGATGGCAATGGAAGTAATCTCTGAAAGAGTGGTGATTCCCACAGAAGCCATTGAGTCTAGTAATGTAACACTAAGCGATGAAGTTGTGACTGACAAAGCAAAAGCTGAGACCTCAAGCAACCTTGATGGGATTTTACAGAGTCCTGAGTCCAAACAAACTCCGGAAGATTCAGGGGAAAGCATCGCAGAGTATAAAGTAAAGACAGAGGAGAAGAAGGAGAAGGGTAAATATGATTCTTCAAGCTCGAGCTCAAGCTCTAGT
The DNA here is from genome assembly GCA_932364175.1 of Eruca vesicaria subsp. sativa. NCBI lineage: Eukaryota > Viridiplantae > Streptophyta > Magnoliopsida > Brassicales > Brassicaceae > Eruca > Eruca vesicaria. The sequence goes on from CAKOAT010501821.1 coordinate 306,444, forward strand.
TCGAGTGACTCAGAATGAAAAAAAGTCGAAGGGTAATACATCTCAATTCCTAGTAAATATATATGTTTGTTACACGTAATGATAGGCACTTCTGGGTTTGTTTTCTCATCAGACTGTGTGCTCTGTTTTAAAAGGGGCAGGAAGAAGCCGCTATTGAATTTTTTGTACCAAGTTTTCTCCTTTTTTCGGTTGTTTTCCTTTTCTCGTGTTTCAGCTTCCATGTTTATTGATTTGATTGATTTGTATTTCCTGACACTATTCTGAGTTTTCAGGATATTTTGGTTTGTGACTTTTAAATATTTTGGGTGGTTCTTAATATTTTGTATTGGACCTGAGAAACGAGAAGTGTATTGATGATTGGATTATTCTTTGAACATTGTTGGAAAGGTAGTGTTGCTCTACATCATTGTTCTTTCAGCCTTTTGGGATTTTCATCAGGTTAGGGATGTGGTTCAGATTTGATCGGGTTTGATGTTGGTTCAGTTCAAGCATTGTGTAATTTATAAGAATGGACACTACCTAAAACGTGGTTGGTTTCATTGTTTACTCACTAATGTGATTGAGATTTAGATGAATGATTTTATGAATCTTTAGGTTCTTTAGATTATCGTCTGGTGGTGAGTGATTTGCAGATGCAAGTACGATCCCGGTTTCGATTTCGATTTGTATTGACTACAGTATGACTTAGGCCACGGTATGACTTAGGCCCATTTGTTTAGGTACAGACGTTCGAACCCATCCTAGCAAATCAAAAAAAAAATATAAACTGTTTAAATTATCAAATTTCAGTTTCGATAATAATGCATATGTAATCATGTAATCTTTTTCTGTCACATGGCTAAAAGCATACCTTTATCATAGTTTAATCACGAGTTTAATAATCCAGCAATACGGATGTTTTTGAATCTTGTGATTCGTTTATTATACGATCTACCAAACTTAAGATTGAAAAAAAAACGAGGCGTATACCATATAATATGGTCGTATAATTTTCACAATACGCGTACGAAATAATTCAATAATTTCACAACATTACAGTTTTTCTTTTTTGTTTGTTTGAGCTGTTTTATAGTGTTACTGTTTAAGTTGCAGAACGATAAAACGAAAATGAAAAGGAGAATTTTCATTAAATGCTCGGACGACTTTTGCTGTTATCATGATGGTAGATCTAAATCCACCGACAAAACAACTTTAAGGATGCATATGCAAATCTTCTTGTAAAGTCACATGTAATTGTTGTTCAATTTATTTCTTGTTCGATTGACAATTACTGGTAATAAAAATAGGAGATAATACAAATCATATAATCAACCTACGGTTTAGTATCCATATTGTGTCGAGCTAGTCTTCAAAAATCATTTTGCTGACATTGGTGAGGAAAACGCAGCATTCTGTTGATTTTTTATCTCTTTGCAACATATCATCATCTTCTTAATAAATTTATTATTTTAAAACCCAAAATAAAGACCTACAAGAAAATGGTACACACCAAAGTCCAAACTAGTTGTTGTCTTGTTGAACGTAGAATATTCTCACAAGTCCCGCAAAAGAGCTTATAATAATCAAGTAGTGTATGTGCTATAGGTTAGACTTTGAGTTACGTAACAAAACTGTATAAATGATTGGAATATATATATTATATTCGTAATCTATTAGTAGTATAAATGTGATATGGACTTTGAGTCTTATGAATACTACTAATTCAAAATTTAACGCTACCAAAGTACTCCAAAAAAATCAGAAATAAGATAAAGAAAAAGTAACATCTAATCAAAGGAACCGATGAAGTTAATAAAAAGGCCAGAATCTGTGTTTGGTGGCCAAATTATCAAGCAAACAACAGGATGAAGAGCACTCATCACTTTGTTTATGTTACTTAAAACAATAACATATACATCATGGGTCCATAATCTCCCTTTCTTTACCTACTACTATATTCACCCACCTTAATTTTCCCCCGACCCAGTTTAAGATACTTGCTAGTTCACTGGATTATCATATTTTACTTATTTGATCCAGTTTAACTCAGCTACCTAAGCTTTCATTGGCGAGTGATAGATGAATAGTAGATATAAATAGGGAAATTAATCATGATCGAAAAAGAAAATTACATGTTAATTAGCGAAATTTCACATGTATGAATCTTATTATACTTTTCATCAAAAATAATCAGGTTGTATATCAACTGCAACTTGATATCTGAAACGCTGCGGAACGGGCCTCGATGTCGATACTCTTCGGGCCGACACTAAAAACGCTGTCGTATTAAGTAGAAACTTCACCGTGAAATGTGAATCTCCACCAACCTCCGTGGGTCCCATGCCACCACCCACTTCTACTGATCCCTCCTACGTACACCAACTCCCCTTCCCTTCACGTTTTATAATCCTCTCATCCCTTAATTGCTTTTATACTTACGTTTTAATTAAATGATTGAACTTTACTGCTGTCAAAAATTAAAACTAAAATTATTTGAACTTCAATAATCATAATTTTTAATATAACCACCGGTACTCTACAAAATACCAACTGAAATATTTGTGTCAAGTCGTTAAGATATCATCTAAAAATTAGTTTTTAGAATAATCAAAGATCCATATATAAACTGTTATTTGGCCAAAATGTATAAAACTGTACACATTTTTAATATCTAAAAGTGAAAATACTGATACATACAAACTAAAATAAGTAAGAACACATAATTTTTTTTTCAAAAAAAAAAGCACAGAAATAATTTCATTCCAAGTAAAATCCATACGTGTTCTCCTATTTTTAAATGGAAAGTAATTAATTATGGTAAATCTCAGAAAAATAAAATTATAATAAATCATGAAATATAGTATTGTTAATTGCCGAAAATATCAACCACCAGATCTACACATTACACAGAGGCCAACGACGAATCTACTATAAATAAACTCACACAGCCACTCTCCTTCCTCGCTCTCCCTCTCTTCTTCGTAGCCAACCTCTTCCTCCGATTCTTCCTCCGTGAGGTACGTCTCCGAGATTTTATGGCTTCCCTACGTCTCCCTTATTTATCGTCCCTTCCCTTTTCCATTTCGTCTCCATGTTATTGTTATTACTTAACGACTGTGATTTGAATTTGAATATCGTCTTCCGTTTCGCAATCTGTTCGTTCGTATTGTGTGTTTATCACTAAGATCTAAACGGTGAGAGAATAGATCTGAGTTTTTTTGGTGTCGGTCGATCTGTAGATCTGGATCTGATTTGCGATCTAATTCGAGAATGATCATTGTTCTAAGCTCTCGTGTGTGTTAGATCCGATTTGAATCACCAAATGTTGCACGTGATTCGATCTAAAAGTTTTCGATTCTACTTTGAAGTAGACTCATATAGTTTATCTCAATCATTGCCACGATAAAAGCTGCTATATACTTTTTAGATTTTATATTAGTTTGTGAACACGTGAACCTGTAGTTGCAGCTTTCTTGGAGTTTGAAACTAAGTGTTATTATTATAATATTATTTTTTATATTTGATTTTGATATATTGATTTGATTTGTGTTTGATGCAGTAAAAAAAATCAAAAATCAAAAATGGCGTCACACATTGTTGGATATCCACGTATGGGCCCTAAGAGAGAGCTCAAGTTCGCTTTGGAATCATTCTGGGATGGCAAGAGCACTGCGGAGGATCTTCAGAAGGTGTCTGCTGATCTCAGGTCTTCCATCTGGAAGCAGATGTCTGAGGCTGGGACTAAGTACATCCCTAGCAACACCTTTGCTCACTACGACCAGGTTCTTGACACCACCGCCATGCTCGGTGCTGTTCCACCCAGATACGGATACACCAGTGGTGAGATTGGTTTGGATGTTTACTTCTCCATGGCTAGAGGTAACGCCTCTGTGCCAGCCATGGAGATGACCAAGTGGTTTGACACTAACTAGTGAGTCTCCAACTCTCTCTCTTGTGTACTTTGCACTGATGGTGTTAGGTTTAGTTGGTAGTGGTGGAATAATGTGATATGTTTTATTGGTGCAGCCATTACATTGTTCCTGAGTTGGGCCCTGACGTCAAGTTCTCTTACGCATCTCACAAGGCTGTGAATGAGTACAAGGAGGCTAAGGCTGTACGTATCTTTCTTCAGTATTATTCTTCTACTAAGAAATTACTTTTGTTGTAGATCCTTTGGTTTGTGGATTTAATGTTTGAGCTTAGATTAATTGAATGGTGTTTCATCGAGAATGCTGATACGTTAAGAATTTGCTTGCTTGAGTATTCACAAGCCTCAGTTGGTTGATCGAATACGTTTAGAAACTAGTTTAGAAATTGTTGTCTTGGTGCACCCAAAGTAGTTTCCTTCTAAATTTCTTATCTGATAGGCTTGATGTTGTTTATGCAGCTTGGTGTTGACACTGTCCCCGTACTTGTTGGCCCTGTGTCTTACTTGTTACTTTCTAAGGCTGCCAAGGGTGTGGAGAAGTCATTTGACCTTCTTTCTCTTCTCCCCAAAATTCTCCCTGTCTACAAGTACGGATCACTTCTTTATTTTTCTTTCTCTACTTCGCTAGTCATGTCGTTGACGTTATTGATGATCCTCTGACCTGTCACTGAAATTTAACTTTGATTTGTGTACAGGGAAGTGATCACCGAGCTTAAGGCTGCTGGTGCCACCTGGATTCAGCTTGACGAGCCTGTCCTTGTCATGGATCTTGAGGGCCACAAACTCCAGGCCTTCACTGGAGCTTATGCTGAACTTGAATCAACTCTTTCTGGTTTGAACGTTCTTGTCGAGACCTACTTCGCTGATATCCCTGCTGAAGCATACAAGACCCTAACTTCGTTGAAGGGTGTGACTGCCTTTGGATTTGATTTGGTTCGTGGCACAAAGACCCTTGATTTAGTCAAGGCTGGTTTCCCCGAGGGAAAGTACCTCTTCGCTGGTGTTGTTGATGGAAGGAACATCTGGGCCAATGACTTTGCTGCGTCTCTCAGCACCTTGGAGGCACTTGAGGGTGTTGTTGGAAAAGGTGACAAGTGCTTCCAGAATCATCTGTCTTTTACCTGAGTCCCCCGAAAATATACTAAGGGATTACTCATAAACAAATATTTCAAACGTTGATCTGTTGTATTTCTGCATTGATTCAGACAAGCTTGTGGTCTCAACCTCCTGCTCTCTTCTCCACACCGCCGTCGATCTTGTAAACGAGACCAAGCTTGACGACGAAATCAAGTCATGGTTGGCGTTTGCTGCCCAGAAGATCGTTGAAGTGAACGCATTGGCCAAGGCTTTGGCTGGACAGAAGGATGAGGTAGAAATTTTATCCACCTACTTAATTAAATCCTTGAATAATTTTGCAATGTAAATGATTTGGTAAACAGTAGAACGCTAATATTGTATTCCCTTTCACAGGCTCTTTTCTCCGCCAACGCTGCTGCTTTGGCTTCAAGGAGGTCTTCCCCAAGAGTCACCAACGAGGGTGTTCAGAAGGCTGTAAGTTTGACGTTAAACTCGCCATGTCCACAGTCAATGATTTCTCCTTGGCGTTTATTGATCGATATGGTTTCTGATTTGTCTCTCAGGCTGCTGCTTTGAAGGGCTCAGACCACCGTCGCGCAACTAATGTCAGCGCTAGGTTAGATGCTCAGCAGAAGAAGCTTAACCTCCCAATCTTGCCAACCACCACCATTGGATCCTTCCCCCAGACTGTAGAGCTCAGGAGGGTTCGCAGAGAATACAAGGCTAAGAAGTAAGTCTCCTAAATTAATTCCTGACATCTCCGTAAATGATGTGATACTAACGGATTCACCGATCTCTCTTTAATAGGGTTTCCGAGGAGGACTATGTTAAGGCCATGAAGGAAGAGATCAAGAAAGTTGTTGACCTCCAAGAGGAACTTGACATCGATGTTCTCGTCCACGGAGAGCCAGAGGTGTGCTTCCTCTTCTAATTTGTTTAAAATGTTAATCACCTGAACTCTCGAAGTAGAGTTGCTACTAGTCCTTGTTTATGTTTCTAACTAGACACGTTTCAACAATTTTGTAGAGAAACGACATGGTTGAGTACTTTGGGGAGCAGTTGTCTGGTTTTGCCTTCACCGCAAACGGATGGGTCCAATCTTACGGATCTCGTTGTGTGAAGCCACCAGTTATCTACGGTGATGTGAGCCGTCCCAAGGCTATGACCGTCTTCTGGTCCGCAATGGCTCAGAGCATGACCTCTCGCCCAATGAAGGGTATGCTTACCGGCCCTGTCACCATTCTTAACTGGTCCTTCGTCAGAAACGACCAGCCCAGGTAAATAAATATAAAAATCTTAGCCTGAAACAAACACACTTAACAACAAAATGACTAAAACGTATATTTCTGGAAACTTTTTAGGCACGAAACCTGCTACCAGATTGCTCTGGCCATCAAGGACGAAGTGGAGGATCTTGAGAAGGGTGGAATTACTGTGATTCAGATCGATGAGGCTGCACTAAGAGAAGGATTACCACTCAGGAAATCCGAGCACGCTTTCTACTTGGACTGGGCTGTTCACTCCTTCAGAATCACCAACTGTGGCGTCCAAGACACCACCCAGGTTTGCTTCCCTCTAAACACATATCGCTCTCGAATTTACTGGAGTGAAATTGTCGTCTTATAGTGGTGGTATTTTGCAGATCCACACTCACATGTGCTACTCTCACTTCAATGACATCATACACTCCATCATCGACATGGATGCTGATGTCATCACCATCGAGAACTCCCGATCTGATGAGAAGCTCCTCTCTGTGTTCCGTGAGGGAGTGAAATACGGTGCTGGAATTGGTCCAGGTGTCTACGACATCCACTCTCCAAGAATACCATCCTCTGAGGAAATCGCAGACAGAGTGAACAAGATGCTTGCTGTCCTAGAGCAGAACATCCTTTGGGTGAACCCTGACTGTGGTCTCAAGACCCGTAAGTACACAGAGGTCAAGCCTGCGTTGAAGAACATGGTTGATGCCGCTAAGCTCATCCGCTCCCAGCTCGCCAGCGCCAAGTGAAGAAAAAATTGAAATGAGATTGATGAATGATTTGAAGGACAACGAGTTCTTTTCTCTATAATGGGTTGTGTTTTGTTTTGCTATGATTACTTTTTCTTATAAAAATATTTAGTCGAAGTTAGTTTTGATGCATATTGTTTGTGATATGGCATCTTTTGAATTTGCTGCAATGTTTGTGTTTCTCTGAAAGGAAATAAAGATTGATTCTTGTTAAGACAAGGACTACTACTACCAAAGCATTCGAGATCAGATTTTAATTTTGCAACTTCTGAGGTCGAGGAAAAACCAACATACACGTCAACAAGTCATTAACTTAAGAATCAGCCGAACTTTTTTACAACGCTTGAAAAAAAGCATGTTTAAACAGTCGATGAGAATTGCAAAATCAATAGAAGAAGTCCTGAAACAGTTTCACCACCGGACTAGGGCAGGATGACAAGATTTGAAAAAGCACTTTTTTACAGGAAACTGTTACAAACACAAGCAAATGCGAGAACTGAAGTAAACTTGGCCGAACATAAATATAAGAAACACGACCAAAAGCGTAACAATTTAAGATGGGTTGCATCATAGATAACAATCACATAGTGTCACATAAAACTCGCCAATGTAGGACTGGTCTGTCGACATCAAAATGTTTCATAGTCCGTTCCAGAATCAGCTCCTGCAGCCATCAAACTTTGCCTCCCCAAACCAATTAGGTACAATGCGCTTCCTTCCTCTAATAATAAGTTTTGTCACTTTTCACTCACACCAACATTTAACAACCATTAATCAGCAAACCAGTTCAAGCTTTTAATGAACTAAGTCACACATGACATCAATAACACACACGAAACATCAATGTGGCTCTCTTCAGATTTTCGCCCATATTTCTCAGTTGCTGAGTCTCAGACTTTTGCTCGTCTTCTCTAGTCCCTCTGCATCACTTGACCTCGCTCGTTTATTGGTTTTTCCTGTCTCTGCAATGCTCTTGTTGTTGCCTTCATCGTCCTTGAAAGGAATAGTCGATAACTCAGGGTGAGCTATGCTGTCGTATTCGCAAGAACAAGGCTCCAAGAGTTGTACACCACATTCCAGTATTTTGTTGGATACTGTGTCCGGATATACTTTCATCCCCAAGCATCTGAAATCAAAAACCATCTCGCTTTCAGGGATGTTGTCTCCCTCTAGGGTGAAATAAGAGTTGAGTATAAACAGATGATCCTCCAGAAGCGGATCATTTGATTCATCCACATCTATCTCTGGCCATTTATAGACAGTGGTGGAATGTCTGCCTCTTACGTAACAAGATATTTGGAAACTACGAAACGGTGCATCAAGCTCATCTACCGGGGGGAGAACAACACAAGCCTTGAATCTCAACGATGCATATATATTCCCTGGGTTTAAATGGATGATTAGAGAACTTCCATTAGCTCGGTGAGTAAAGCAGTAAGGCACTTCACCACCAGGTAGAACTGCATACCCGCAAGCCCATTGCTGGATGACTAGTTCACGTGCTTCTTCATCCAGATTTGAGCAGTTGATGAAACTGAGGATGAGCTTTGGATCGTGAGATGAACGAGAAGACTGAGCTAATCTTTCAAGAGACACACAATTATCTGCGTGCAGTTCTGACAGCGAGCCAGGAAGCTCTGGCAGCGACTCAAGTTCTCTGCAGTCTCTAAGACTAAGGTATTGTACCTGCTTCACGACAGTATCTGGAATACTAACAAAGTCATTCTCAGACAGATACAGCCTTAAGGGGAAATCTTCAGTCTTCTCAGGTGTATATGTAGGCAAACTGTTCTTGCCAATGCCCAACAATTGCAACTCCAACTCATGCCATATACAGAAGCTCTGAAAGATTTCTGCAGGGAACTCCCTGACATTGTAGCACCAATTGAAATTAAGTGATCTGAGTTTTCCTAACTCGCAAATCTTTGGTGAGATCTCTTCCAGCTCTGAGCAAAAGGCCATCGACAATTCTTTGAGCTCATAGAGATCCGAGATCCAGTGAGGAATTTCTTTTATTCCTGTTAAATGCAGATGTAGCTTAGTGACAGTATACGAAAGACGTGGGAACTCTGTAATATTTTTACAACCAATCATTTCCACCTTGCGAAGACAATCCCAGTACTCAACTGATGGAGGCACTGCTGATATTGGAGTAAAGCACACATCGAGACGTTTAATAGAACTAGAGATCTCTGGAAAATCCACCATTTTCGAGCATTCGCCAATGCTGAGGTAACTGAGAGAATATAGAGCGTCGTTTGCTGGAAGAGGCTCTAAGTTTATGCAGTGGTGAAGGTGTAAGAATTTTAACCCACCAAGTTTCCAAATAGAGGAAGGAAGCCTGACCAAGCTTTCACAATTCCGCAAATCCAAATGGTTCAAAAATCTTGCCTCTGAAAGGTCAGGAAGTTCTTCAAGACTAATGGAATAACTCAAATCCATTTTCTTTAGACTTCTAAGCATCTGAAAGAGAAAAATAAACGAGAGAACTGTCAGAACTGCTGTCATTCCCAAATAAATAATAATGATTGTGAAGTTTGTGAAGGAAGGAACTTACTGGGACTCCTTCCCATAGCTTCCTAAGTTTGCTCTCTTTCATGTTGATTTCAATGAGACATTCTGGACGAAAACGAAACGGCATATGCTTCATAGGACATGCTTCCCAGTGAAGCAACTTAAGTTTACGAGGTAGAGGCAAACAATCCAAACCTTCAAGTAAATGCAGCCTGGCCTTATCGGACCATTTTTTATAGAATCTTAGAATTTGGAGATTATTCATCCCACTGAAGGCTCCCTCTCCCAGGTACAACTCGCTAGTTTCAGACATGTTGAATGATATGCCTAACACACTTCCTGTACCCTGGAAAAATACGTCCGGGAATAATCATAAGCTCGAACATAGTCAGAAAGCCATATGAATGAGATGATATATAAATATACATATATGAACTTACAGTCTCATCAGCAAGAACGTCATAAATCTCCTGAGCATCTATAAGGCACTGACGTTTCCCAGGCTCGTGAGCAGATTGCCTACGAACTATTTCTCTTCCCATTTTCCGTAGCAGATGGTGCATCATAACACGTTTCTCGCTTGATATAGATACAAGAGCTCTTTCCACAAGGACAGTAAGTCCATATTTAATATCACAGTTAGGATTATCAAGTAGCTGAATGACCCGATCCTCTTCTTCACCATCAAATAAACATGCAATATGGAGAAATATAGTTTTATATATATCATCATCACCTAAGCTATCGTAGCCGACTCTTAATATTTTCTCAATGTCGCCATGAAGACTGGCTTTAAGGCTAGGTAGTTCATGTATCCACTCACTTTTTCTTTTACCTCGCAATGATGAGCCTAAAACACAGAGTCCTAATGGAAGATGATTAGTGACTCTTGTAACTTCAACTGCAAGCTCCATGAATCCTTCTGGTGGGTAATCTTGTTTGAAGGCCGACTGAGAGAAGATCTGTAGAGCTTCATTCCAAGACGGAAAATTCACCTCATAAATGTAGTTGACACCATGCCCCTTAAAAAGTTCTTTGTGCTCAGTGGTCACTATAATCCTACTTCCAGCACCAAACCACCGTGGTTCATCTGCCAAGGCTTCTAGTTGCTCTAGCTTATCGACATCGTCAAGAACAATAAACACTTTCCTGGAGTTTAGCCTCTCCTCTGCCACACCTAAATGATTTATCCTCATATCTTTGAGATTGAGCATTTCAGAAAGGAACTGTTCTTGCAACCTCAACTTCGAGCTGTAGCTGTCAAGCTCATTTCCGCGATAACTTCCCTTGACATTCTCCATAAAAACACTAAGCTGAAAGTCTTTGGAAACTCGATTATATAACGCTCTGGCGATAGTGGTTTTGCCAATTCCTGCAGGACCCCACATCCCAACCACCCTCACTTCATTAGATTCCATACATAACAAAGAACTCATCTTCGCTATGTGAGCTTCCATTCCAACTAAATGATCGAAATCCCTAGACGGTGTGAAGTTCAGCATGTTAGTAACATCTGTCGCAATTTTCAAAATCATAGCAGCTTCACTATCCCTGACAAGATAGAAGAACATATCATTCCCTTATTAATTTGGAACATGAATTTCATACACAAACAGGAAAAATAACTAGCAGTCATGAAACTCTAACTTTTTACCGTACAACTATGCCCTGATTCTAGTATTATTTTCATATGCACACGCAGATATAATAAGAAGCATTTTCCTATGCACACATGATTATAGGTTTCAATTGCCTATTAACTAAACATTCAACCAAACTTCATACAATGAAGAAACCACATGATACTAACAAACTAGTCCACATGAGAAGGTGAGGACTAACCAATTATATGAATGTTCGCCGAGTATGTTGGCAACATTAGTCAAAGCCTCCTTCCACTTTTGCTTATGCTCCTCTGTTTTCCCCTCACAAGTTCTCTCAAACGCATCTCCGAAATCTCCACTCTGTTTCCTCACATCAGATGGATTCAAATCGTAGAAGACTGTCATCACACTTTGACCAGCAGTCTCTCTGCATTCCATAATCTCCAACAACTCATCTAAACACCAGCTTGAAGAAGCGTAGTTCTTGGTGAGTATGACCAAGCCTATCCTTGACGCTCTTATAGCTCGTACAAGCTCAGGACCTATAGACTCACTTCTCCTGATTTGATCATCAACAAACGTGTTGATTCCCTTGTGAGTGAATTCACCAAGCAAGTGGCTGAGGAAGTTTCTGCGGACGTCTTGGCCGCTGAAACTTGGGAAGACGTCGTATCTCCATTGACGAGGGGGTAACAAAGAAGTAGATGAAGACGCAGACATGATAGAAGATGATGAAAACAAACCTAAGCACAAGACTCAGCCAATATATAATAATGTATAAACTAAAGTCTCACAAGCTTTAGCCATTATATAGACTCTAAACTAAAGTCTCACAAGATTTAGCCATTATATAATCTTTAAACTAAAGTCTTACAATTTGTAAAGCAGGATTAATCATGAACCATGGAAAATAATTATTAAGAAATACTCAATTTGAGATAAATTATGAAAGATCATTCATCATCATATTGCATTGAGTGACGAATGTATTTAAAAAGTCAAACCTCTATAGATTCCTGGAAACTTTCCCACAGGCTATAATAAGTCTCTTCTTCTTGGGAAAAAAAAATGTCTACAAAGTCAAATCTATAAGAATATCTCTAAACATGGGAGCACGTTACAATATAATACCAACCAAAGCGTTGAATAGCAAACCTCAATTTTACCAAAGGGGTTTAACTCAATTACAACTAAATTTGGCTTAAATTGTAAGGAAGAATCTAAATTCTCGAAGAAAAACCATAAAAAAAAAAGGAAGCTAGAGATTGCAAACAGGAGAACGAAGAGAATCGTTGATAACGAAAAAGACCGAGCAATTCATTTCGAACGATATACGGAGGAGGAATCTCGATTCCACCCATTCTTCTCTGCTCTCTCTCTAGAGAGACTGTGATTACACTAAGAACTGAGAAAACAAACGACTTTTCTTTTATTTCAGTGGGCTTATTCCAAAACCAGAAAGTTTTTGGGCCTACACCTTTTGTAAAATATTAGTGGCACATGTACTGACACGTGTCAGCACGAATAGCTTCTTCTTCTTCTTTAAAACATCCAATCTACGTGGCGGTCCTTGTTCTTTGAAGTCATGTTGGAGAAAGCCATGAAGGATATATGACTCTAGTAGTTTTTTTTGGAACAAACTCTAGTAGTTCAGTAACTTCAGTTCATATAAACATTTTGACATTTTAACTAGGAAGAAAGAAAAATACATTCAATATTTATTTAGTGTGATCATAGCACAAAAAAAAACCTTTTGATTCTTTTCCGACAACTTATCAGGAACTCAGGAGTCAGGACCAACGTAATCTTCTATATGCAAACAAGAGTAGACATTTCCCACATAAGTTTCTCTACTACATGGTGCACTATGATACCTCCTTCATTAGATGTAGATATAAGCGCCAAGTCAGCAAGTGTTTGTATCCCTTCCTCCACGTCCCACTCCCTCCCAGCAAGCGAGAACATGGCATCATTCTTACCCCAACGTTTGGAACCTCTCAACGAACAGAACAAATATTTGTGTTTCTCAGATAAACCATCGTACACATATCTAATTGCATTCTCAACATCATCCTCGCTAATATAGTTTTTGAGTTTAGCTGGTGTCATTCTCCACTCCTCTATGCCTTTCCCACGCAAAGCGGAGCCTAAGACCTTGAGACCAAGTGGGAAAGGATCAACAAGCTTAGCTACTTCAACAACATGCTTCAAGTAACCTCTTGGTGGAGTGCTTTGTCCAAACGCAGAGTATGAAAAAATCTGTTGAGCCTCCTCTGTCGATGGGAAAGAAACTTTATATATTTGGCTGATCTCGCTATCCCTCAGTGTATTGGGATTTTCACTAGTCACAATCACCTTACTTTCGAATCTTAGACCTTGAATTAAGTCTCCCAAAGCTTGTAGCTCCCTTGAACATACATCATCAAGAATGAGAAGGACTCTCTGATGCTTTAACCTAAACTGCACCTCTTGTAAGTCAAGTATCTTCATGCCCCTATGATCTATAACTCCAGAATATATCTCGTTTTCCAAATGCTCTTGCAAGCGAACAAGGTCACGAGTGGTCTTGTTATACGCTCCCTCATGACTCTCCATATAAAACTTGAGCTGAAAACAACATGAGACTTCTTGATATAAGGCTCTAGCTATAGTGGTTTTGCCAATACCTGCAGGACCCCAGATCCCCACTACCTTAACCTCATCTGATTCTAAGCATAACACTGTTTTCATCCTTTCTACATGTGCTTCAATTCCTACTAACCGATCAAAGTCTGAAGATGGTAGCTCGTTTGAAACGTCCTTGATAATCTTAGAGATCATCAGCGCTTCACTAGTCCTACAAAAAGGGTGAGTTATAGATGAAGTTATAACATGTGAAATGGTGAATAGTATTATTAATGTTCAAGAAACTATAATGTTCAAGAAACTAAACACTTTGTATAAGACTAACAATTAGGCGGATTATTCTGATTCTATGTGTAAGATTTTTTTTATTTATTTTACATTCAAATAAGATATCTCTGTTTGGCTTTAACTAAAAAAAAATATTCCGATGAATTATCAAATTAAATATACAAAACAAAAGAAATTAGAACGAATTGTGATATTGTATCAACATTGTTGCTTAAATTAGACAAATTTGTGAATTTGTATTAACATTATTGCTAAATTTGACAGATGTAGATTAGTTTACATCAATTTAATTCGATTTAGAATGGTTTAAACCAATTTAAGTGGTATAAATTGGATTCTTATGAAAATCGTTCTGTTAGGATCGATTTAGAATGGTTTACATTTATATAAGATATTTTTGTTTTTTGCTTTAACTATAAAATTATTTTGATTGAATTATCAAAACTAGATATACAAAACAAAACAATTTAGACAATTATTGTTTAAATTAGATAAAATTTGTGAGTTTGTACTAACATTATTGCTAAATTTAACCTATGTAAATTAATTTAGCTCGATTTAAACTGATATAGAATAGTTTAAACCGGTTTGATTTGTATAAATCGGATTTTATGAATATAGTTTCGGCTAAGATTGATCCAATTTAAGAACCATAAACCAATTTTTAGAACCATGAGTATTACCATGAAACAGAATGTTCTCCAGCAATAACTGCAACTTGAGTCAAAGCTTGTCTCCATCTCTCTTTCTCTACCTTTGTCTTCCCATTACAAACTTTCTCAAAGGCCTTCCCGAAATCTCCTGTCTGATTTCTGACATCAGACGGCTCCACATCGTAGAAGATTGGCATCACAGTCTGTCCTAAAGAAACACGGCACTCCATGATCAGTTGCAACTCGTCTAGACACCAGCTGGAGGAAGCGTAGCTCTGAGATATGATCACGACAGAGATTCTTGATTCTCTAATAGCTTTTAGAAGCTCAGAGTTGATAGACTCGCTCCTCATGATCCCATTATCTATGAACGTTTTGATTCCTTTGCTTTTCAATCCTTCAAGAAAGTGACTGAGGAAAGTTCTGCGGACATCTTTACCTGAGAAACTTGGGAAGACGTCATAGCAGTATTGATGTGTTGATGATGAAGATGAAGATGATGAACTTGCAGCAACAGTAGTAAGTTGATGAATCGGATTTGTGATTGTTCTTGATTCTCCTAGGATGAACTTGTTAGAAAGTTCTCCTAGGATTGAATCGAGTATTCCTGCGACGAACATTCTTCTTTAGACTTTGTATTTGCCTATGCAGATAGGTTCTACATAATATAAGAGTCCAGTCCCTACAACTAATTGGTCTTCAACGTGCTTACACGTTTTCAAACTTCAACTGGTAGTATTTAATACAATAAAATGCATTGCACGTTCAGAATCTTTCAACAAAATGCATATTCTCATATAAGAACCTAAAAAAGATCTTAAACAATATATAACGGATATAAGCCAATCCATCCATGCTATTTGATTTTAAATTGAAAATTCATCTAATTTATTAAAAAATGAATATTCTCCGAATCTTGAGGCTATTCAAGAAATTTTCGGATGATAGCAATCAAGTTGCACTTACCTCACGGCACAGATTATATCATCTACCACGTAAACTCGATGACGGATGAGTGACTCATGACTACATTGGGATTCATGTCTGATCAAATGCATGCCCTCTTAGTTTTATCCCAAATATTTTGTTGAACATACTCTGCGAGATAGGTAGCTTAAGCTTTGGGAAGATCTTTATGCATGCTTCATATATCAAAGCTACATTGACTGATAAGTGGAAGTCACATTAGACAATTACCATTAGATTTTTTTTTTTGTTTGCAAATAAACAAAAAGCAATCAGTTGATTTTTTTTCGAGAAAACAAAAGCAAACAGTTAACTTCAAAATACACTTGTGAAATTTGGAGTAGGTTTCCTACTCAAATCAGTCCACAAAGGCCATTTGCTCCAGTAGGAGGCTGCTACTAATACGAACGTACACTCAGGCCATAAACTATAGAAAATCAATATTTCTTAATTTGAGTCTTTCTACTATTGATCCTCAGTACCTACCAGTGCAATATAATTTTTAATACATTGCATTACGGTCAGACGAACAAATGACATTATTTTCAGTAACGAATACAATACCATTTATTTGGATAATTCTATCTGTTCTTAATGTCACTCAGCTGCTCTATGTAATTTTTTTATATAACCCCATCAAACAATAAGTAGGATTAGGAACATCTTTCTCTTGCGTCATGAGGATATTTTTGTCTATGAATCTCCCTCCCTATTTACGCTTGTCGTGTATCACCATTGGAATATGGGCGATGTTGATAAGAGGAACTAGTTAGATGGTATATTAAGTCTCCCTAAGGTCGGTGAGATTCGAGAAAAAGGAGAGACAATGAGACCAATCACTTTTTGAAGAGAGAACAATAGTAATTGCCTAAAATCTGACATGCCCTTGGTGTCATCCACCAATTTTCAATCTCCTTCACCGTTTTCAATCTTATTCTGTACTAAAGCTATTTTAAAACAATGAAAGAATCTTCATTTGGTCAAAAGCAACTTAGAAAATAAAAGCCGAAAGTAAGGAGCTGCGTAATCTATGACCGAAAAGAGAAAGATGTGAATGTGCTTCCAATTAACAAAATAGGAAAGGAAAAGCAAAAGAGAAACACAACAACAAAAGAAATAGAAAACAATGTTTGAATTGTCTGGAGTTGCTTCTATATCAAGTTTAAGAAAACACACGGTTTTTATTTTAGAATTTAATTAAAATATGAGACTATGGGCTTTATTCAGAATCTGTAAATTGAATGAATACAACCAAGTTCGAAATTTACTAATACTCTTACATGTTGCATGCAGCCATGCATCAACTTAGACATTTGTCATGTTTTATTACATTCATAACGTATCGTTAGTGAATATCTCGGTGAAAACTTTATTCCATTTAACATATATATAGCAGACAAACACAGGCTCTTTCCTATTAGATATACCTAAAATATTAGTTTCTCCTACTTTTTGATTCATCTCTTTTGATTCTTTTCCCACTCTTTTCTTAACATAAGCCACTAATCCTGCAAATCAAACCTCCTCTGCTACCCACTATCTTTCTCTTTATCTCTCTCTCTTCGCAAAACCAAAATCTTCAAATCAATTCAGCTCAGTCAATCCTATGCATGCATGAAACAACAATTTCAATAAGACAAAACAATGGCAACAACTCGCAAACTGGTAGTAGAAATAGTAGACGCCAAAGACCTCACACCCAAAGATGGCCACGGAACGTCAAGTCCTTACGTTGTCGTCGACTACTACGGCCAGAGACGACGCACACGAACCATAGTCCGTGACTTAAACCCTGTTTGGAACGAGTCTCTCGAGTTCAGTCTCGCGAAAAAACCTTCTCACCAAGTCTTCAACGATGTTCTTGAGATCGACATGTACCACGACAAGAACTTTGGACCCACAAGGAGGAACAACTTCCTCGGTAGGATCCGACTCGGGTCGGATCAGTTCGTTGCGAAAGGAGAAGAGGCCTTGATATACTTTCCTTTGGAGAAAAAGAGTTTGTTTAATCTTGTGCAAGGTGAGATTGGAATTCGGATTTATTACGCTGACGAGGTTGCTAAACCGGCTGTAGCTCCTCTTGAACCGGTGGTGGAGGAGAAGGAAGAGGAGGTTAAGGCGGAAGGTCCAGACGAGTCTAACCCACCACCACCACCACAAGAGACAAAAGATGCCTCTGCTGAAGTGAAAGAAACCACCGAACCATCACCACAGCCAGAGAATTCACCAGCTGAGGCTCCCAAGCCTAGCGAGGAAACCTCACCAGCGTTACAAGAAAATGCTACGGTTGGTGGAGAAGAACCACCAGTGCATGAACCAAATCTGCCACCTGAACCAGTGGCAGCCCCGAAATCACCGGTCCAAGACACACCACAGTATCAACCCGAAAGTGAAAGCGACGCGGAGAGCTGGGTATCCGCGCCGCGATCACCATTACAAGGAGTTACCATATCAAGATCCGTCTCCGGTTCCATCCCCAAAACTAAATCCGGAGGCCCGCAACCACTCCCTAGAAGCATATCCGAAACCGCGAGTTACACCTCAGAGATCTCCGACGCATCAACAATCGAACGGTCCACGTTCGATCTAGTGGAAAAAATGCATTACGTCTTCGTCCGCGTCGTGAAAGCTCGATCACTCCCAACCTCAGGTAGTCCAATCACAAAGATCTCACTCTCCGGCACAACCATCGAATCAAAACCCGCCAGAAAAACCTCCACCTTCGAGTGGGATCAAACCTTCGCCTTCCTCCGCGACTCTCCGGACACATCCTCCTCTCCGATCATCGAGATCTCCGTCTGGGAGGGAACCGACGGTACACACTTCCTCGGAGGAATCTGCTTCGACGTCTCGGAGATTCCGCTCCGAGACCCGCCGGATAGTCCGTTAGCGCCACAGTGGTACCGTCTCGAAGGAGGTGGAGCTCACCACGGGGATCTAATGCTCGCCACGTGGACGGGAACACAAGCTGACGAATCATTCCCCGACGCGTGGAAAACTGACACCGCGGGAAACGTGACCGCACGTGCGAAAGTCTACATGTCTCCGAAGCTCTGGTATCTTCGCGCCACTGTGATGGACGCTCAAGATCTGTTGCCTCCTCAGTTAACGGCGTTTAAAGAAGCGTCGTTTCAGTTAAAAGCTCAGTTAGGTTTCCAAGTGCAGAAAACCAAACCCGCCGTCACTCGTAACGGAGCGCCGTCATGGAACGAAGACTTACTCTTCGTAGCGGCCGAGCCTTTCGCCGATCAGCTTGTTTTCTCTTTAGAGTACCGAACATCGAAAGGACCCGTCACCGTGGGGATGGCACGCGTGCCGCTCACCGCGATCGAGAGGCGCGTCGACGAGCGTTTGGTTGCGTCCAAATGGTTCGGTTTCGATGATCCAAACGACGAGAGGAGAGGAAACAGATCTAGAGTACACCTGAGGCTCTGCTTCGACGGCGGATATCACGTGATGGACGAGGCGGCGCACGTGTGCAGCGATTATCGACCGACGGCGAGGCAGTTATGGAAACCGGCGGTTGGGATCGTCGAGCTCGGTGTGATCGGTTGCAAGAATCTCCTGCCGATGAAAACGGTTAACGGAAAAGGATCGACGGACGCGTACACGGTGGCGAAATACGGTACCAAATGGGTCCGGACCCGAACCGTATCGGATTCATTAGATCCGAAGTGGAACGAGCAGTACACGTGGAAAGTTTACGATCCGTGTACGGTTCTAACAATAGGAGTCTTCGATAGTTGGGGAGTATATGAAATCGACGGTGGAAAGGAAGCCACGCGTCAAGATCTTCGAATCGGAAAAGTTCGGATACGTATATCTACGTTGGAGACGGGGAAAGCGTATAGAAATACGTATCCATTGCTGATGTTAGTTAACGGAGGCGTTAAGAAACTAGGGGAGATAGAACTGGCCGTTAGATTCGTGAGATCAGCTCCACCGCTGGATTTCTTACACGTGTACACCCAACCATTGTTGCCTTTGATGCACCACATCAAACCGTTGACTCTGTTTCAGGAAGACATGCTGAGGAACACAGCCGTGAAGATACTAGCCGTACACTTGTCACGATCTGAGCCCCCTCTAAGGCCTGAGATTGTACGGTACATGCTCGACGCCGATTCACACACTTTCAGCATGCGTAAAGTCCGAGCGAACTGGCTCCGTATTGTCAATGTCGTAGCGGGAATGGTCGACGTGGTGCGATGGATGGATGACACGCGTTACTGGAAGAATCCGACAGCGACTCTCCTCGTTCACGCGCTTGTCGTGATGCTGATTTGGTTCCCGGATCTTATCGTTCCGACAATAGCTTTTTACTTGTTTGTAATCGGTGCGTGGAACTATAGGTTTAGGTCACGCGCTGCTCTCCCTCACTTCGATCCAAGACTCTCCTTAGCTGATGCAGCCGATAGAGAGGAGCTGGATGAAGAGTTTGACGTTGTTCCGAGTAACCGGCCGCCTGAGATGGTCCGGTCAAGGTACGATAAGCTGCGAGCTGTCGGAGCTAGAGTTCAGACGATTCTTGGTGAGGTGGCGGGGCAGGGGGAGAGGATGCAGGCTTTGGTGACGTGGAGGGATCCAAGAGCGACGGGTATATTCGTGGGGATGTGTTTAGTTGTGGCGTTGGTGCTGTATCTAATGCCGATGAAGATGGTGGCGATGGCGTCGGGGTTTTATTACTTCCGGCATCCGATATTCCGTGATAGGAAACCTTCTCCGGTGATAAACTTTTTCCGGCGGCTACCTTCGTTATCTGATCGGCTCATGTGATGAGATTAACTGCGAGTTCAATAAAAATCCAGTGCTGCTGTTTTGCAGTAGATGAATATGATGTTGAATCATTTATAGTAGTGTTGTATTTTTGTGGCGCGGATTGTCTGTATATATTTTGGGTTTTGTTTCAGCTTATTGGGCCTTCTTGGGTCACTATAGGCCACTAGTTGCGTTATATAATCAAA
Organism: Eruca vesicaria subsp. sativa; assembly: GCA_932364175.1. NCBI lineage: Eukaryota > Viridiplantae > Streptophyta > Magnoliopsida > Brassicales > Brassicaceae > Eruca > Eruca vesicaria. Next base: position 327,053 of record CAKOAT010501821.1, read on the forward strand.
GATTACATGAGTTTACCTATAAATTAATTACAAACCTACTTTTAGAGATGTGTGATAAATGTGAGGAAAGATAACAAAAATGAAGTATAAGAAAAACGTAGTTGGTGAACAAGTTATATAGCACATGCCCACCAACTGCATGTTGTTATCTAACTCTGAACTTTCAAATCTTTTTTAGTCAGCATTCAGCAATATTCAATTTTTTAAGAAAGTTAATTTAATTAAAAAAATTAGAATAAAAACCAATGACTCTTTGTTAAGCTACCTACCGATTGGTCACTTAACATTAAAGCACCTTTAACCCTCGTTGAAAAATGCTTAATTAAGCACTTTTCACACTCTCTCTCTTCAAAATAAGCACTTTTTTCCACTTAAACAACTCTCTAAGCAACAAGGGTTATAGGTGCTCTTAGAGCATCAGAAATCGTGAGACTCATATGAATCCTTAAAAAAAAAAGTATTTCGGATTTGATAAGGTTATTTCAGATTTTTTTTTAAAACTAAAAATAAAAAAAAGATGATGATTCGCGGACTGTCACGTGTCATAGGGACCCGCAAATAGTGTAAAAATTTAATAAGAAATAACTTTTATATAGAAAATTTAAGGATCGAATCATTAATTTTTTTTGTAAAGTCTCTCGATTATTTAATTATTTTTTCTCTAAGATACTTTCCTTACGGATCTTTTAGTTAGACTATTACATCCAAATCTAATTAAATATACTTTTTCTTTTCTTTTAAAAAATTCGTAACGAATAAGATGAATATTCTTTTTGTGGCACATGAAATGGTTCTCTTTTATAGGAGTTGAATCTTCTTATCAGGTGGGATTTAAAGGCGCCAGTAGAGGAAAGACCCCATCATTCACAGCTCTCCCTCGTTCACTTTTCTCTAGTTTGTGAATCGAGCGGCGTATATGGCGTCGGCGACCTCCATTGTTTCCGGGATCAATCCTTCAAGGATCGTGACTCCCTTCAACTCCGCGGATGATTGCGGAAGAATCAATGTTAAAACTCATCCGGCGTTTACTCGGCGACGATTCTCGTCGACCCTAGCCGTGTCCTCGATTCGCGAGAATGCACAATCTTCCTTTCCGTCTTATCCTAGTCGCATGTAAGTCTCGATTTGGGGGGATTTGATTGGTTTTGAATATTAGGAATCTAATTAATGTCGTGAATGGATGCAGCTCTTTCGGTTACTCTCGGAATCTCGTTTTGAGCGGTGGTGCACGTGAAGCTCTGCCAAGTGCTTGTGAAAATGCCGCCGCTTCTTCAGTCAAATCTTTCAACCAGGTGAGATTTCTCATCTCGATTATTTATAACAGTTTAGGGGTGTTGATAAATCTGCTAGTTAACTATGTGGATCTGCTTTCTTCTGACTTGGATTGATTCACTTGCTTCATGCTCTTCAAATTTCATTTATTTGTATGGCTTGCAAAAAAAAGTTGATGTTTTTGATCGAATATGAATGAAAGTGTATTACTTTGATGGTTTTACAAGAATTATACAAGAATATGAATGAAGATTGCTAACTTCATCACTGTGTTTTCTCTGTTCTATTTGTTTTTCCCTCAGTTGATTGAATCTTTGATTGATCGGGTTGATCTATCTGAATCCGAGACTGAATCATCTCTCGAGTTTTTGCTCAACGAGCCTAATGAGGCACTGATCAGTGCCTTTCTGGTTCTCTTGAGGGCTAAAGGAGAGACATTCGAAGAAGTAAGTTTAAAACTAAGTCCATTTAGGCATGTGAAAACATATGCATAATTCTCTTTTACAATTTTTCTACTGAGTAGGCGTGTTTGGTAGATTGTAGGGTTGGCTAGGGGAATGATGAAGCACGCGAGAAAAGTGGAAGGATTAGTTGATGCCGTGGACATAGTAGGAACAGGTGGCGATGGAGCTAACACTGTCAACATCTCAACTGGATCTTCAATTCTTGCTGCAGCGTGCGGTGCTAAAGTAGCTAAGGTGTAATAACTGAGAACATCCTTTTAAAAGAATGCCAAATTTGCTTGAGATGGTAATTGAACTCATCTTTTTTTTTTTTGCAGCAAGGGAATCGTTCGAGTTCTTCTGCTTGTGGAAGTGCTGATGTGTTAGAGGCACTAGGAGTGGTGATTGACTTAGGACCAGAAGGGATTAAGAGATGTGTTGAAGAATCAGGGATCGCTTTCATGATGTCACCAATGTACCATCCAGCTATGAAGATCGTTGGTCCTGTCAGGAAGAAGCTTAAGATAAAAACTGTTTTTAACGTACTGGGACCTATGCTTAATCCTGCTAGCGTGCCTTATGCCGTCGTTGGTGTATACCACAAAAATCTGGTACTCATTCTCACCACTGGAATCAGTTGTTCATCAATAATAACAATAAAAAGAATTATACTTATCATATTCGATTGTGGATTATAGGTTATTAAGATGGCAAAGGCACTGCAACGATTTGGCATGAAAAGAGCATTGGTTGTTCATTCATATGGCCTAGACGAAATGAGTCCGTTAGGTAATATTAAGATTCTCTCTTCTTACAACCGGTGACTTTTATTGTCCAATGATTACTAACCATTATGGCTTTAATGGAAATAGGAGGAGGGCTAGTTTATGATGTAACCCCAGAAAAGATCGAAGAATTCTCATTCGACCCATGTAAAACATCCTCTTTTCAACTCTAGTTTTGTTATCCCGTTTCTATAATGAAGATTGCAGTTGCAGCTTGGTGAAGTTGGTTTAAATATAAAGCTTCTTTGTTTTTGGACAGTGGACTTTGGTATTCCTCGTTGTACACTTGAGGATTTGCGTGGTGGAGGTCCAGACTACAATGCGGATATGTTAAAACGTGTGCTTTCAGGGGAAAGTGGATCAATAGCAGATTCATTGGTATGTTTTGTTTCACCGAATTCACCATTCGCTTTTTTTTTTGTGAACTTCTTTTTGTTTTAATTCAAAATCTTGTTTGTAGATCCTAAACGCAGCTGCGGCTCTTTTGGTTAGCAACCGAGTTAAAACGCTAGGTGAAGGAGTAGCTTTGGCACGTGAAGTACAGTCATCAGGGAAAGCTATCAAGACACTTGACTCATGGATTCACTCATCTAACTCAGCTCAAAAGTCTCAGTGATTGTCTACATACATATTTCGATTTTGTATGCAGAGGACGACACAAGACAGATTTGCACCTCTAGTTTTCCTTGTCAAACAGAGAAAGAGACCAGAGAAAGATAGTGATACTTGTTTTTTTTTTTTTTTGATCAAGTGATACTTGTTCTGTGTGTAAACATTACCAAATGTATCAACCATCCTTAATAAAAGCAAATGAATCTGTTTTATATTATGATCAACGGAGGGGATTAATTATCCAAACTTTTAATGAATCAAGGAATTGATCATTTGGGATTTACACATTTTTTACGTAATACAAGTTTATACAACCTTTAGCACTATAAAGCTGGTTATTGTACTATTCAACCGGCGATTAAGAAACAACGCCGGTTCACTGTGTCTAGCCACAAATCATTTTAAAACTTTCCAAAAAGGATTCCGGATATTGTTCGGGGGTTTGAACCCGACGTGAATCGAACACGCAACCTTCTGATCTGGAGTCAGACGCGCTACCATTGCGCCACGGATCCGGATGCTAATAGCCTTCACGTATACTGTATTAGTCATTATTTGATTAACTTGAATTTAGTTTCTCAATTGTTGTGGCCTTTCGTTAACAACTGATCCAAAACGTTTTGACATGTCCGTGTATGTGGCATAAGAACAGGTATTCACTCTCTCAACAACTTTATCAAGAAGAAATAAATGAGAAAAATGTTCTAAAATTTACAATGAATAAGTCTATTGCTAACTCAGAAAGAAGAAAAGATTTGGATAATCATAATCATCATTGGAGCCTAGACGTTACGTTGATGAATATATCTTCAGGACAAGGGATCGTTAAGCCACCCATTGGATGATCAAACCCAAATTCTTCTTCTGATTTACTGAGAAGCGCTTGAAAAGAAGGTTGGCTCAAGTATGAGATTGGCACCACATATCTCTTTTTCTGACTCTCTCCTACGTACACCGCAAGAAACCCTTTTGGTGCCGCTGAGGCTGTTTTTTGGCTCGTGGAAGCTGATGAGATGGAGCGTCCAAGAATCTTCTTTGCACCCAATAGACTTCTCACCATAGCCATATCTGTTTTTAAGGACTGAATGTTTTAAATTCTTTTGAAGAGATGTATGAAAAGATAAAATTATTGGATTGCTAGTATTTGGTTGATGATAGAAATTAGAATGGCTCATGTGTATATATATATAGAAAGACCAGTGAATACAATTTGTTGAAAAGTCTTTGAAACTTGTGGTCTTTGAAGCGTGGGACAGACTAAAACAAGAGTATCACATGGTTCTGTCTTTTGAGCATCTGGAATAGAAGCAATATTGCAATTTGTCCACTTGGATAGTACTCTCCTTATGAAATTCACAAGGGCTTGTCTGTTCAATGTTTCTGAGATAAGACTGGCCCCATAGTTCTACTTGCAACGTTTCTGTGAATCTGTGATGATCAAGTGGTTGTTCTCTGACCAATTCTCTAAGTTATATGGTCGAAATGAATTATTAAAGTGGGGACCTGTTGTTCTTCAACAACAGAACAGGAAAATAAGTCTCTGTCACTACTGCTTGAAGTTAATTCCTTAGTTTAACCATTACAGTTCTACGTACAAATATGCAGGCGTTTGAGCTTTGCTAAATAAAGGGAAAACAGAATATAGAGATACATTTCATCAAATGATTGATACTGTTTCTCTCATTGTTACGTGGGTAAGTTGTAAGACTGATACATAGTATGCCATATTTTATGGACTAAGAGAAGCTGTAATGTGAGAAGCTGTGGTTAAAAGGAAAGTGCCAATTTTGTCAATTCTTGTGTTTTTTTTGGCGCCAGTTTAACGGTAAAAGAGGGAAACAGAGCAAATCAAAAGAAACAGAACAAGAAAGACTTATTTAGCAGGTTATAGGCTTATACTTAAGACGTGAGATCCAAGGCAGAGATATACAGAAAATATTATGGTTCTTGTACTACAACTCTCTAGCAGATCTCTACGATCCATATGGTAAAATGCTCTCATTAATTTAACAGCAACTTAAAAGTTTTAAAAGTAGTAAATTTATAGTTCTTCTATTGGTGATGTTATTTCTATTCCAATGATCGATCCAAAAATGTAATAATGTAACATGAATCATGATTTGTTTATAACAGAGAAATTGTATTTACTTTTCAAAACTTCTTGAACAACTCTTCCAAGAAGAATGAGGAGGAAAATATCCTCTATTTACAAGGAACAAGTCTATCTCTCTCTAACTTGAAAAAAAAAAACAATTCATTGGAGCCTAGAAGTCACAGTGATGAAAGTGTCTTCAGGACAAGGGATCGTTAAGCCACCCATTGGATGATTGAACCCAAACTCTTCTTCTGATTTACTGAGAAGAGCTTGAAACGAAGGTTGGCTCAAGTATGAGATTGGCACCACATATCTCCTTTTCTGACTCTCTCCTACGTACACCGCAAGAAACCCTTTTGGTGCCGCTGAGGTTGCCCTTTTGCTTGTTGCGGCTGCTGCTGTTGTGGAGCGGCTAAGAATCTTCTTTGCACTCAATAGACTTCTCACGAAAGCCATCTCTATGATTTTGACAGAAAGTTTGAAGAGGTGTATGAAAAGATTGAAGTTATTGGATTGCTTGTTGTTGGTTGATGATTGAAAGAATGGGTTATGTGATATGTATATATAGAAAGACCAATGAATGAGTTGAAGGTTCTCTGAAAAATCATTGAAACTTCCTGTCTTGAAGTGTGGGACAGACTAAAACAGAGTTTCACATGGTTCTGTCTTGACCAGATTGAAAAGTATAGTTCATGTAATTTGTGCTGATAAGACTATTACTTGAGTGTAGGACAATTAAACTATAAAACAAACTCCATATGCAATTCACGAAGGACTGTTTTTCTCAATTATTTTCTTTTTCTTTCTGATAAAGACATATGCTTTCAAGTTGTTCATGTTCTGTGGTGATCATATTCTCTCATCTCTGTCTCTGGTTAGGTTGTTCTTTTCTGGCTCAGAGAATTCACCTAATATGTACTGACACATGCTTTGTCTAGTCTTCCCCAACATTTATGACCTCATAAGGCCCCATCTGATGATCAATCTGATGGTGGTGGTTGGATGAGGTTTTTGCAGAGATAACCACATAGATGTGATAGCTTGACAAGTTAGTCACGGTTTTGAAATCAATCAAATCTAAGTTTCACCCCATGAGATCATGTCCTTTGAGAGAAGTCACTCTTGTTCTCTTGGTAGGCAACTTAACGGTCACACCACATCAATTGTCATAGACAAGAGAAGATTGCAATGTCTCATCTTGAAGTGCAAATAATGTTGATTAGCTTTCATTGGTTGTCATATCTGGAAAAACAAAACCATGTGAAACTCTCTTCTTGGATGTCCCACGCTTGTAGTTTGAGACCATAGTTTCATTGATTGCAGGGTGGTTTTAACCCCTTCATTGATCTATATATACATCAAGAAACAGAACAAATTCTTCACATCACCAAGTAGTAAAGCAATCCAAAGCTTAACAATTGACTCTCTGAATTTAACTTGTGATCCTCAACCTGTCATCAGTTTAGATTTTTCAAAGAGTATAAATGGCTTTGGTAAGAAGTTTCTTGGGTGCAAAGAAGATTATGAGCCGCTCTGTAAGGGCTACAACACCAAAAGGGTTTCTTGCGGTGTATGTTGGTGAGGACAAGGTCCAGAAGAAGAGATATATGGTTCCTGTCGCATACTTGAACCAGCCTTCGTTTCAAGCTCTGCTCAGTAAATCAGAAGAAGAGTTTGGGTTTGATCATCCAATGGGTGGCTTAACGATCCCTTGTCCTGAAGATACTTTCATCACTGTGACCTCCGGGCTAAAGGGAAGATGATCCAAGGAGAAGAGAGATCTAACATTATGTAGCTCGAGTTAGATGTAGAATTAATCAATGTAAATAGGTCAACCTTTTTTGCTCGTTCTTTGTGAATGTCATTTTTGTTGTGTAAGCAATAAAGATCTCTATTCTAATTGCAGAAAGTTCCTGAAAATATAATCTCATCTTGAAAGTTTGGATTTGCTTGAGTGTTAATGACATTAAAAGTTTGTTTTGTTTCAAATATACAGAGGAATCAATGATGATATGAGTTAAATTTTATGGTCTGCAGCGTTTCACAAGTTTCAACTTGTTTCCCATTAATATTGAAAGTTTGAGGGTTCTTAAAGATAATGATTCACGTTTCTTGATTGCTTTTGTGTTAACGATATGAAGAGCTTGTTCTGTTTCTGTAGATACAAAGGAATCAATGAAATGAGTTGAAATTTGTGGTCTTCCCAAACAGCATTCCACATGACTGTGAGAAACAAGAAAGGATGATTGATTGATTGACTGTGAGACGAGTAACATTGTTCTTATGTAATTATTCTTTGATTGGTTCCTTATAAGGCTATAACCATGAATGAATGTTCTGTCTTATTTCTAGCTTTTCTTTTCATGTGACCGAGCCATACTAATATAGATACATTTCATGTATGCAAGAAGCCAAGAACGATGACAATATTCTCAGAAAACTTAATGTAATTACTATAACATACACATTTAAATTTTGAAACCTATTGAACAACCCCTTTCACAAAGAAAGATGTAAAAGTTAGCATATATACATTGAATAATTCTCTCTCTAACTCAGGCTAAAAGTAATGTCAGTTATTTTTCTTCATTGCTCAAGCCGGGAAGTCACATTGATGAAGGTATCTTCAGGACAAGGGATCGTTAAGCCACCCATTGGATGATCATATCCAAACTCTTCCTCGGATTTACCGAGTAGAGCTTGAAAAGAAGGCTGGCTCAAGTACGAGACTGGCACCACATATCTCTTCTTCTGGACCTTATCTTCACCAACGTACACTGCAAGAAACCCTTTTGGAGTTGAAACTGTCCTTTTGCTTGTAGCCGCTACAGAAAAGTTAATAATCTTCCTGGCACCCAAGAGACCTCTGAACAAAGACATTTCTTTTGTCTGGAAAATTGAATTTTGAAGCTTTTCAAAAAAAGATGTTAGATGCTCAAGTTTGGCTTGCTTTGCTACTTGGTGATTTGAAGAGTTGGTTCTATCTCTGGATGTATAAATAGATTGAAACAACCCTGGAAGCATTGGAAGCATGGGACATACACAAACAGAGTTTCACATGGTTGTGTCTTCTAGATATGACCTATGACAAGAAACGAAAGCTGTCATGTGTGATCCAAGTTGTGGAAATCATCAAAGAACAACTTAACCTGTGACAGAGACTTGTTGTTCTGTTGTTGAGAAACTTCAGGTCCCCACTGTGCGTTCTTATTAATTGAATCCGTTAAGACCACATAGATGAGGTAATATGATCACCACAGAACATGAAGAAGAGAAACTTGCTGGTCTTTATTATAGACAATAGCATATGTCTAATCTAAACAAACATTGAGAAAACAACCCCTTGTGGATTGCATATGTAGTTTGTTTCTGGCTTATTGTCCCACACTCAATCAATAATCTCACCAAGAAAAAAATTGCATTTAGCTATAACTTTTCTAGTTGGTAAAGACATAACCATGTGAAACTCTATTCTAGTATGACCCACACTTGAAGACCACAAGTTTCAAAGACTTTTCAGAGAGGCTTCAACACATTCATTGATCTTTCTATATATACATATCACATTACCTATTCTTTCCATCATCAACCAACAAACAAGCAAATCCAATAACTTGAATCTTTTCATACATCTTCGGAAGTTTCATAGGAATTCAAACTTTCAGTCCCAAAAAAAACAGTAATGGCTTTCGTGAGAAGTATATTTGGTGCAAAGAAGATTCTTGGCCGCTCCACAACAGCAGCAACAAGCAAAAGGTTACCCTCAGCGGCACCAAAGGGGTTTCTTGCTGTGTACGTAGGAGAGGCTCAGAAGAAGAGATTTGTAGTGCCAGTCTCTTACTTGAGCCAGCCTTCATTTCAAGCTCTTCTAAGTAAAGCCGAGGAAGAGTTTGGGTTTGATCATCCAATGGGTGGCTTAACGATCCCTTGTCCTGAAGATGCATTCATAGCTGTGACGTCTCGGCTCCAATGAATTTTTTTTTAAACTTAGAGATAGACTTGTTCCTTGTAAATAGAGAAGAAATTTGTTTCTCTTTCATCTTGAAAGAGTTGTTCTAAAAGTTTTGAAAAGTACATACCAATTTTCAGTTACAGACACAATCAAGATTCATGTCAATTTAATTACATTTTCACTGAAGAAGAAAAGGCGACACCAAGTTTATACTTTAGTTGCCATTAATAAAGCTAAATGAGCATTTATCATAATGGATCCGTGGCTCAACTTAACCAGTTTGTCTGCTAGAAATTCCTTTTTTATTTTGTTTCTTGATATTTGCTCTGTTTTTCTCTTATATACCGTTAAATTGGCGCCAAAACATACAAGAGTTGACAAAACCGGCACTTTCCTTGTAACAACAGTTTCTTCATTAGCTTTCTTATTAAAACTCTAAAAGCTAAAGTAAGAATCAGTCTACATCTGCAAGGGAGTGAATGCATTCTCAGCTTTCAATATTTAGTCCTTAAATTACTATTTATCAGTCTTACAATTCACGTAACAATATCAGTCATTTGAAACAAATGTATTTTATGTACTTTGTTTTCCCCTCTATTAGCAAAGCTCAAATACCGAAATATTTGTACTTAGAACTCTCTTGCGTAAGTTTTAAGAAATTAACTTCAACAAGTGACAGAGACTTGTTTTCTGTTCTGTTGTTGAAGAACAAATGGTCCCCTTATTAAATACATTTCAACCATAGAGTTTAGATGATAGCTAGAGAGCTAACCACTTGATCATCACAGATTCACAGAAACGTCCTATCTCTCAAACATTGAGAAGACAAGCCCTTGTGCATTGCACATGGAGAGTACAATCCAAAATGTACAAATTGCATTAATGCTTCTTTTCCAGATGCTCAAGACAGAACCATGTGAAGATACTCTCTTGTTCTAGTCTGTCCCTACACTTCAAAGACCACAAGTTTCGAAGACTTTTCAAACACATAATTTTCACTGGCCTTTCTATATATATACACAAGAGCCATTCTTCCCCATCATCAACCAGCAACTAGCAATCCAATAAGTTTAATATTTTTCATACATCTCTTCAAAATAATTCAAACTTTCAGAGAAAAGAAATAGAAATGGCTTTCGTGAGAAGTATATTGGGTGCAAAGAAGATTCTTGGCCGCTCTGTCTCAGCATCTTCCACGAGCAAAAGAGCATCCTCGGCGGCACCAAAAGGATTTCTTGCGGTGTACGTAGGAGAGAGTCAGAAAAAGAGATATGTGGTGCCAATCTCATACTTGAGCCAGCCTTCTTTTCAAGCTCTTCTCAGTAAATCCGAGGAAGAGTTTGGTTTTGATCATCCAATGGGTGGCTTAACGATCCCTTGTCCTGAAGATATATTCATCAACGTAACGTCTAGGCTCCAATGATGATGATTATCCATTCTTTACTTCTTCATGAGTTAGAAATAGACTTACTCACTGTAAAGTATAGGAGATTCTTTTCTCATTTTCTTTCTTCTAAAGTTTTAAAAGTAAATACCATTTTCATGTTAAAACTAATACACTTTTCATCGATCATTGAAAAACAAAGGACAACACCATTTTTCTATTTAAGTTATACTTTACTTGTTAAATAAAATAAGTGAAGTGTTCATCATCCATTGAAGTATTTTCTCTAACAAAGAAAGAGATGACAAAGTTAAACAGAATGCAAAGACAATGACAAAGTTTAATTAATCTCTGTTTAATAGTCCTACAAAAGCTTCTCTATTATTGTTCTCTCGTTGAAACTCCTCCCATCCTCCTAAATCTTGGAAAGGTATGTACACCCATGGATCAGCAAAATCGACAATTGTCTTGGAGGATGTAGCTTCACAGGATCTTTGGATATAGTACGCTTTTTTTGGTCCTTTAGGTACCTTAAGCGATATTAATTTCCTCGATCGATCTCCGTTTTTTGATGACATTATATACGGTCGAGCTCCCCGGGTCGAGTACGTGGTCAACGGACACAAGTATAATATGGCGTACTACCTCACTGACGGTATATATCCAAAATGGTCAGTATTTATCCAATCTATATCACTCTCAAGGTCCTAAAACAGTGTTATTTGCTCAAGTTCAAGAATCAACCCGAAAAGATGTGAAACAGACTTTTGGAGTATTGCAAGCTCGATTTGCGATTGTGAAAAACCCGACTCTTTCATGGAACAAGAAAAAGATTGGGCGCATTATGAGAGCATGTATCATTTTGTCCTCCAGAAATTCACGAATGGATATGTCTTATAGTACCGACACGTCTACAAATCTCAGTAATGTGCTTCGCATGCAAAATGATCTTCGCGATCAGCATATTCATGAACAATTGAAGAACGATTTGATCTAAAATATTTGGATCAAATTTGGTAATCAAGTTTAATAATTATTATATCTTTCAATTTAATTATGCAATAAATAACTTTTTAAAATTTCTAATGTTTAAAGCAAATTATTTTTTTAAAAGATTTTTCATGTTTTTTTTTTTTTTTTTTTTTGCTAACTTGTAAATATCATTAGATGATTAAAAGGTTTTTACAAAAGAGCAGAACCTTAAGGTTGGAACACCCCGGCAAAAGACGAGAAAAAAACAGAGTGGACCAAAAAGAGATGGATTAAGAAAACACTACACAGAATGTTATCTTAACCAAATAGCCATTAGCGAAGAGAATCTTTTCAAATGTCTTCTCGCTGAGATACCGTTTCTTACTTCCTTTTCTAGACCTTTGAAGACCACAGGAGCAGATAGTGAGATCTGGTTATGAATGAGATTGTTTCTTTGTTTCCAGAGATGAAAAATTGTTGCTTGAGTGGCCATTCGTCGCAGGACAGATAGTGGCTGTGGGCCTGCAGATCGTATCCAGCTTAACAGCTCTGTCCAACTAATAAAATGAGTTCCTGGTGATCCACATCTCTGAAAAACATAATGCCAAACATCGATACTAAACTCACAGGAGAGTAGAAGATGGTCTCTGGTCTCCACTTCCTTTGAGCAGAAGGAGCATAACGGATTAATGTTCATGCCCCAAGAGTGAAGTCTGGATTTAGTTGGGAGCCTGTCGAGATTGGCAACCCACATATTAAATGCATGCTTAGGGATAGCACCCTTAAACCAGACTACATCTACCCAAGTTTGCAAATTCTGACTAGGCCGTAGTACATTCCAGATACAGCTTGAAGAAAAATCATTCATAAGGTAGTCATCAACAACCCAAGCAACTACATCATCTGAATCTGCAGGAAGAGGAAGTGAGATGGTGGTGAGGTGGACTCCATTTTGGAGTCCTTAAAATAAACGTGCCATATCCACCATTGGACTCACTTTTTCGATTAGAGTCCTTAACTATTCAAATATTTTTTTTTAAAAAAAAATAGCTTATTAATGCTTAAGGACCTCCATATGAGATCCACCAATGTGGATGCCCTTAGCATGTTATTGGCTTTATACATAAGACGTGAGATCCAAGGCAGAGATTCACAGAAAATATTATGATTCTTGTAAGCAGATCTCTCTGATCCATATGATAAAATGCTCTCATTAATTTAACAGCAACTTAAAAGTATAAATTTATATAGTTCTTCAGTTGGTGATGTCATTTCTATTCCAATGATCGATCCAAAAATGTAATAATGTAACATGAATCATGATTATGTTTATAACAGAGAAATTGTATTTACTTTTCAAAACTTCTTGAACAACTCTTTCAAGAAGAATGAGGAGAAATATATCCTGTATTTACAAGGAACAAGTCTATCTCTAACTTGAAAAAAAAAATCATTGGATCCGAGATGTCACAGCAATGAAAGTATCTTCAGGACAAGGGATCGTTAAGCCACCCATTGGATGATCATATCCAAACTCTTCTTCTGATTTACTGAGAAGAGCTTGAAACGAAGGTTGGCTCAAGTATGAGATTGGCACCACATATCTCTTCTTCTGACTTTCTCCTACGTACACCGCAAGAAACCCTTTTGGTGCCGCTGAGGTTCCTCTTTTGCTTGTTGCGGCTGCTGCTGTTGTGGAGCGGCCAAGAATCTTCTTTGCACCCAATAGACTTCTCACGAAAGCCATTTCTATGATTTTGACAGAAAGTTTGAAGAGGTGGATGAAAAGATTCAGGTTATTGGATTGCTTGTTGTTGGATGATGATTGAAAGAATGGGTTATGTGATATGTATATATAGAAAGATCAATGAATGAGTTGAAGGTTCTCTGAAAAATCATTGAAACTTCCGGTCTTGAAGTGTGGGACAGACTAAAACAGAGTTTCACATGGTTCTGTCATGAGTGCTGATAAGACTATTACTTGAGTGTAGGACAATTAAACTATAAAACAAACTCCATATGCAATTCACAAAGGACTGTTTTTCTCAATTATTTTCTTTTTCTTTCTGATAAAGACATATGCTTTCAAGTTGTTCAAGTTCTGTGGTGATCATATTCTCTCATCTCTGTCTCTGGTTAAGTTGTTCTTTTCTGGCTCAGAGAATTCACCTAATATGTACTGAACACATGCTTTGTCTAGTCTTCCCCAACATTTTGACCTCATAAGGCCCCATCTGATGGTGGTGGTTGGATGAGGTTTTTGCAGAGATAATCACATAGATGTGATAGCTTGACAAGTTAGTCACGGTTTAGAAATCAATCAAATCTAAGTTTCACCACATGAGATCATGTCCTTTGAGAGTATTCACTCTTGTTCTCTTGGTAGGAAACTTAACGGTCACACCACATCAATTATCATAGACAAGAGAAGATTGCAATGTCTCATCTTGTGAAGTGCAAATAATGTTGATTAGCTTTCATTGCTTGTCATATCTGGAAAAACAAAACCATGTGAAACTCTCTTCATGCATGTCCTATGCTTGTAGTTGTAGACCATAGTTCCATTGATAGCAAGGTGGTTTTAACCCCGTCATTGATCTATATATACATCAAGAAACAGAACAAACTTCACATCACCAAGTAGTAAAGCAATCCAAAGCTTAACAGTTGACTCTCAGAATTTAACTTGTTATCCTCAACCTGTCATCAGTTTAGATTTTTCAAAGACTATAAATGGCTTTGGTAAGAAATTTCTTGGGTGCAAAGAAGATTATGAGCCGCTCTGTAATGGCTACAACACCAAAAGGGTTTCTTGCTGTGTATGTTGGTGAGGACAAGGTCCAGAAGAAAAAATATAGGGTTCCTGTCTCATACTTGAACCAGCCTTCCTTTCAAGCTCTGCTCAGTAAATCTGAAGAAGAGTTTGGGTTTGATCATCCAATGGGTGGCTTAACGATCCCTTGTCCTGAAGATACTTTCATCACTGTGACCTCCGGGCTAAAGGGAAGATGATCCAAGGAGAAGAGAGATCTAACATTATGTAGCTCGAGTTAGATATAGAATTAATCAATGTAAATAGGTCAACCTTTTTGCTCGTTCTTTGCGAGAAAAGAGTTGTTTCAAGGGGTCACAATGCTTAATGTGAATGTTAAGCAATAAACATCTCAATTTGAATTGCAGAAAGTTTCTGAAAAAAATAATCTCATCTTGAAAGTTTGGATTGCTTGAGTGTTAATGACATTAAAAGTTTGTTATGTTTCAAATATACAGAGGAATCATTGATATGAGGTGAATTTTATGGTCTGCATCTACCAAGGTGGATCCAGACTAGCGGCGATTGTTCGTGTCAGTCTACGTTATCGGCCGGATTACGCTTCGGTCACTGGACGCTGGGAGAGCCCAGATTTTAAATTTTATCCCCTAGTGGCTAGTGGGATTCGAACCCAAATCCGTATTAGGGCCGAAGCTCCCTCAAGACCACTGGGCCGCCGTCCTCGCTTGGTTTCAACCTGTTTTCCTTGGAAATTTGAGGGTTCGTAAAGATAATTAATTACGTTTCTTGATTGCTTGGTGTCAATGATATGAAGAGCTTGTTCTGTTTCTGTAGATACAAAGAAATCAATGAAATGAGTTGAAACTTGTGGTCTTCCCAAACAGCATTCCACATGACTGTGAGAAACAAGAAAGGATGATTGATTGATTGACTGTGAGACGAGTAACAATGTTCTCATGTAACTGTTATCTGATTGGTTATACCCATGAATGATTTGTTCCATCTTATTTCTAGTTTTTTTTTTCATGTGATCGGATGAATTCAAAACACTAAGCTGATCGAGCCATACTATAATATAGATACATTTCATGCATGCAAGAACGATGACAATATTCTCAGAAAACTTGCTGTACTTTGTATAATTGAAACCATTGTCCTTACACAGAGATATGGCACACACAATTAAATTTTGTAACCTCTTGAACAACTCTCTTTCATATTCATCGCTGAAGCCGGGAAGTCACATTGATGAAAGTATCTTCAGGACAAGGGATCGTTAAGCCACCCACTGGATGATCATATCCAAACTCTTCTTCTGATTTACCGAGTAGAGCTTGAAAAGAAGGCTGGTTTAAATATGAGATTGGCACCAAATATCTCTTCTTCTGGACCTTATCTTCACCAACGTACACTGCAAGAAACCCCTTTGGTGTTGAAACTGTCCTTTTGCTTGTAGCCGCTACAGAAAAGTTAATAATCTTCTTTGCACCCAAGAGTCCTCTGAACAAAGACATTTCTTTTGTCTGGAAAATTGAAATCTGAAGCTTCTCAAAAAAGATGTTAGATGCTCAAGTTTGGCTTGCTTTTGCTACTTGGTGATTTGAAGAAGTTGGTTCTATCTCTAGATGTATAAATAGATTGAAACAACCCTGGAAGCATTGGAAGCATGGGACATACACAAACAGAGTTTCACATGGTTGTGTCTTCTAGATATGACCTATGCCAAGAAACGAAAGCTGTCATGTTTGATCCAACTCTGTTTGTGTATGTCCCATGCTTCCAATGCTTCCAGGGTTGTTTCAATCTATTTATACATCCAGAGATAGAACCAACTCTTCAAATCACCAAGTAGCAAAGCAAGCCAAACTTGAGCATCTAACATCTTTTTTGAAAAGCTTCAAATTTCAATTTTCCATACACAAAAAATGTCTTTGTTCAGAGGTCTCTTGGGTGCCAAGAAGATTATTAATTTTTCTGTAGCGGCTACAAGCAAAAGAACAGTTTCAACGCCAAAGGGGTTTCTTGCGGTGTANTCTTCAAATCACCAAGTAGCAAAGCAAGCCAAACTTGAGCATCTAACATCTTTTTTGAAAAGCTTCAAATTTCAATTTTCCATACACAAAAAATGTCTTTGTTCAGAGGTCTCTTGGGTGCCAAGAAGATTATTAATTTTTCTGTAGCGGCTACAAGCAAAAGAACAGTTTCAACGCCAAAGGGGTTTCTTGCGGTGTATGTTGGCGAAGACCAGGTCCAGAAGAAGAGATATGTGGTGCCAATCTCGTACTTGAACCAGCCTTCCTTTCAAGCTCTGCTCAGATAATCTGAAGAAGAGTTTGGGTTTGATCATCCAATGGGTGGCTTAACGATCCCTTGTCCTGAAGATACTTTCATCACTGTGACCTCCGGGCTAAAGGGAAGATGATCCAAGGAGAAGAGAGATCTAACATTATGTAGCTTGAGTTAGATATAGAATTAATCAATGTAAATAGGTCAACCTTTTTGCTCGTTCTTTGTGAGAAAAGAGTTGTTTCAAGGGGCCACCATGCTTAATGTGAATGTCATTTTTTTTTTGTAAGCAATAAACATCTCTATTTGAATTGCAGAAATTTTCTAAAATTATAATCTCATCTTGAAAGTTTGGATTGCTTGAGTGTTAATGACATTAAAAGTTTGTTATGTTTCAAATATCAGAGGAATCAATGTTATGAGTTGAATTATATGGTCTGCAGCGTTTCACAAATTTCAACTTGTTTCCCATTAATTTAGAAAGTTTGAGGGTTCTTAAAGATATTTATTCATGTTTCTTGATTGCTTCGTGTTAACGATATGAAGAGCATATCAAACAGATAAAAGATATTTGTTCTGTTTCTGTAGATACAAAGGAGTCACTGAAATGAGTTGAAACTTGTGGTCTTCTCAAACAGCATTCCACATGACTGAGAAAAAAAGAAAGGATGATTGATTAACTGTGAGACAAGTTATTTCTAGATTTTTTTTCCATGTGATCAAATGAATTCAAAACACTAAGCCGATCGAGCCATACTATTATAGAGATACATATCATGTATGCAAGAACGATGACAATATTCTCAGAAAATTTGCTGTAATTTGTATAATTGAAACCATTGTCCTTACACAGAGATATAGCATACACATCTAATTTTGTAACCTCTTGAATAACTCTCTTTCACAAAGAAAGATGAAAAAGTTAACATATATACATTGAATAATTCTCTCTCTAAAGCTAAAGTAATGTCAGTTATTTTTCTTCATTGCTGAAGCCGGAAAGTCACATTGATGAAGGTATCTTCAGGACAAGGAATCGTTAATCCACCCATTGGATGATCATATCCAAACTCTTCTTCTGATTTACCGAGAAGAGCTTGAAAAGAAGGCTGGCTCAAGTACGAGATTGGCACCACATATCTCTTCTTCTGGACCTGGTCTTCGCCAACATACACCGCAAGAAACCCCTTTGGCGTTGAAACTGTTCTTTTGCTTGTAGCCGCTACAGAAAAATTAATAATCTTCTTGGCACCCAAGAGACCTCTGAACAAAGACATTTTTTGTGTATGGAAAATTGAAATTTGAAGCTTTTCAAAAAAGATGTTAGATGCTCAAGTTTGGCTTGCTTTGCTACTTGGTGATTTGAAGANTACACCGCAAGAAACCCCTTTGGCGTTGAAACTGTTCTTTTGCTTGTAGCCGCTACAGAAAAATTAATAATCTTCTTGGCACCCAAGAGACCTCTGAACAAAGACATTTTTTGTGTATGGAAAATTGAAATTTGAAGCTTTTCAAAAAAGATGTTAGATGCTCAAGTTTGGCTTGCTTTGCTACTTGGTGATTTGAAGAAGTTGGTTCTATCTCTGGATGTATAAATAGATTGAAACAACCCTGGAAGCATTGGAAGCCTGGGACATACACTAACAGAGTTTCACATGGTTGTGTCTTTTAGATATGACCTATGCCAAGAAACGAAAGCTGTCATGTTATATCCTAGTTGTGGAAATCATCAAAGAACAACTTAACCTGTGACAGAGACTTGTTGTTATGTTGTTGAGAAACTTCAGGTCCCCACTGTACGTTCTTATTAACTGAATCCATTTAGACCATAAAATATAGATGAGAGAATATGATCACCACAGAACATGAAGAACATAAACTTGCTGGTCTTTATTATAGACAATAGCATGTCTTATGTAAACAAACATTGAGAAAACAACCCTTTTGTGGATTGCATATGTAGTTTGTTTCTAGCTTATTGTCCCACACTCAATCAATAATCTCACCAAGAAAAAAATTGCATTTACCTATAACTTTTCTAGTTGGTGAAGACATAACCATGTGAAACTCTATTCTAGTATGACCCACACTTGAAGACCACAAGTTTCAAAGACTTTTCAGAGAGGCTTCAACTCATTCATTGATCTTTCTATATATACATTATCACATTGCCTATTCTTTCCATCATCAACCAACAAACAAGCAAATCCAATAACTTGAATCTTTTCATACATCTTCAGAAGTTTCATAAGAATTCAAACTTTCAGTCCCAAAAAGGAACAGTAATGGCTTTCGTGAGAAGTATATTTGGTGCAAAGAAGATTCTTGGCCGCTCCTTAACAGCAGCAACAAGCAAAAGGGTACCCTCAGCGGCACCAAAGGGGTTTCTTGCTGTGTACGTAGGAGAGGCGCAGAAGAAGAGATTTGTGGTGCCAGTCTCTTACTTGAGCCAACCTTCGTTTCAAGCTCTTTTAAGTAAAGCCGAGGAAGAATTTGGGTTTGATCATCCAATGGGTGGATTAACGATCCCTTGTCCCGAAGATATCTTCATCAATGTAACTTCTCGGCTTCAATGATGATCATCCAACATATTGTTCTTAGAGATAGAGATAGACTTATTATTTGTAAATAGAGGAGAAACGTGTTTTCTCTTTCATCCTGAAAGAGTTGTTCCAAATTTTTTGAAAGTAAATACTTATTTTCTATTGTAGATACAGTCTTGACTCTTGAGTCATGTTAAATTAATACATTTTGGATGTTCACTAAAAGAGAAAAGACAAACACCAAGTATACCAAGTAAAGATAACCATATAAATTAAAACTTTAGTTGCCATTAATAAAAGTAAATGAGCATAATTTGTGGCTCACCTTAACTAAATTTTCTGCTAGAAAGTCTTTTTGTTTTGTATCTTGAGATTTGCTCTGTTTCTCTTATGCCTGGGCACAAGCCGGGTATTTGAGGTTTTCCCCCTACCCGCTACTTAACTTATCTTGTGCAAGTATTAAATTTTTGTATTTGTGCTTATACTTGATTCGATCAAGTACTTAACTAATCAAATACTTGCCTATATTTTAAATATTTGTAAATTACTTGGTAATACTTGATACTTGTTTATTTAGGTTTAAAAATTTTGAAATTAAATATACTAAAAATATAAATTTTTGTTAACCCGGAATATGTATGTTTTTCATATATTTGTTGTTTTGCTTAGTTTGTTTAAGTTATTTGATTTAGTGCGTATATATATAATTCATTAAATATAAGTAGGTATTACATTAAATATTTAAAAAGTTAAAGAAATTAAATTTTATTACAACAACAATAGTAAAACAGGTATATTAAGGGGTAGTACAAATTTTTAGAATCAATATTAAGTAATAAAAGAAGTAACGAACCGAGTATTAAAAAAAATTGTGATACTTGATACTTGACTTTTACTTGCAAATAATAAAATTTACATACTTGTTACTTGCTTTGAAAACGCCAAATACTTATTTTTTCAAGCCGAATACGAATCAAGTAGCAAGTATTTACGAGTAACGAATATTAGTGCACAGCCCTAGTTTCTCTCATTTACTGTTAAACTGGCGCCAACAATTACAAGAGTTAACAAAACCGGCACTTTCCTTGTATTACAAGGGAGTGGATGCATTCTCAGCTTTCAATATTTAGTCCTTAAATTACTATTTATCAGTCTTACAACTCACCTAACAATCTCAGTCATTTGATCAAATGTATTTTATGTACTCTGTTTTCGCCTCTACTAGGAAAGCTCAAAGACCACAATATTTGTACTTAGAACTTTCTTGCGTAAGTGTTAAAAAATTAACTTAAACCAGTGACAGAGACTTGTTTTCTGTTCTGTTGTTGAAGAACAAATGGTCCCACTTTGCCCTTATTAAATACATTTCAACCATAGAGTTTAGATGATAGCAAGAGAGCTAACCACTTGATCATCACAGATTCACAGAAACGTCCTATCTCTGAAACATTGAGAAGACAAGCCCTTGTGAATTGCACATGGAGAATACAATCCAAAATGTACAAATTGCATTAATGCTTCTTTTCCAGATGCTCAAGACAGAACCATGTGATACTCTCTTGTTCTAGTCTGTCCCTACTCTTCAAAGACCACAAGTTTCAAAGACTTTTCCAACACATAATTTTCACTGGCCTTTCTATATATATACACAAGAGCCATTCTTCCCCATCATCAACCAGCAACTAGCAATCCAATAAGTTTAATATTTTCATACATCTCTTTAAAAGAATTCAAACTTTCAAAGAAAAGGCATAGAAATGGCTTTCGTGAGAAGTATATTGGGTGCAAAGAAGATTCTTGGCCGCTCTGTCTCAGCAGCTTCCACGAGCAAAAGAGCATCCTCTGCGGCACCAAAAGGGTTTCTTGCGGTGTACGTAGGAGAGAGCCAGAAGAAGAGATATGTGGTGCCAATCTCATACTTGAGCCAGCCTTCTTTTCAAGCGCTTCTCAGTAAATCCGAGGAAGAGTTTGGTTTTGATCATCCAATGGGTGGCTTAACGATTCCTTGTCCTGAAGATATATTCATCAACGTAACGTCTAGGCTCCAATGATGATTATGATTATCCAAATCTTTTCTTTTTCTTGAGTTAGAAATAGACTTATTCATTGTAAAGTATGGGAGATTCTTTTCTCATTTCTTTCTTCTAATTTTGAAAGTATATACCATTTTCATGCTAAACTAATACATTTTTCATAGATCATTGAATAACAAAGGACAACACCATTCTTCTATTTAAATTATATTTTACTTGCTGAATAAAATAAGTGAAGTGTTCATCATCCATTGAAGTCTTTTCTCTAACAAAGAAAGATATGACAAAGTTATACAGAATGCAAAGACATGACAAAGTTTAATCTCTGTTTAAGAGTCCTACAAAAGCTTCTCTATTATTGTTCTCTCATTGAAACTCCACCCACCCTCCTAAATCTCATTAAAAATTCTAAAGTTAGAATCATACTCCAGTTCACATTTGCAATGAGCTTTGTTCACAGTCAATCAATCATCCATTTCTTGATTGATATTTGAAAGACAGAATCATGTGTAATCGATGTTCATGTAGACAACAAGTTTTAACTCATTTCGTTGATCCCTCTGTAGTCTGTATATACTGAAACAGAACAAACTCTTCATTTCATAAACACTTGAGCAGTTCAAATACTTGAACAGTTATCTTTAAGAACCCAAACTTTCTTGATGAATATATGTTAAAGCTTTCTGCAATTTGCATAGAGATACCTTTAATGCTTACACAACAAAAATGACATTCACATTGAGCTTTGTAACTTGTTGGAACAACTCTTCTCTCACAAAGAACGAGCAAAAAAGGTTGACCTATTTACATTGAATAATTCTATATCTAACTCGAGCTACATAATGTTAGATCTCTCTTCTCCTTGGATCATCTTCCCTTTAGCCCGGAGGTCACAGTGATGAAAGTATCTTCTCCTCTGTCACTGGTTGAAGTTCATTCTTTCTTTTAACCGTGACAGTTCTAAATAGGCATTTGAGCTTTGCTAAATAAAGGGAAAACAGAATATAGAGATACATTTGATCAAATGACTGATACTGTTTCTCTCATTGTTACGTGAGTAAGTTGTACGACTGATACATAGTATGCCATATTTTAAGGACTATATATTGAAAGCTGAGAATGCATTTACTCCCTTGCAGATGCATTACTTTAGCTTTAGTGTTTAAGAGAAGCTGTAACGTAGAAGCTGTGGTTGAAAGGAAAGTGTCAATTTTGTCAACTCTTGTGTTTTTGGCGCCAATTTAACGGTAAAAGAGGGAAACAGAACAAGAAAGACTTATTTAGCAGGTTATAGGCTTATACATAAGACGTGAGATCCAAGGCAGAGATTCACAGAAAGTATTATGGTTCTTGTACTACAACTCTCTAGCAGATCTCTACGATCCATATGGTAAAATGCTCTCATTAATTTAACAGCAACTTAAAAGTTTTAAAAGTAGTAAATTTATAGTTCTTCTATTGGTGATGTTATTTCTATTCCAATCATCGATCCAAAAATGTAATAATGTAACATGAATCATGATTTTGTTTATAACAGAGAAATTGTATATACTTTTCAAAA
This sequence comes from Eruca vesicaria subsp. sativa, assembly GCA_932364175.1. NCBI lineage: Eukaryota > Viridiplantae > Streptophyta > Magnoliopsida > Brassicales > Brassicaceae > Eruca > Eruca vesicaria. The sequence continues at coordinate 349,764 of CAKOAT010501821.1, forward strand.
CTTCGTGAACAACTCTTTCAAGAAGAATGAGGAGAAAAATATCTTCTATTTACAAGGAACAAATCTATCTCTAACTTGAAAAAAAAAACAATTCATTGGATCCGAGACGTCACAGCAATGAAAGCATCTTCAGGACCAGGGATCGTTAAGCCACCCATAGGATGATCGAACCCAAACTCTTCTTCTGATTTACTGAGAAGAGCTTGAAACAAAGGCTGGCTCAAGTATGAGATTGGCACCACATATCTCTTCTTCTGACTTTCTCCTACGTACACCGCAAGAAACCCTTTTGGTGCTGCTGAGGTTGCCCTTTTGCTTGTTGCGGCTGCGGCTGTTGTGGAGCGACCAAGAATCTTCTTTGCACTCAATAGACTTCTCACGAAAGCCATTTCTATGATTTTGACAGAAAGTTTGACTTCTTTTTGAAGAGGTGTATGAAAGGATTCAGGTTATTGGATTTGCTTGTTGTTGGTTGATGATTGAAAGAATAGGTTATGTGATATGTATATATAGAAAGATCAATGCATGAGTTGAAGGTTCTCTGAAAAATCATTGAAACTTCCAGTCTTGAAGTGTGGGACAGACTAAAACAGAGTTTCACATGGTTCTGTCTTTACCAGATTGAAAAGTATATAGTTCATGTAATTTGTCCTGATAAGACTATTAATTGAGTGTAGGACAATGAAACTAAA